>CM073769.1:147641569-147853254 GCA_037158775.1 Hetaerina titia
CGTAGTGATGAATTTTTGGAAAAAGAGAGATCCCCTCCAGAACGTCTATTATATCGGGAAAGCCGAAATGGAAAGTACAAACTCTATAATATATTCTTATGCGTTTACCTTATTAATTACTTATCCTAGGTGAAACATATTCGGACAGGAAAGTGGAAAATGTTAGTTAATTGGAATTTGGGAACTGTGGCGAGATGGTTAAACAGCAATGATATCTTTGTCTTGGTAGACATGATTTAGAATTTACTGCAAATATATGAGATTCTAAATAATAATAAGGGGGGAAAACTCCACTGGCCGTAAAAAACAGTCGCAACTCTCGTCAAACCAAATTGTTGTGTTGGTATTCGCGGGAACCAACCACAACCTCTCGACCAAGAATACCCTCTGTGGTGGTTTACGGGAAATTAATCCACGCCAGGGACCACACACACACTATCCTGTCTGGAATCCTTCACGAAGCTGTGAGACTTCGTTAAAGATTCCAGGTGGAAATGTAATCCTTCACGAGGCTGTAAGGAAGACCCCGTTAAGGATACCAGGATGTATTACAAGCACACACTCTGTGACTATCCACGAAGGACGAGCACAGACCAATCACACACACTAGCACTCAAGAAGCACACACACACGCACTCAAAGGGCCCAACTTCTGGGAGAATCTGAAACGATAGAGCGCAGACGAGGATAGCGTCGAACACGCGTGTTTCGGCCACAAAGTGGCCCTCTTCAGCGAACTGAAGGGAAAAAACACCTCCAACACAAGGTTGAAAGTAAACTACCGAAGACAGACGTCAAATATATATAGTGACTGTGAAAGGATGTAGGAGATAGGGGACCAATAGGATTAGTGGGAAGATGGAATACTTTAAACTTATTGGCAAAGAGGAAGGGGGGGGGGAAGGGAGGAAGGTGGGGCGAACAGAAAACAATGGGATGGGTGGAACGGGAAGAAGTAATAAGGGGGGGGGGGTTGAGTACTAAGTCCAATGGAACTTAGTACTCCCCTTCCTTACCTCGTCTTCCTTACAGCCTCGTGAAGGATTACATTTCCACCTGGAATCTTTAACGAAGTCTCACAGCTTCGTGAAGGATTCCAGACAGGATAGTGTGTGTGTGGCTGTGTGTGGTCCCTGGCGTGGATTAATTTCCCGTAAACCACCACAGAGGGTATCCTTGGTCGAGAGGTTGTGGTTGGTTCCCGCGAATGCCAACACAACAATTTGGTCTGACGAGAGTTGCGACTGTTCTTTACGGCCAGTGGAGTTTTCCCCCCTTATTATTATTTAACCTAGAGGCCGTAGAGCTCTTGAGTTCTTGCTATATGAGATTCTAATGAATTAGATCGCGTGCCGCGTATAGGATCTACATATGTGACACCTCATGATTTACTAACGATGGAGTATCACATGAAGATTCTTAGGGGAACTAGCTTGGGAATCGATCGTGGAGCGAAAGTTACAAGTAAATGACTTTTATTCTGGGTTCTATTGTGCCGTCCAAAAGTTATATATATCCTGTCCAAAATGAATAATCCTGGAAATGACGCTCTCCGGCGACGCACAAACACACAAACACTAAGACAACAAACACCACACACATAGAAACATAAAAGAAGGACACTTACATTGGATATTTACGTTTCGACGGCACGGCCGTCGTCATCAGAATCATTCTGATGATTCTGATGACGACGGCCGTGCCGTCGAAACGTAAATATCCAATGTAAGTGTCCTTTTATGTTTCTATGTGTGTGGTGTTTGTTGTCTTAGTGTTTGTGTGTTTATATATATATATATATATATATATATATATATATATATATATATATATATAACTTTTGGACGGAACAATAGAACACAGAATAAAACAGATAACACGTAAAAGGACACTCACACTGTCGATGATTTAAGCTTTCAGCCCACTCCGAGGCCTTCTTCAGGTCAGACTAACTCTGTCTCTGAAGGCCTCGGAGTGGGCTGAAAGCTTAAATCATCGACAGTGTGAGTGTCCTTTTACGTGTTATCTGTTTTATTCTGTGTTCTATTGTGCCGTCCAAAAGTTATACTATATTGCTCTCGTGAGTACTTCCGCATCATCGATACATACATTATATATATATATATATATATATATATATATATATATGTATGTATATATATATACATATATATATATATATATACACATATATATATATATATATATATATATATATACATGTATATTCAATTTCTTGGAAAGGCCACGAACGTGCACAATAAAATTCGCTAAATAGTCATAGCAGACACAGAAACTAAAACATATTAAAGAGGGACTCACTAGTTCTCGAATTTTCGGTGGTGCAACCACCTTTCTCAAGAGGAATTAGGAAAAGAACACAAGATCTGTTCCTAATTCCTCTTGGTTGCACCACCGAAAATTCAAGAACTAGTGAGTCCCTCTTTAATATGTTTTAGTTCCTGTGTTTGCTATGACTATTTAGTGAATTATATATATATATATATTTATTTATTAGGTAATCTACCGGTTAAGGTAGGTTTTTGGATGGACACAACTATCAAATAAACATTTTGTGACTCCCCACCTAGCAAACTAATCTATATCAGGTCCCTCTTCATCTCGGTGTACTTCTTTCTTCCCTTCATCCCTTCCAACATCCCTATCCTGTTTCTACCCTTACCTCGCTTGCCCAACATTCTCCCCTCTATTACCCTCTTCAACATTCCACTACCGCTCAATACGCCTTTCATCCATTTTTCCTGCCTCCATAGGATTTCTCTCAACAAACCCCTCTCCTCCCCAACCATTTCTAGTACTTCCTCATTTGTTTTCCTTTCGGTCCATTTCACTTTCTTCATTCTTCTCCACACCCACATTTCAAAAGCCTCCAATCTATGTCTATCCTCCTGCTTCAGCCACCACGTTCCCCCGCCCCACTTAGCTACGCTCAATATCAGAGTTTTTACGAGTCCTGTCTTAACATCCCTACTCAACGTCCCCGTCATCAACTCCCTCCTCCTTGTGAAAGCCTCCTTGCCTAGCGCAATTCTTCTCCTTACGTCCCTAGCACTTTGACCGTATTGGTCCAAAACACTTCTGGGATATGTAAACTTTTTTACCTGCACTATTTTTTCTCCACCTATTTTAATATTTAGCTTAGCCTTTTTCTTTCTGGAAAATCGCATAACCTTTGTTTTATTAATATTGATTCTCATCCCATATTTATCGCACTGAACCTCCAATTCACTCCGCGATTTTTGCAAACCCTGGGCTGACTGAGCAACTAATGCTTGGTCATCAGCAAACCTAACCGATTTTACGAATTCCCCTCCGACTTTCATTCCTACCTCCAGTTCTTCCCATGCCTGTTTAATCATTTCCTCTGCATATACGTTGAACAGGACCGGTGACATTGGGCAACCCATCCTTACACCTCTTCCTAACACTGCCCATCTGGACTCTCCGTTCCCCACTCGCACCTAAGCAGTCCGAGATATGTACAGGTTGCAGATCAGTCTCCAGTCCCTCCAATCCATTCCTATTTTCTGGAATACACGCATTAATTTTTCCCAATTCACTCTATCAAAAGCTTTTTCGAAATCTACAAAACATGCAAAAACGTCCTGGTTGTATTCTATATTCCTCTCAATTAGTGATCTCATTACTGCAATGGCATCGCGCGTACCTCTTCCTTTCCTAAACCCAAACTGATCATCCCCTAAGTAATCATTTGCCTTACTCTCTATCCTTTTGTTGATAATCCTGAGAATAACTTTAGCTGCGTGGGATATCAAACGTATTCTTCTGTAATCCTCACATGACGAAGCCTTTGCCTTTTTTGGAATAGGAACTAACACTGATCTCACAAAATCTTCCGGCCAGATTCCTTCCTCATAGATACTACGAATCAGTCCATACATGGCCTTCTTCCCACCTTTCCCTAACCATTTCAACATTTCTAAAGGAATATTGTCCACACCCACAGCCTTATTTCCTTTCATCTCCTTTAATGCCCTTTCTATTTCATCGTCGAGTATGCCTGGACCTATGCTATCTTCTTCTACGTCATGTTCCCTTTCTATGTGTAATCTTGTCGGCCTAAGTTCTCTACCATACATTGTTTCTATATATTCCTTCCAGCTCTCTTGGATTTTTCCAAGTTCAACTATTATCTTACCCCACTTGTCTTTAACTGTTAGCACAGATCCTGCCTTCTTACTTCCTGACAATAACTTAACCTTGATGTATAGAGCACCAATTTCACCCTTCTTCTGTAAACTTTCCATATCCTCGTATTGCGTTTTCCACCATTCTTCTTTGGCTTTATTTGTGGCCCTTCTCAATTTATTGTTTAACTCGTTGTACTTCATTTTGCCTAACTCTGTGTTTACATTTTTCCATCTTCTTTTCTCATCCATCATTGCAATCATCTCATCCGTTACCAATAGTTTCCTTATCCTTTTCCCGTTAACGGTTCCTATAGTTTCTTTAGCGGCTTCCAATATCCCTTGCTTAATACATTCCCTTTTTTTTCGATAGTACTCAGTTCTTTACCGTCATCCACATTTTCTCTACAGCCTGCTGATACTCCTTCCTCGTTAATCCATTTACTGCTTCTAAATTCCATTTCCTAACCCGCCGCCCTTGCCTTATCTTCTTGAAACGAACATTACATTTCATAACAACTAAATTGTGGTCAGAGTTCGCATCCGCTCCTGGGAAACTGTGGGAATATATCACACTGTTCCTAAACCTGTGCCTAACAATAATATAATCTAAATGATACATTTCTGAGTCACCCGGCATTTTCCATGTATACCTACGCCTTTTATTTTGTGTAAACCATGTGCTAGTGATGACTAACCCCTGTCTTCTGCAGAATTCAATTGCTTTCTCCCCGCGTTCATTCCTCGTTCCTAACCCATAGTCCCCCACCTCACCACCATCTCTTCCTTCGCCTACCGTCGCATTCCAATCCCCCATCACTATCAAATGTTTCCCTGCAGGAACACTCGCGATGATATCCTCTAACTCATCATACATCCTATCGACTTCTTCCTCCTTATGGTTGCTCGGTGGCATGTATACCTGAACAATGACCAAGTTCGTCGGCTCTGCTTTAATCTCTACGAGTAAAATTCTATCTGTCGCTTGCTCTATGTTGACTACGCTTCTTCCTACCCCTTTAGTTAAAATTACGGCAACCCCTCGTTGGCTCTCGTCCCCGCCGCTGTATATCACTCTATAATTGTCACTCCAGTAATCCCCGCTATCCTTCCATCTCACCTCGCAGAGACCTAAAACATCTATATTACCTCTTTCCATCTCTCGCTTATTATTTTCTATTTTGCCTCTCCTCAACATTGTCCTGACGTTCCAGGTTCCTATTCTTACTACTTTCGTCTTCTTCTGCATCTTCTGTCCTGCTGCAGTTATTTCTTCCATGCAAGGGTTTCGTGGGATGACGACCGCGGAAGCCTTGCCTCCCCCGCTGCCGGGCAGGACACACGGCCTCTTGTGCCGAGTCCCGTAGTTGCCAGGACTCATATTATCTATAGTGCCCATCATTATATTCTTGGGAATCATAATTGAGGTGGTTTCCCGTTGCCTTCCTCAATGGTGTTTTTAACGTGACACCATCACTTAATGGCCGCCCCACTGAGGTCAGACGCCATTCCAGCCGCCTCACTGAGGAACAGATGCTGCGTAGACTACCTTTCGTCTGGCTCCTAACCTTCGACCTATCTGGCATGGGTGACCCTTCCAGGAGTAATTATTATTGCTCCCGCCAGCACAGCTCTAGGGGTCATCGGAACACACAAGCCCTTCCACCACGACCAGGTTGTAGTCCATGGGAGGGATATATATATATATATATATATATATATATATAAATTCACTGATAGTCATAACAAACACAGAAACCAAAACACACAAAAGAGGGAAAACTCACTGGTTTTCGAATTTTCGGTGGTCCGACCACCTTTCTCAAGAGGAATTAGGAACAGTTATGTTCCTAATTCCTCTTGAGAAAGGTGGTTGGACCACCGAAAATTCGAGAACCAGTGAGTTTTCCCTCCTATTTGTGTTTTGGTTTCTGTGTTTGTTATGACTATCAGTGAATTTACATTACACGTTTGTGGGTTTTCCAAAAAAGTGTATATATATATATATATATATATATATATATATATATATATATATATATATATATATATATATATATATATATATATATATATATATATACACACACATATCCACGCGCAGTCCCTAACCTGTACGTTAATACTTATGGTGGTGAACTGGGGGATTCCGACTACAAATATTCTGGTCTCCTATTGTTCTAGGAAATAATGACATTTTAAACCTGTCAGTCTTGCAGTCTATCTCTCTAATCTTATAGTCGTGATCCTTCCGACCGTAATACGTTGGTGTTTGTATTATTTTTTTGATGTCATCGGAAAAGATCCCATCCGTAAATATTTACAATAAGTTTATATATCAAACGCTACTGCGTAAGAGAATCCCAACCTAAATTGTCCAGCAAAGTAGATACGCTGCTGCGTTGGTCATAATGTTTACAAGTCCAGCCCCCCTCCGCTGAACTCGATCTCATACCGAAATCGAATTTATATTCTGTGGATCCCATATTCTGACAGCATACTCTAGGTGGGGCCTGACCAAAGCAAGTAAAAAACGTTCTTTCACATTTTTTCCGCGTTTACCTATCACTCTTTTCACAAATCCCAATTTTTTATTAGCACGACCGAATATTTCTCGTGTTGTGTTTTCTTCAGAACAGATCGTGAGTAATTGTTACACCCATGTATATAAAGGAATCTACCCTAGCGAAATTGGTTTGTTTCACTTTGTAACTATTAGGGAGGGAATTACTCTTTTCCCAAAAATGTATTACTACGCATTTTTAAAAATTCAATTCCAATTGCCATGTATCGCACCAATTTTGAATTGCATCTAGGTCGTTGGCTAACACGACTCTGTCTTCGTGACTTCGGATGTCCCCATAAATTACTGCATCATCGGCGAAGAGACGGAACTTGCTATTAACTACGGTACTGAGGACTTATGTATATAAGGAATAGGAGGGGGCCTAAGACACTTCCTTGTGGTACACCCGACGTGACCTTGACAGTATCGGATGATGCACCGTCCAGGACGACTCTTTGGACATGATCTTTTAAGAATTTTGTAATCCAGTGAATAATACTCTCGTGTATTCCATAAGTTTCCAATTTGCAATGAGAGACTTTATCGAAAGCTTTCTTAAAATCTAGGAATATCGCATCAACTGGAGTATTACTTCCACCGGAGTTCAAAATATCATGTACAAAAAGTGCAAGTTGAGTTTCGCAGGATCTACCCTTACGGAAGCCGTGTTGGTTTTTAATCAATAAATATTGGCTATCGAGGTACGTTATCATAGAACTAACAATGATGTGTTCAAGAATCCTACAGGAGATGGAGGTAAGCGATTAAATTATTTATGAGGTAATCTACCGGTGAACGTAGGTTTTTGGATAGGCAAAACTATCACATAATTAACCTCCGACTACAAACGAAACACAATCGAGCAACCTACTCTACGTCAGGTCCAACATCAACTAACTCTGTGTACTTCCTTACTCCCTTCATTCCGTCCAACATCCCTTTCCTGTTCCTTCCCTTTCCCCGTTTGCCTAACATTCTCCACTCTATTACCCTCTTCAACATTCCACTACCGCTCAATACCGCCTTTCATCCATTTTTCCTGCCTCCATTGGATTTCTCCTAACATACCCCTCTCCTCAACAACCATCCCTAGTACTTCCTCATTTGTTTTTCCTTGGGTTCATTTCACCTTCTCCATTCTTCTGCACACCCACATTTCAAAATCCTCCAATCTACGTCTATCCTCCTACTCAGTGACCACGTTTCCGCGCCGTACGCCTGCGCTCCATATCAAAGTTTTTACGAGTCTTTCCTTAACATCCTCACTCAACGTCCCCGTCATCAACTCCCAATTTGAGAAAGCCTCTTGGCTTAGCGCAATTCTTCTCCTTACGTCCCTACTACTTTGATCGCGTTGGTCCAAAACACTTCCGAGATACATGAATTGTTCAAGCTGCTCTATTTTTTCCCCGCCTATTTTAATATTTAGCTTAGCTTTTTTCTTTCTGGAAAATCGCATAACATTTGTTTTATTAATATTGATTCTCATCCCATATCTATCCCACTGAACCTACTAATAGCTCAGCAATGCTTGCAACCCCTTGACCGACTGAAAAACCAAAGCCTGGTCATCAGCAAATCTACGAATTCCCCTCCGACTTTCACTCCAAGTCCATCCCTTCCCATTCCTCTTTAATCATTTCCTCCACATATACATTGAGCAGCACCGGTGATAATGGGCAACCATGCTTTAAACCTCTTCCTAACACTGCCCATCCGGACTCTCCGTTCCCCACTCGCACATGAGCAGTCCGAGACATGTACAGGTTGCGGATCAGTCTCCTGTCCCTCCAATCCATTCCTATTTTCTGCAACACAGGCATTAATTTTTCCCAATTCACTCCATCAAACGCTTTTTCGAAATCTACAAAACTGGCAAATACGTCCTCATATTATACTATATTCCTCTTGATTATTGATGGCATTACTGCAATGGCATCACGTGTACATCTCCCCTTCCCAAACCCAAACTGTTCATCCCCTAAGTAATCATTTGCCTTACTCTCTATCGTTTTGTTGACATCCTGAGAATAACTTTAGTTGCGTAGGATATCAAACTTATCCTCTTGTAATCCTCACATGATGCATCCTTTACCTTTTTCGGAATAGGAACTAACACTGATTTCACAAAATCTTCCGGCCAGATGCCTTCCTCATAGATACTACGAATCAGTCCATATAGTCTTCTTCCCATATTTTCCTAAACCTGTCAGAGGCCTACTCACGTCTCCACCTCGGCCTTATTTCCTTACATCTCCCTTAATACGAATAAGTCCAAATAGAGTCTTCCTCCCACATATACCTAAACTTTTCATTAGGAGGTAAGCGATATTGGCCTATAATTACTGGGGTCCTCCCTGTCTCCGATTTAAATATGCGTGTTACACAAGCTACCTTCCAGCCGCTTGGCACACTTTCTTCTGCTAATGATTTCTTAAATATTATATCAAGATAAGGGGCAATTTCAGACGACAGTTCTTTATACACGCGCGCCGGTATCCCATCAGGTCCCGGAGATTTGTTCGGGTCGATGTTTTCAAGGAGTAACTCTATTCCGCAGGTGGAAAAATCGATAGCTTGTATTGGTTGCTGAAATGTTTTTGGAAGGTTCTCGGGTATATTTAGTGAGCATACATCACCTGTATTTTGAAAAAACTTTAAAAGAATAAGTTTAAAATGTTTGGCTTTTCTAAACTACTCGTTACTTTATCCCTCTTTTCGTTATTCAATGAGTTTACTGTGGACGTTTTTCCCTGCACTTTCCTGATGTAGGACCAAAAGATCTTTGGGTTATCGTTCAAATATTCGCCTAAATTTTTCCTTTTGAATTCCGCTAGCGCCTTCCGGAAGGCCTTGGCAGTGGACCTAGATGCTTTGTAGTTCTGTATGGTTTCGTTGATTTTATCAGGGGAGGATTCTTTAACTGCGTTTTTCATTCTGGCATGGCTTACCCTTTGCCGCCTGAGATATTTCCGTACTTGAGAGCTTCTTTCGTACTTATAAATGGGGTTCCTTATTGTCTTTTATATATTTACTAGGTATAAACCTCTGTATTGCTAAACGTGTTATCGTAAGAAAATTATTCCAAGTATCCTCGACACTACTAGTTTTGCTTAATTCGTCAATTATAAAAAAAGAACTTTTTAATTCATATTTTAAGCCATCATAGTCCGCTTTATTGAACCTTTCTCTTAGGTTTGTTAACTTTATCTACGCTTAGAGAAAATTTAGCATTTACAGCCCTGTAATCACTGATTCCGTCAACAACTTCTATATTTAAGACCTTTTCGGGTATATTTGTGGCTAACAGATCAAGAATGTTCTTTCCCCATTGTTGGTGAAGTGACTAATTGATGTAGGGAATTCGAGGTTAACGTAAATAAGCGGGACCGCATAAATCCTTGTCTTTTCCTCCAGTTGTAAAACTGTACGATTCCCAATCTACAGTGGAAACATTAAAATCGCCAACGATAATTAGGCTATGCTCATAAAAAGAGACGTTTCAGGCGTGATATGGTGGAATATCATGATTAATTAAAATTGGCAATTTTCCACAAAATATGTTTGTGGAAAATTGCCAATTTTAATTAAAATAGGCTATGCTCATTGTTGTTGGATGTAAAGCTTTGTATATGTCTTTCTAGATATGGTATTGAGTTAATACTAGCGTGGGGGTGGTGTATAATACGTACAGATATATATTCTTTTCGCTCTGGGTGTTTTCACTGAGCACCAAACACTTTCTATATGAGTACAGCTTCTTCTTTCTCGTACAGCTATCAGGAAATAACTCGGCTCTATTGACGCTAGAGTTTTTCACCGCAATAAACGCCTCCTCCGGCTCTATTCTGTCTGTCGTTTCTATAAACTGTGAACGACTTGGGAAATATTTCGCTGTCTGCAATGTCATCTGTTAACTAACTCTTAGTTCCGATAATAATATTCGACTCTGTGCTATGAACGAGATGGTGAAATTCCGGTATTTTATCTTTTTAAACTTGGTTAGTTCGCTACTACTACAGAAATTATTTCCTCATCTAAAACCTTCTTTACGTTCGTTGCGGTATGCTTTCTGGGGTTATTATTTAGGCTTTTTGGTGTCATAATATTTGATCGGTCTATATTCTGTTAAGTAATTCTTTCTTTTGTCTCATTAGCAGTGTAGGTACTTGGAAAAAAGCTCTCTCTTTTGGCAACCCAGTATTGTGAGACCCACTAATTGACCTACACCTTATAATATCGTTATTAGGGCAAATTACTCTACTACCTAACCTACGCATACATACAAGGACGAAGGGATGAGAGAGGGGCGAGACGAAGTGTGAGGTGTTGCTCAGTCCTGTTGGAACCAAATGTCTCCCGAGTCCAGTTCATCAAGTCGTGGGGAAAAAAATTCCTCCAATATGTTTACATACCTGTCTGAATTCACTGTCATTTTCTTCAAAAACCAGGGACCATCAACACCGACTGAGGAAATTGTACTACAACACTGTGACTTTAAGTGAATGCAAAGGCATTTGATGCAATTCTCAGGGATTGGTGTTAGCCCAGTAGTTCCATGTTTTGTTTGTTGACATATCTACTCTCATAAAAATGGGCTTCATTACTAAAAAACACAATTGCATCCTTAGGAAAGTTTTTGAGAAGAGCCTCACATGCGTTCCTCCGAGAACTAAGTCACGTTCGGAGAGTTCCTGCACAATCGCCGACTTGTATGAATAGTAATGAAGGTCATCGTGAAGAATTCCCCCCCACTGATCGATCAGAAAGTCCAAGGGCTAACGCATGTCTGTGCATAGAACGCCCTGGGGATTGAAAAATGGCGGCTCTCACTGTCTAAATGTTCTTAGGTGATCTGGTGGGCCTAGAGACACCAGTTCTTCGTCTTGTCGCGCTCGCGATTTGTCTGAACTTAGTGGCCCATGATGCAATTAATTTCCGGTCCGATTCCGAAGCGATTTCGGAAGGGTTTCAATCACAGGACATCCTTTTGAAAAGTAGGCCTCGAAGGCAAACGCACGCTCCTCTCTGTACCAAAGATGATGGCTGCTGACGGGGGTGGAGGAAAACACTTAAGAACTCCGGCTGCCGAGCGAGCCCACTCTTACCTAGCTACGACCTCAACAGCCTGATTGGCGCGAATTTCAAAAAAGGAAGGTACGTTGCCGGACCCTGTACCAAGAAAGTGTAGACTCGATTAAATACTTAGGCCATACCCTCACTAACGACCTCTCCTAGGTGAAACACATTCTGGAAATATGTGGACAAGTTAACAATAAGCTAGGATTTATTAGAAGAGTACTGGGGAAATGTGATGAAAAAGTAAACTAGGAATGTTATCTGTCGCTGATTAGGCCTCATTTAGAATATGCTGCAAGTACAAATATGGGATCCTCACGAAGTTGGATATATTGCGGAATTGGGTCGCGTGCAGCGGATAGGAGATAGATTTGTAAAACCTTGTTATGATAAACTTATCAAGACTAACTAGCCTATCTAGACTAGCCTAAACTCTCGCAGTGTATCCAAAATATTAGAGGAGCTAGGCTGCCAACCACTCATGGGGCGAAGGTTAAATTATAGCCGAGACCGTAAACTTGATTGGCACTAAGTGATAAGGAAAAAAACAGGTTAGAGTTTTACCTGTACCGGTACCCGGTTTTTCTTCTTATCGCTTAGTGCCAATCAAGTTTACGGTCTCGGCTATTTTGTTTTCATTGATTGACGACCGTAGAGCCATTGTACATTTACATTGTTCAATTATACAGGGTCCATTCAATAAGTATCGGGACTGTAGATTAAATCTCTTGAATTATTGGAAGGACCTCTGTAGCATTGATATTGAACTTGCATAATTGTCCCCATAATACTACGCTGGGAAGTAATATATAGTATATTGCTCTACAGTGGTATGTTGCCATTATCTCGTCTAGCCTTTATTATTTATTGTTCTCCTTGTTACTTATCGCTCCTTTCAGAGGCCAAGTGTTACTTAGTTACCGTAGTCCGACGACCCGTTCTATAACTGCAGTAATTCTGATATGCATTAGTTTTATTATTTTACACATAATGGAACTAAAATAAAGAAAAACTTAATTTTTGCTGCTGCATAACTGGTGTACGCATATTCCCAACCAGCCCCAAACCTTAGAAGCGGTTTGTATAGTACCACGGAGAAATAGGTATATTGGAAAATTACTAATATCCATTTTTAATATATATATATATATATATATATATTTTTTTTTTTTAAGGTAATCTACCGGTTAAGGTAGGTTTTTGGATGGACCCAACTATCAAACAAACATTTTGTGACTCCCCACCTAGCAAACTAATCTATATCAGGTCCCTCTTCATCTCGGTGTACTTCTTTCCTCCCTTCATCTCGTCCAACATCCCTATCCTGTTCCTACCCTTACCTCGCTTGCCCAACATTCTTCCCTCTATTACCCTCTTCAACATTCCACTACCGCTCAATACGCCCTTCATCCATTTTTCCTGCCTCCATAGGATTTCTCTCAACAAACCCCTCTCCTCCCCCACCATTCCTAGTACTTCCTCATTTGTTTTCCTTTCGGTCCATTTCACCTTTTCCATTCTTCTCCACACCCACATTTCAAAAGCCTCCAATCTACGTCTATCCTCCTGCTTCAGCGACCACGTTTCCGCGCCGTACATAGCTACGCTCCATATCAGAGTTTTTACGAGTCTTGTCTTAACATCCCTACTCAACGTCCCCGTCATCAACTCCCTCCTCCTTGAGAAAGCCTCCTTGCCTAGCGCAATTCTTCTCCTTACGTCCCTACCACTTTGACCGTGTTGGTCCAAAACACTTCCGAGATATGCAAACTGTTCTACCTGCTCTATTTTTTCCCCGCCTATTTTAGTATTTAGCTTAGCCTTTTTCTTTCTGGAAAATCGCATAACCTTTGTTTTATTAATATTGATTCTCATCCCATATTTATCGCACTGAACCTCCAATTCACTCAACAATGCTTGCAACCCCTTGGCTGACTGAGCAACTAATGCTTGGCATTGGTCATCAGCTAACCTAACCGATTTTACGAATTCCCCTCCGACTTTCATTCCTACCTCCAGTTCTTCCCATGCCTCTTTAATCATTTCCTCTACATATACGTTGAACAGTACCGGTGACAATAGGCAACCCTGCCTTACACATCTTCCTAACACTGCCCATCCGGACTCTCCGTTCCCCACTCGCACCTGAGCAGTCTGAGACATGTACAAGCTGCGGATCAGTCTCCTGTCCCTCCAATCCATTCCTATTTTCTGCAATACACGCATTAATTTTTCCCAATTCACTCTATCAAACGCTTTTTCGAAATCTACAAAACAGGCAAAAACGTCCTGATTGTATTCTATATTCCTCTCGACTAGTGATCTCATTACTGCAATGGCATCACGCGTACCTCTTCCTTTCCTGAACCCAAACTGATCATCCCCTAAGTAATCATTTGCCTTACTCTCTATCCTTTTGTTGATGATCCTGAGAATAACTTTAGCTGCGTGGGATATCAAACTTATTGTTCTGTAATCCTCACATGACGAAGCCTTTGCCTTTTTTGGAATAGGAACAAACACCGAACTCACAAAATCTTCCGGCCAGATTCCTTCCTCATAGATACTACGAATCAGTCCATATATGGCCTTCTTCCCACCTTTCCCTAACCATTTCAACATTTCTACAGGAATATTGTCCACCCCCACAGCCTTATTTGCTTTCATCTCCTTTAATGCCCTTTCTATTTCATCGTCGAGTATGCCTGGACCTAAGCTATCTTCTTCTACGTCATGTTCCTTTTCTATGTCTAACCTTGTCGGCCTAAGTTCTTTACCATACAGTGTTTCTATATATTCCTTCCATCTCTCTTGGATTTTTCCTGGTTCAACTATTATCTTACCCCATTTATCTTTAACTGTTAGCACACATCTTGCCTTCTTACTTCCCGATAATAACTTAACCTTGCTGTATAGAGCACCAATTTCACCCTTCTTCTGTAAACTTTCCATATCCTCGCATTGCGTTTTCCACCATTCTTCTTTTGCTTTATTTGTGGCCCTTCTCAATTTATTGTTTAACTATTTGTACTTCATTTTGCCTAACTCTGTGTTTACATTTTTCCATCTTCTTCTCTCATCCATCTTTGCAATCATCTCATCCGTTACTCATGGTTTCCTTATCCTTTTCCCGTTAACGGTTCCTATAGTGTCTTTAGCGGCTTCCAATATTCCTTTCTTGATACATTCCCATTTTTCTTTGATAGTACTCAGTTCTTTACCGTCATCCATCATTTTCTCTACAGCCTCCTGATACTCCTTCCTCGTTAATTCATTTACTGCTTCTAAATTCCATTTTTTAGCCCGCCGCCCTTGCCTTATCTTCTTGAAACGAACATTACATTTCATAACAACTAAATTGTGGTCAGAGTCCGCATCCGCTCCTGGGAAACTGTGCGAATTTATCACACTGTTCCTAAACCTGTGCCTAACCATAATATAATCTAACTGATACCTTTCTGAGTCACCTGGCATTTTCCATGTATACCTACGCCATTTGTGGTGTCTAAACCATGTGTTAGTGATGACTAACCCCTGTCTCCTGCAGAATTCAATTGCTTTCTCCCCGCGTTCATTCCTCGTGCCTAACCCATAGTCCCCCACCTCACCACCATCTCTTCCTTCGCCTACCGTCGCATTCCAATCCCCCATCACTATCAAATGTTTCCCTGCAGGAACACTCGCGATGATATCCTCTAACTCATCATACATCCTATCGACTTCTTCCTCCTTGTGGTTGCTCGGTATATATATATATATATATATATATATATATATATATATATATATATATAAACACAGTAATCAACCCGAAGGTCGGTTTAGTAGGTGATGGTAGAGCTCACCCATGTACCAAGCCCGACGGCGTGTGAATATTCACACATCAGGCTAGGAGGGCTAGTTCCTTTCCCTGTGCCGGTTATGGTTTCCCAGGAAGATCTGGTACCCGAAAAATCAACTAGCTTGGGGTGAAGCTGCAGGGGCCCAAAGTGTCTGTCCAAGAGTAGCACTCTGAGTTGAAGGCCGAGGTGGAGGGAATGAAACCGAAAGGGATTTAATATTTAAAATATAAGAAGATGGAGTTTTATGTCGGTGGGCTCAAAGAAGAATTGTGTCGTCGATGTAAAAGGACAAAAGAGAGGCTAGAAAGTTTGTTTTTGGAGGAAAGTAATGATTTCAATTGGGTCCATGAAAGAATTGGCATGGTAAATGGATTTAATCAAGGTGCCTTTTATCTGAAAGAAAATTTGTAATTGAAGATGAGGCATGGGTGAATGAGGGAAGGGCGATAAAATCTAAAGAGACTTCCAGCATTATCCCTCCAGCACCACCTCTATCCAAGCCTATCCACACGAACACCCAACAATCACCGTTCCCCTCGCACCACCACCTTCGAAGCACCCCTCTTCCTTGTGCTTAGAACACTCCATCCGACTTCCCCTTGGGCATGAGAGCTGCTGTCATAATTCACCCTTTGCCTCTTCCATTCATTCGTATTGACTCTCAGTCACTGAAGCGAGAAGCGGCGACGACCGTGATCGGAGGCAGTGCTCGCCTGGGCACATTCTCCTCCCTTCATTATCGTAAAACTAGTTTCAACGCTTAGGCGTCGTAATCAGTTACAAAAATAACACCAGCTGTGGCTCATTTATATAGCATATATGAGGGAGACTGGAGTGGGTGAGAGAGGGGGTAACTTAATAAAATAAATATTGAACATGAACTTCCACAAAGTTGAGCTTAAAACAATAGGAAACATTATCCTCCCCTCCACGTGATCCCCCCTCGAATTGATTCCTCTCTCTCTCTCTCGATCCGCGGAGGGCGCCGACATTCAATCCGCCAAATCGGAGGGATGGGCAAAGGGCTCGCTCTCACAAGTGGGAAGAGGGATTGGGGCGGAAGGGGTCGGAGGGCGCTGCTCACCCGACTGTCCGTGTGTGTGAGAGACCGGATGCATGCAATGCTGCCCCCTGTGCTTCAGCTGTTCGCAGAGAGATGGCGCTCTCTGCTTTGACGAGACTGAAAAAAGACGGGGGATGTCCGCCGTGCTTCGCTTTGCCTACTCGTTTAACAAGCAAGGGGTGGGTGAAGGGTGGTCGTTGGGGCAGGAACCCCATCCCTCCCCCGGTCTCCGTTTGTATTTGCTCATTTGAGCGGAACGGGGGTCGGTGGGGAGGGCCAGGGGTGGCGGGTCCGCCGATTGCTCTTTCGCGGATGAGTTTTTTGTGTGTGCCGCCTGAGCGACGGCGCGCGAGTGGCCACGCCGAAAGCTCAAACCGCACACGCGAAGTGCAGATCAGAATTGGCAGGGGGAGCGGGAGGGGGGCGGGGGTAAAAAGCTGGGCGGGGGGACTCCGTAGGGTTTTCGGACAAAAGGAGGAAGCATACGAACACTACTTCTATCAAGCGATTGTTATTTATCTATATATATTTATACATATATAACAAAAACCCAAATATATATATATATATATATATGCATACATATAAGTACACACACATGGTGTGTGTGTTCGTTGGTAGGTTGGTTGGTATGCGTGCTCGTATTGTGGAGTTGGCGAATGAGTGAGTGTCCGGTCGGGGAATGGAATAGGAAATGGAGAACTGGCGCGTGCACAGGAGCGCTGCGCTCATGTTATTTCCTCTCTATTTTTTTTAACCTTCCGAAATAATTTGTTTCCCCTTTTATCTTCCTTTTTTCCCTCCCTGGGAGACTAAAGGTTCGATTCATGTTTTTCGAGTGCCATTGGGCCCCCGCCCCAAATCGAAATGCTCATCTTCCCCCGCCCACTCGTCCCCCCCACCTCGCCTCTCCCCCCCTCCGCCCTTCCCTTCTTCCCTTTCCCGCACTTACCCCCTCCTTTTGTTACGGCCCCCTATCCGATCCTCCACTCGTCCAAGTCGTGTGTTTTTCGTCAGAGGTCGGGGCCGAGAGGGGTCGCGCGGGGGGGCAGAGGAAAACAAACAAGGGGGATGGAAGAGAGAAAGGAAATTAAAATAATAGTGAATCGGGGTTGTTTTTTCCATTTCGAACGTGCAGTTTGATTCTTGCGGGTTGCGCGGATGGTCGGCTTCCCGGAGTCAGCGTATGGACGGCCGCCGCCGTCTGTTTTTTGCGAGGTTTCGCCGGCGTGTGTGTGTGAGTTGCGGTGTGTGGCGGGAGGGGTCGCGGGGGCGAGTGGGTTGGCTGATGGCCGTCCCCCCTTTGGGGGAGGGGGAGCCGTGGAATGATGGTATTGATGTAAACGTGGCGGTGGTTTGGGCCGCGAGGGACCGGGGCGCTTTTTTTGCGAGGGCGGCGGGAGGGGTCGGGGGCATGTATCGAATCACCGGGCACGTCCGGCCCACCCTGCACCCGCCGCTCTTTCGCCCGATTGTGCCGGAGTGGATGTGGAAGTGTGTGTGTGTGTGCAGATTAGAATCACGCGTTTCACACACACACACACGCACACTCGCGCGCAGGCCCACTCACTCTGTCGCGGGTGGTTCGGGGGCGGGGGATGGGTGGAAGGGGCAGATATTCGTGTGCAACGAGACGAAAGTGAAAAAGATTGGCGCCGAATGAGAGGGAGGACAAAAAACAAACAATGGCGTTGTATTGAAAGGGATTTGGGGAGCGGGGGAGTTGGCGAGGATGTGGCGGGGGGGAAGCGGACCCCCCGCTGCACTTTTGGGACCCCTGTGAGCGCTCTTGGCTGGGCTACCCCCTCCCCTGCAGCCGTAGGGGAGAGTTATTCGTGTCGCCCCTTTGAAGCACTCGGGAGGAGCGACTTCTCGCCGTCGCAGCCTCGAGATGCAAAACATCAGATTGGGAAACAACAGTCGTTTATGGGAGAGAGGAGCCGCGTGATGAGATGAAAGCCAACGCTCAGGTTGACCACTGTGGTCTTGGGTTATTAAATTGTCCTTAACCACTTCCCATCCCTTCGGGAAATGTTTTAATTAATCCGTGCTGATACCACTTTCACCCCTGGGGTACATGCCATTCTGAGCGGACGCCGCGAAATCTGCCCGAACGAGGCACTATCTTCCTTCCGGGGTCGTCCTCCCCTATGAACTCTCTTCCTCGCAGCCACTTGGTCAGCTTTCGGAATGGCGTTCCATCTGGTGTTATGCTGATCCAAATAGGTTTAATTAGCAATGGCATTTACCAAAAGGGCGGATTTCGTCCCTCTAGGCATACGTATTCCTCTCTTGCATTGTCTCATTCTATTGTATCGGCTTGTGCTAGAAAATCGATGCTCTCATTATTATTAATACATTATTTCGAACGGACAAATTCAGTTTCTTACGGTCTATTTTTAGAATGTCATTCTTAGAAACCACGGCACTGTGTTTTTGTCCCGGAAAATGTCGCGGGCGGGCGGAGATTTGCACCACCGGAGCCGCGCAAGGGTATCGACGGCACGGTGGTGCACTCGGCTGATTCCTTCACCCCCCTCCCCTACGCTCCTTACCCACCCTCCGCGATGCACCCCTGGCGCTCTCATCTCTTAAATGGGGAGGGTTCTCGTTGCCCCCGCCCGGCACCGTGGACGCCAAGGAGCGAATCAATCGGAGATTGTTGTTTCGATGGATTGTTTGTTTGGGAAAAATTTATTACACTTTTACATATCTTAAGCTAATATTCCTCAAAATAGGAACCTTTTTGAGTCGATACACTTGTTTCAGCGGCGTTCCCATTCCTGGAACGCTCCCGCGAAGGCATCATCGGGAACCTCTCGAAGACACGTCGTCACGGCCTCTTTGACGGCGTCCAAAGTCCCGTAGCGCGTTCCTTTCAAACTCTTATTTATCTTCGGGAACAGAAAAAAGTCCGGTGGTGCCAAGTCCGGGCTGTAGGGCGGGTGCGGCAGCGTTGCCACGCCGTGCTTGGCCAAGAAGTCCGACACGACAAGCGCGGTGTGAGACGGCGCATTGCCGTGACGCAGCCGCCAGATGTTTTTGATCGCTGGCCGGACGCGGGTGACTCGTTTTCGAAGCCTGTCGAGCACTTGGACGTAAAAAGCAGTATTTACAGTTTGTCGTTCAGGTAAAAATTCGTAGTGGACGACTCCCCTTTTGTCAAAAAAGACTTATTTGTCAAGACAGTTATTTTCCGGACGAACCCTGTAGAATATCGCTGCACAAACATCCATTGGCATGCCAATTAAGTTTTAATTTCCACGCGGGAGGAGCATACTTTGCTCATAAGAAGTGCGACATCAATTACTGCATCGATGCCTTCCGAGGTGTCGTCGGAGATTTTCACCAGGTTTTGATCCCTGCGCTGAATGCGCGTCGCTTCAGGTTCCACAATGTGTGCATGGGAATACGCGAGCGAGGCGCGGGGCGTTCATCGTCCGCGACCAGGGAGTTCTTCTCCGGATCTGACTTCATCGGCGCGACCCCCTGGTGTGCGACAATATTCATTTTTTGAAATGAGAGGAATCCACTCTCGATAGGCAACATTCAAATTTCGAAATTGAAAGAAGTTTCAGTTTCGTGAACTAGTCATGTTGATCAAAGACAAGATGCTCCTAAGATAATTATTCACACTCTTTGCTATAAAATACTCTAGTTCAGATTAGATCTTTAATGTCGAGGGCCAGGCAGGCAGTCCTCTCGGTTCGGGACAGGGGGTGGGGACTGGAGAGGCCCGTTCTTGCCCTCAACGACCAAGTCCGGGCTCCGAATCTCCGCATCATCGGGAAACCGTCGCCTCTTCAGCCGCCAAACACTCTTGTTGTCGTAATCCCAGGATATGTTCCTGTTAAATTGTCACTTATAGGGGACGAGAAGATAAGTCTTGGCATACATTGGAAAGGAAGTAAAAACCTTGTTTGAAAATGATTGTGTGCGAGCAGGAGTAAGGCACCGATCCTTGGGGGAGGTTTATTTGTTTTGTTTGCCCCTGCCACACACATTTTTTGGTGGCTCGCAGGGTATTTATGTAGATGTAGATGTTTGTTTGGCTGGGTGCCGATGTGGGAGGGTTATTTGTTGGGCACGGACCGTGAACAAGGCTCCCGTCGGGTCAGGGGTGTGGCCGGGAAGCGAAGCCCGCTCATCTTATTCGAGAGCTGCACTCTTTTTTCGGTAAATAATATTTCACTCTCCCAGTGGTGGCTAATATCAAAGAGACGAATCGCTTCACTCGGGTGCTCCTTCCAAGTGTATCCTTTTCGCTCTCCTTGTCTAGCTCAATCACCTTTCGTGCGCTCGTGCTGGTCGGATGAGTAATTAGCTACGCGGGGGAAATCTGATGCTCTCTGATTTCTGGAACCCTTGAAGTAGAAGCGCGTTTCCCATTTTAGGTCGTGGGAGAGGCATGGGACGATGGGTGGGGGCAATTTCGATGCACCGAAATGGGGGGATGAGGCTCCCGTTGTGTTAATTGAACGGGTGAAAGGGCAAGGTCACTGCGGTCGTCGACGGAATTGCGTGTTTGCGTTCGCGTAGAGGCACATGATGTCTGGTTCTGGAGTAGAAATACGACTCTCTCTCGCATTTTAATAATTCAATCGAAGGAACGCCAAAATTGTTCTGGAAGAGTTCGAAATAGTGCAAAACCAGCAGGATATACTATGTAGGCTGTATGGGAAGGTCATTTTTGGGGCAGTTTGGTGCTTGTGGTAGTTTTATTCACTTGATTATTGTTTCCATGGGGGCAGGGGGTGTGGGGGCAAAAGGGTTGTGCGCTTGGCGGGTGCTCGGACCGAGGGGTGTGTCTGTGGGGTGGCACATGGGTGTGGGAAGGGGGCTGCAGGGCGGGGGGTGGTTGATAAGCGTGGTGTTTTCTGCTGTCGGTGTCCGATTTCTATTCCGGCGCTGCGATTCAATCCGTGATGTTCCTCCTGCATGTCCGACTTGCCATCCTCCCTCCTCCCATCCAGGGGTGGCTCGAGCGACCTTCCCCCAACCGCGACGCCCTCCAGGCGCCCCTATCCGCCTCTTCCCCTTCCGCGCCTTCCTAAACTGATGTGCAAAAATCAGTCCATTTCTTAAATAAGCACATGAAACAATAAAGGAGCTTTTTTCCCCTGACTAATTACCTTTTAACGTGTCTAGTGTCATTTTATTTTTTATAATATAACAAACAAATTATGTTGACATATTCACGGAAAAATAAATTACTGGAAAGTTAACTGTTATCGCGCTACCACCCAAGTGTGGGGAGTACCTAAGAGTTCAACTGCATTAGGGCGAATATTAAATCAGGAATTAATACTGAGCCCTCGGTCATGAGTGTAGGAAAAATCTATCGTTCATCTAATAACTTTTATAAATTGAGGTAACTAATTAATACATAAGATCCAGACAGCTAACGATACTGGTGTTTTATGGCGTACATTCCATCTGGTATGTAAATGCATTGATAGATATAGGTACGTAAATGCATTGAATGATAGAGGGAATTCGGTACAGACGATCTAAATAATGTAAATGTTACGCATATACAGGTATATTTATATACCTGTATAATTGTGAACATCCTAAAAATATACAAGGGATTAACAATACAAAACACATTCATTCACAAGAAAAATAACATTATTCCGACGAATGCACATTTCTGGTGATGTAGAGGAGGAAAGGCCTGAGCCTAGCCAGAGCATCTGTATTATGTACGTACAAGGTGTGTGTGTGTGGTCAAAAAAAGACAGAACTGATTTAATTATTTGTTTATTTCGACGGATATAGCTTTTATTAATTTATTTTACATCAGTCCCCAAACAGCACTTAAAACTTTACATCAGACTTTGGACACATAACAAATTGACAATGACATACTACATCCAAGCCCTAGGGGGAGGGAAAACCAACTTGGCGCGATTTGAACCCGCGACCTCTGAGTTGGCAAACGAGGACGTAACCCCGCCGCCACCTGGGCCGGCTTAATCGAACTTGTCGCCCTCAAAGTACTTGCCTTGGCTGACGACATACCTTTGCCAACATTCCTTCCAGCTCTCGAACCCTGCTTGGTAAGCCGCCTTAGGGATCCTCTTCAGGTCCGCCATACAAAAAGTCTTAATGTCCGCAATAGAGAGGCTTTCAAGGTTGATTTTAACTTTGGAAACAAAAAAAGTCTGATGGAGCCACGTCTGGAGAGTAGGGTGGCTGCGGGATCACGGAAGTTCCGGTTCTGGCGAAAAACTCTGTCACGATCA
Source organism: Hetaerina titia (assembly GCA_037158775.1). Taxonomy (NCBI): domain Eukaryota; kingdom Metazoa; phylum Arthropoda; class Insecta; order Odonata; family Calopterygidae; genus Hetaerina; species Hetaerina titia. Next base: position 147,664,537 of record CM073769.1, read on the forward strand.
GCACTGTGCGAGCCGGTGCATTGTCGTGGTGGAAACAACATACATTGTTTCTCCACATGTCCAGCCCCTTTCGGCTCACTGCAACCCTCATCCTCTTAATAACCTTTAAGTAGAAATCTTTGTTGACGGTTTGACCTCGAGGGACATATTTGTAACGAATCAACCCTTGCCAATTGAAGAAACACACCAGCATTACCTTCACATTGGACCGGGACATGCGAGCTTTCTTTGGTCGTGGAGAATGAGGACCTTTCCACTGAGAAGACTGGGCCTTTGTCTCATCATCATGACCGTAAACCCAGGTTTCATCACCAGTTACGATGGTTTTGAGAAACTCTGGCTCGGCATTGGCTCGATCCAGGAGTTCCTGACCAATGTCCACACGTTTTTGTCTCTGTTCATCAGTCAGCACCCATGGGAAAAATGTTGATGCGACGCGCGTCATGCCCAAAACGTCTGTCAAAAATATCTTCCAGGATCCAAAACTAATGTTCACTTCCTCGGCTATCTCCCCAACAGTTAAACAGCGATTTGCCCCCACCAAATCGTTCACCAATTTGACATGGTTGGGGTCTGTCGAAGAGGAAGGCCGCCCCGTCCGCGAAACTTCATCTGTCAAGGTTCTGCCCGATTTAAAACGACTGTACCACTCAAAACAGTCGACTTATAACTTCATCAATAAAGGCTTGCCGAATCATTCCAAATGTTTCCGTAGCACTTTTGCCAAGTTTGAAACAAAGTTTCACGCACCCACATTCTTCCTCCAGCTCCTTCATTGCTGTCGTTGCCCGCGGCGACAAACAGGTTAAGACACGTACCGATGCTGCTACGTAACGATTCGACGTAAACAAATGCAACACCTCGCGTTTTAGTCTCATGTGTCTAGTCTAGTCTCAGATGTGTGTGGTAGGCCACATTCCTAAATGGTGGGCTTGGTGGTATGATTTGGTTTCCATAATATCCCGTGACACACGTCTGCACGTTAAGTCGGAAGCAACCCAGAGTGGGCCATCTTCACGAATGGCGCTGTTCTTCTATTCCCATCATCTGATACCAGTGTCAACTCGTTAATAAACTTTTACACCCCAAATTGGGTAACTTATTTACCGATGCCCTTTAATTATTTGATGGTAATAGTTGCAAATAAAAATGAGTAAATGTTTAAATATATTAAGTCTGGTTTTTGCAAAATATCACAGGTTATACCAGTATATCGTCTTTAAATATACGAGGTTTGTTCAAAAAGTATCGCCAATTTTTAAATTTCCGCGGGTAACGTATATTTTATTTTACATTTTTTGTGGCGTTATGTTGGTACTTATGTCTGTCGCTTTTGACGAAAAGTTCGGCCATTTTAAATGTTCAGTTAATTGTTGACAGCTGTTTTGGCTTGCCTTCAATTTTTGCCTGTTCCAAAAAATGGATCAAAGAACCTTCATTTCACAGACCTCTTCAGTTTCGGTACGAGAAAAAGTCACTAGGGGCCAGATCTGGGGATTACGGTGGCTGCGGCATCATTAGTGTGTTGCTTTTGGCCAAACATTCGTCCACAAGTATCAATGTGTGGGCAGGGGCGTTGTCATGGTTCATGAGGTCGGCTGTAGCTAGCCATTCAATCTTCGAAGTGTTTTCTGTGCCCGCGACAACTCCCCCCGCGTCAGCCCCCCTCCAAAGCTATCTTCAGGGCCGCCAAATGTTTCTCATTTTTTATTACTTATTACATACCTCCATTCCATCCAAAATTGACCTCCCCGTTGATCGTCCCAAAACCTGACCAAATGAATTTTACACCGACTTTCATTCCTACCTCCAGTTCTCCCCATCCCTCTTTAATCATTTCCTTCACACATACGTTGAACAGAACCGGTGACATGGGCAACCCTGCCTTACCCCTCTTCCTAACACTGCCCATCCGGACTCTCCGTTCCCCACTCGCACCTGAGCAGTCTGAGACATGTACAGGTTGCGGATCAGTCTCCTTTCCCTCCAATCTATTCCTATTTTCTGCAATGCTACATTCTACAAAATACATAATTGTTTCTACGCAATTCATTCTATCAAACACCATCTTGGAATGTAGAAAAGGGACAAAATCTGTAGATATTGATTGTACGTATTCTATATTCCCCTTGATTAGTGATCTCATAACTGCAATGGCATCGCGCGTGCCTCTCCCCTTCCTAAAACCAGAATGATACTCCCCTAAGTATTAATTTGCCCTCCTCTTTGTCGTTCCATTGATGGAACTGATAACCATTTGCGTTTAAATCAAACTTATTAATATGTAGTCCTCCGCCTTTCTCTTTTTTGGAATTGAAAATAGCACTGATGTGACAAATCTTCCGACCAATTTTCTCCTTCATAAATGCTAAGAATGAGTCCAAACTACTCCTCCCCGTTTTCCTAAATCTTTAAAGTATTTCCGCGGGAATGTTGTCTACTCCAAGACCTTATTTGATTTACTTTTCCTTAATATTCTACCTATTTCGTTGTCAAGTTAGACCACACTCAAGCTATCTTCATCTACGTCAAGTTCTCCTTCTGGGTCTAACCTTGTTGGAATAATTTCTTTACTATGCAGTTTTTCTATGTATTTACTCCATCTCTCTTGCATCTTCCCTGGTTCAGATATTTATATATCCTGACTTATATTTAATTGTTGTACTGAATTTTCCGTTCGTATTGCATTGAAGTGCATCCACCAATCATTGGAATAATTAGAAACCCACCATTTTAAATCTTCCTTTGTAAACTTAAATTTAAATTAAAAGTATTTATAATGCAACCATTTCAGAGAGTAAAAATCATTCGCCTTGACCGGGATTCGAACCTGGATCCCTCGATATCCGGCCGAGTGCTTTAGCCATTTAAGCTACCGAGACGTACTCTTACACTCTGAAATTTTGGGGGCTTTAAAGGAACAAGATGTTATGACGAAATACCGTACATACAATGTCACAGGCATTCGTAGTCGTGCGCGACGCGCCACAGTCCACGATGTTAAAGCCAATTTCAAACACTTAGGCTGTTCATACCTTAGACAAATTTCAAGAAACTGTAATAGTAACTTTAACGGAGTCACCCGCTATGTGTGCATTATAATGCAACCATTTCAGAGAGTAAAAATCATTCGCCTTGACCGCCTTGACTCGCCTTGTTCCTTTAAAGCCCCCAAAATTTCAGAGTGTAAGAGGACGTCTCGGTAGCTTAAATGGTTAAAGCACTCGGCCGGATATCGAGGGATCCAGGTTCGAATCCCGGTCAAGGCGAATGATTTTTACTCTCTGAAATGGTTGCATTATAATGCACACATAGCGGGTGACTCCGTTAAAGTTACTATTACAGTTTCTTGAAATTTGTCTAAGGTATGAACAGCCTAAGTGTTTGAAATTGGCTTTATTAACATCGTGGACTGTGGCGCGTCGCGCACGACTACGAATGCCTGTGACATTGTATGTACGGTATTTCGTCATAATATCTTGTTCCTTTAAAGCCCCCAAAATTTCAGAGTGTAAGAGGACGTCTCGGTAGCTTAAATGGTTAAAGCACTCGGCCGGATATCGAGGGATCCAGGTTCGAATCCCGGTCAAGGCGAATGATTTTTACTCTCTGAAATGGTTGCATTATAATGCACACATAGCGGGTGACTCCGTTAAAGTTACTATTACAGTTTCTTGAAATTTGATAAAAGTATTTAATTATTATGGAAGAGGTGACGGTCCATTATTCGGTGTACAGAATTGACGAAATGCACGGAAATTTTGCAACCGTCCTCCTTTGGCAGTGGTCCATTAAATATTGCTGCGGATTTTCCCAGCTGACTGAGTGCGTGGGTGGAGGGAGGGATTGGGGCATTAATTGGCGGGGCCGTGGGGAGGGATGCATGCGGTACAGCACTCTGGGGGCCATCGATTGACGGGACCCGGCTCGCCCTAATCGCCCCCCCCTTTTCTCATTCATAACCCGCCCACCCGTCGCCGCCTGTCCCCTCAATCCCTCCCGAGCACATATCTTCGTGTGGATCGCTCGTACGCTTCTCCCATCGAAATAGACAGGGCCGGCAAATGCGCCCATGTCCGCCGGAGCAATCAAATTACCCACCCACCCAACTCATCGGCCCCAACCCGCCAGCGCCGGTGTGCGTCCCCCTCATCCACGCACCGATGGTATCCGTTGGGGTTCCGCGAATGGTGGAACAGGGCCGGCTGCGGCCTGTCCGCGCTTTTTTTCAGGGACGTGCCTCTCTCTTGTCCCGGGGGTGGCAGTTGAGGGGTGTATTGGGGAGGGGGCGCGACGGACGGTCCCTTACGGCGCGACCTGTGAGTGCAGGCCCTGATATACCCCCACCCCCCGATACACCCTAACCCCTCGATGCACCCCCACCCCCCGATGCACCCCCACCCCTCAAATACACCCCTTTGCCGCGCTTTTATTTATTTGGCGGCGCGTGTACGCGTGCGAGTTCTCGCTGCGACCGTCCAAATGGGGATTGGCGAGGGTGAGAGCGGTCGTCCGGTGTGTCCAGGGAACAGGGAAAAGCCCGGGGGAGGGGAAAGGTGGGGGGCCAGGGGAGGCAAGTGGGAAAATGATTGCGGGGGGGGTGAGTGGTCGGTGGAGACCCGCTCTCCCTCCCGCACGGCTGGAGACTCGGGAGGGGGGGTACCGAATAAAAGTGGCGAGAGGGTCGGAGGGGGGGGGGTTGCCTTCGAAAGCGAGGTTGAATGGGGGTGAAGGTTGGGAGGGGGGTGTATTTAAGGTTTGAGCCCTGTGGGAGGGGGAGGAAAGGGATTAGGGGTGAGGATGGAAATACGGTCGGCCGGGGGAAGGTTTCTCGCCGGGAGAGAGAGGGGCTGAGGCATGTTGACAGTGTGTGAGTGGGATTTATTTGATACGCGGAATGGAGAAGGTGTAAAAAGGGCGAGAGGTGGGACGGGGAAGGGGATTGTGGGGGATTTGGTCCCGGTAGTGGTGGCAGCAGGGGTGGTATTTGCGAGATTGAAGTTTGTTGCCATGGAAATGGCCGAGGCGGAGAGGGCGTGTTAAAGCGGCAGATAGCAGAGGAAATTGAGGATTTGCGCGCCATATTTTAAGTAGATTTCGGCGGGAAAACATGTAACTGTTTCGTTCCGGTGGGGGAGGGGCGCGCGCGTTCGCCTCTATATTTGCGGGTGTGTGTCAGGGTTTGGGAGGGAATTCGGAGACGCGCGCTCCCATTATTCCATACCCGCCCGCCCAATCCCTCGCGGAGCCACCTACTTCGGTTTTCGGCCGTGTGTTGTTTTTGTTTGCTTTAAACGGCATCGCACTAGTATTTGTGCTTCGAGGCGAGGGTCCCGCCCCCTTTCTCTCTCCTCCGGGTTGAGTGGTGCGAGGGGGGGACACCACCTCTCGTCTCGACGCCTCTCGTGTTCGTTTGGACTGAGGTGTGCTTTCGGAGGATTGGGATTTAATCCCCGGGCCGCGGATCGCCGTAATAAAACAAAGAAGGTGACTACCACTTGGATTAGATTTATTATTCCTCGGAAGTTGAGCAGCCAAAATCGTAATGTTTGTTTGCCGTTCGCAGTCATTGCGTGGAAGGGCAACGTGTGTTGATTTCCGTTTCAGACAAATTCACTCTCGGCTGTCGTCTGCACGCGCGGGCGTCCGCTCCGCCCGGAGTGCTCTGCTCGTGGACCGAGTCGACGCCCCCCCCCATTGACTATAGTTGGACGTCACCGTTGAATTCGATTCCGTGGGTTGGCAAGCGGAAATCACTTTGCAACGGTTTTTATTTGGAAGTTCATCGGGTGACAATCTAAAAAATGAAGGTCCCGTCCATCGGGTGCGTGTGTGGTTTTCTCAATCAAGCAACTCTTCCGAACGGAATGACAATGGGCAACCCTGCCTTACCCCTCTTCCTAACACTGCCCATCCGGACTCTCCGTACTTCACTCGCACCTGAGCAGTCTGAGACATGTACAGGTTGCAGATCTGTCTCCTGTCCCTCCAATCCATTCCTATTTTCTGCAATGCACGCATTAATTTTTCCCAATTCACTCTATCAAACGCTTTTTCGAAATCTACAAAACAGGCAAAAACGTCCTGATTGTATTCTGTATTCCTCTCGACTAGTGATCTCATTACTGCAATGGCATCACGCGTACCTCTTCCTTTCCTGAACCCAAACTGATCATCCCCTAAGTAATCATTTGCCTTACTCTCTATTCTTTTGTTGATGATCCTGAGAATAACTTTAGCTGCGTGGGATATCAAACTTATTGTTCTGTAATCCTCACATGATGTAGCCTTTGCCTTCTTTGGAATAGGAACTAACACCGATCTCACAAAATCTTCCGGCCAGATTCCTTCCTCATAGATACTACGAATCAGTCCATATAGTCTTCTCCTCACATTTTCCTAAACATTTCAACAGTTCTACAGGGATTTTGTCCACCCCCACGGCCTTATTTACTTTCATCTCCTTTAATGCCCTTCCTATTTCATCGTCGAATGTGCCTGGACCTAAGCTATTTTCCTCTGGGTCACGTTCCTTTTCTATGCCTAACCTTGTTGGCCTAAGTTCTCTACCATACAGTTTTTCTATATATTCCTTCTATCTAAATTTGATTTTTTCTGGTTCAACACAGGCCAACAGTGGTTTTGGTGCCGGAGCTTTTAATGCTGATTTAAAGAACAATTGAGGTGCTAAATCCAATTATGACACTAGTTTTTTCCTATCAGCTATAGTTTTCAAGATATAGATATTTTGTTACTTACGTAAAAAATCTTCTACATGATGGAATGGGAATATTATATTAATAACACAGGCCAACAGTGGTTTTGGTGCCGGAGCTTTTAATGCTGATTTAAAGAAAAATTGAGGTGCTAAATCCAATTCTGACACTAGTTTTTTCCTATCAGCTATAGTTTTCAAAATATAGATATTTTGTTACTTACGTAAAAAAATCTTCTACATGATGGTATGGGAATATTATATTAATAACACAGGCCAACAGTGGTTTTGGTGCCGGAGCTTTTAATGCTGATTTAAAGAACAATTGGGGTGCTGAATCCAATTACGACACTAGTTTTTTCCTATCCGCTTTAGTTTTCAAGATATAGATATGTTGTTACTTACGTAAAAAAATCTTCTACATGATGATATGGGAATATTATATTAATAATTATCTCATTGGCCTACAATATAGAAATATACATAAAACTTATTCAGAGTTTATTGAAAATAAAAGGAACACCGCAGAGTGGTTATAAATTAGTATACTTATAGATTTATTTAACTTTGAAAATTATTTTCCGGAGTATATCAAATATTAAAAACAACTAATCGTAAGATATGCCATATCTAAAAAAGTAGAGCTGTTAAATAAAAACGGATTTCATATTTGGATTCAGCTCTACAAATATAGTTAAAATCATCGCAAAGATTCCCGGCACCAAAAAAAAATTTTTTTTGTCGGCTTATGTTATCTTTCGTGGATTATCTCCAACTGTTAGCACAGATCTTGTCTTCTTACTTCCCGGCAATAACTTAACCTTGCTGTTAAGCGCACCACTTTCACCTTTCCTCTGTAAACTTTCCATATCCTCGCATTGCCCCCCATTCTTCTTTTGCCATATTTGTGGCCCTTCTGAATTCATTCTTTAACTCTTTGTACTTCATATTTCAAGAAACTGCGGTAGATACCGCAACAGTAACTTTAAGGGAGTCATCCGCTACGTGTGCATTACAACACGACAATTTCAAAGAGTAAAAATTATTCGCCTTGACCGGACCTTCGTCTCGGTAGCTTAGCTGGCTAAAGCATACAGCCGGATATCGAGGGATCCGGGTTCGAATCCCGGTCACGGCAACTGATTTTTACTCTCTGAAATTGTTGCATTGTCTTTGTACTTCATTTTGTCTAACTCTGTGTTTACATTTTACTAACTTCTTCTCTCATCCATCTTTGCAATTATCTCATCCGTTACTCATGGTTTGCACATCCTTTTCCCATTAACGGTTCCTGTAGTGTCTTTTGCGGCTTTCGAAATCACTTTCGTGATACTTTCCCATTTTTCTTCGATAGTGCCCAGCTCTTTACCGTCATCCATCATTTTCTCTACAGCCAGCTGATACTACTTCCTGGTTTCCTCGTTAATCCATTTAATGCTTCTTAATACAATTTCTTAACCCACCGCCTTTGCCTTATTTTTGTGAAACTGGCGTTACATTTCATAACATCTTAATCGTGGTCTGAGTCCGCATCCGCTTATGGGAAACTGTGCGAATTTATCACACTGTTCCTAATCCTGTGCCTAACCATAATATAATCTAACTGGTACCTTTTTGAGTCACCTGTCATTTTCCATGTATACCTACGCCTTTTGTGGTGTCTAAACCATGTGTTGGTGATGACCAACCCCTGTCTCCTGCAGAATTCAATTGCTTTCTCCCCGCATTCATTCCTCGTGCCAAATCCATAGTCCCCCACCTCACTACCATCTCTTCCTTCGCCTACCGTCGCATTCCAATCCCCCATCACTCTCAAATGTTTCCCTGCAGGAACGCACGCGATTATATCCTCTAACTCATCGTACATCCTATCGACTTCTTCTTCCTTGTGGTTGCTCGGTGGCATGTATACCTGAACAATGACTTTAATCTTTTCGAGTATGATTCTATCAGTTGCTTGCTCTATGTTAACTACGCTTCTTCCTACCCCTTTATTTAATATTACGGTAACCCCTCGTTGGCTTTTGTTCCCGCCGCTGTATATTATTCAATAATTATCATTCCAGTAATCCCCGCTATCCTTCCATCTCACCTCGCATAGACCTAGAACAACGAAATTACCTCTTTCCATCTCTCGCTTAATATTTTCTAATTTGCCTGTCCTCAACATTTTCCTGACGTTCCATGTTCCTATTCTAACTACTTAAGTCTTCTTCTGCGTCTTCTGTCCTGCCGCTATAATTTCTCCCCCGCAAGGGTTTCTTGGGATGCCGACCGCGGAAGCCTTGCCTCCCCCGCTGCCGGGCACGACACACGGCCGCTTGTGCCGAGTCCCGCGTTGCCAGGACTGTATTTCTGTCTTGTGTCCAATATATTTTATGGGAGTAATAATTGAGGTGGTTTGTCATATTGCTGTGAACCTTAAATTGAGGTTGAACTCAAGTAGTTTCTTTTTAGAGGTGGTGCTGATTACCAGAAAAATAAGTGACGAAAAAACTAGCGAGTTATTGGCATTAGGCTGCAGATAACCTCACGTGCTTTCAGTCTTGTCGCAGTTCTGTGTAGTCACTTGTCTGCTCGTAGATAGATATCCCGCATAATTCTTTGTATTTTCCCCACTTCTTTAAAATATAAATTGAAAAGCGTGCAGAATACAGTGTTCAGCGAACTCAATTGTCATTCTCTTCGATGCTGAAGCTCTCCTTGAGGCAGTAAATCTTTTTGCTTGATGGTGTCGGTTTCATTAACCTCTGAAGCTCATTAAATAAGAGTATAGTTTTGGGCATTGGAGCGTATTTAAAGAGTCAGCTGCGTCAACATCCCTTCGTGAGAAACGTTTCTCGTTCACTTGTTTCGAGGCGGCCAGGTCTTACTCCGTGGAAGGTTCGAGCGAAGAGTGGGGGGGAGCAAATGTCGTGTGTCGCACCTGTGGTGAGGCAATGCAATTGGCGGATTGGCTCACTTTCGGCGCGAGGAATTAAGTCTATGGAAATAGTCCTGAAAAGCAAGTGCAGGGAAGTAGGAAACATTTTAAAGATGCTGTGAGTGGTAGGGGAAGCCTTCTCCGGATTCTCCAATCGTACCGGGAGAAGTGCAGGGGTGGCGGATGCCGCTTCTACGTCGTCTTCATTCGCCGCGGCGGGTGATTCACTCATCTTTCCTCCCGTCGCTTCATATTCCCCGGCCCCACCTCCCTCCGCCATCAATTCTCGGGGGTATCATCGGCTCCTCTCGCACGCTCGGGAAGGTCGAGAACCACCGCTCCCCGTCCCGCCCGAGATGTTCTTTTTCCTTCCTTCGGTTGGGGAGGGAGAGACGGCGCACTCATCCAAGTGGCTCGCTCCCACGATTGTCCTTGTGCCCGGTCTGACTCGCACAAGGACGCTTCGCGATAGTCTCAATCTGCAGCCGACGAAGCATTAACATCCAACGATATGCTGTCTTTTAATGATTGAGAGCAGCAACACATCCATGCTTTATACCCGACCTTGAGAAGCCTCTCTAGTCAAGATTCGTATGTTGTGATTATGTTTGGCCAAATGGTCAGCATGTAAACCAATGGAAAATGATTAAATTTATATAGGTAATATTTCAGGTAATTTTAACAAGTCTTCCTTTATCTAACCAGTTCTAAAATGGTCTGCGTCTAAAATCAATGTCCATTAGTTGAATACTTCTTTCAAGAAATGCGTAAATGTCCACTTTTATTATTCATGTCAGCAATTTTCCTCTCATCTTGCTAACTGTCAATTAATCTTGATGGCTTTATTTTGCTATGAGTCATCACACTTAAAGTCGCAGTGTGTCATATCATCTTGTGGTACAGGTTTGCAGTGATCAGCACTGTGATTCAAGTGTTTTTGATATGTTATGTGTACAAGTGATCAAATATAAAAGTTTCAAGGTGTTTTTGATTCCATAATGATTACGGTAATGGCGGCTAAAGTACAGATGAAATGTCGTTCATAAATTTGAGGTGCGTCTCTGTGGAGATGACGTTGAGAATTTATCATTAGCTCTATAGCACCACGAACCGTAGTAGTATGTCCAGAGAGACAAAGTGATACCGACATTAAGATGCCATTTATCCCACTATCTATAACGGATTGGTGTGAATTTAAGCGACAGTGCTGAATGGGGGAGAACGCTTCTATCTTCTCATCCTAAGTAGCCGAGGATGTTGTTAATGTTTAATCTAAACGCAGTTTATTGTCCCTCTTTTTACTAGCAGTTCGTCTCGCATGCGCAGGTAAGTATTTCACAATTAGATGCAATACGGAAAGTACCTGTGGTTAAAAATATCTCACTTATTTGGATTTATTTTGCGCATTTATTGGTAAATGACAATCCGGAAAACTTAAACGTTGACGTTTCATGTTAGGTGTCTGATCAGTCCCTGCCAAACACCTTAGCGGTGGTTTTTGACACCACATAGTTGTATATCGGAGTTTCCGCAAAAAGTATTATTGACTGAATTAACGTAGAATGAAGTCGAATCCTTGGGATGAAATAAAATTCTTTAGTTCTTTGGACATTTTACTATCCACAGGCGTTAGATGAAAATATATGGAAAATAATAAGGCACGAGTGTCGGTTAGTAGTTTCTGGAAATATTTTTAACGTAAAATATACATTTTGGCCACAATCAAATGGAAATGTTGCTATTCAAAGCTACGAACGTTTAGTCTTATGTGATAGCTATGTATCGCCAGTGTGGTTTCAGCGAGTCGATCGATTTAGGACCGACGCCCTTGTTTGATATTTCCCGAGGTCGATCAGCAAGGTGTTTAACTTGCCGGGCCGCTTGCATTATGCAGATAGATGGCAGTGAAGCCAACTTCAACGAAACTGCGAAATCGCTTGGCATGGGCCGGCCCCTCCGCTCTGCCCCCTCGGCGCCGTCTCTCAGGCGCCGCTCCCTCCCCCCCCCTCCCCCCCTCCGCACCCGTCTTCCCGTGATCCTCTTCCGATCGCGTCGTCTCTCCCCCCCAGAAACTCGAGAAGGCGAGAAAGGAGTCTTCTCTTCCTCTCCCCCCTCTCCTCACTCCCCCTCCTTTCATCCCTCCCACCTCCGCTTTCCACGCCCAGCCGCGTGGTTTTCTGGAAACGACTGAAAAATAAGAATGTAAAAGGGGCGGCGGTGGTCGGGGGAAGGAAGGAAGTGGAATAACAAGAAAAAGGCGACACAAAAGAAAGGAGCGAGGCGAACGAAAGGGATGCGGCCGATTTCGGGAGCAGCAGCAGGAGGAAGGAAGAGAAAAAGAAGGGGGGGGGGGCTCGACGTTGCCAAATCGCTTTCCGTGTGAAAGGCGCGCTATATTTACCCCCACCCCCCGGGGAGGAGAATGAGGCGAGAGATTCGCTTAAACGAGCGAATGAACGAGAGCACGGAGCGATACAAAGAGGTGTTTGCTCGTGTATCGAGAGGGAGATTAACGAATTCATCCGTAGGAGGTTTGGATGGGCGAAGTTGGGAACAGAGTATCTCTTCATGCATCCTTCCATTTCAGCCCCTGGCTCTGTAGCACACGTGCCGATGGAGCACCGAACAAGACCCAGGTGTTGTCATACACTTTGGCAGTGGTCGTCGAGGTTGAACCCTCACGTAAATGATATCAGTACATGCCTCTATTTTGCGAGCATCGGAATTTCGTTTGAATATACTGCTTGGAGAACTGTGCAAAGGAATAAACGCTCTCGACTCATCTCGCAAACGCCCGCGAGTCAGGAGGAGCAAATGCGTAGTTCCTATCGCGTGTGATTAGTCCTTTGCTGTCTGCCGGGGACTGCGCTGGACACGGTAACTATCCGATCTCATTTGCTTTGGAGCAGCTGTGCATGAACTGGATCTTTAGCCGGCACGATTGCATCACTCTGTGCTGACCATCCTCTGACACCGTGCCCGGAAGAATGGTTTCACTCTTTCCTCTCCCGAGGAACTTTCGCTTGGAGGAAAAGAGAGGCTATTATTTAAGAAATTCATCGCCTGTCCACTTTGACGATGAATATGTGTAATACTCTGGTCGTGGTTCATTTTTGTGACACAAGATTGGTTTTCACATTTGAAAATCGCTCTTTGCTGAAGCGAAAATTAAAATTATAGCAGCTGAATCTCTCGAAATTTCTGTGTGGTATTATTTATATTTTGAGTTATTTCGTTTTTAATCCTGCAGTAATATCTGTTCCTGGGGCTTACGAATCGCCAGGAATGTCTCTCTCCCCCTTGGAAGACGTATTGTTCTCGAGACGTTCTGGCTGCAGCGTGGTCGTGGAGGGAGGTGGCCGAGCGCACCCCAGGGGCCGACTCTCTCGTCCGCGGAGAAGGGACGCCCTTCACGCGATTCGCTATTCGTTTCCGTCATTCAAATCTCCGGAGAACGCGCCGATGGAGCGCCGGGAATGGTGACGTTACTCGGGGACAAGCGCCTCCGAATGGGACAATCCGAGGATTGAGAGACCATCGTGACCCCTCGATCCTCCGACATTCGGCTCCGCTGGCAATGAATCAATCAGGAATCAACCCAGTTCGCGTGTGCAAATACGGCGAGTGATAATTCGTATTTCGCAAATTCAAAGTTATTTACATCCGCCCCGCGGCTCTTTCATTATCCTCCTGTGCACACGGGAGGAGAAAGCCCCGTTTTAATTTGCGTGTTTTTTAAACGGTTTCGTAATTATTCCCTCCAGTATCCTCCACGCCCCTCCAGTATCCCCCTCCCCAACGCGTCGGTCGAGCCCGAACCCCATCTCATTCCGGCCCTTCCCCAACTCCCCCTACTCTTTCTTTCCACCACCTCTCCTCGGTTCAATATTTGCTTTGATGTTATCAATCTTTTAATATCCTATCCCTAGTGCCGCCTCCGCCCACCCCTCATCACCCTCGGCGAATACGAAAATTAACGAATCTCCTTTTAACCCAACCAACCCCCCCCCCCAGGGGGTGGCGAATAGGCATTGGAATAAATATTTGCTTTCTCCCTTCCTTTCTATGTTCCTTCTTTACAGGCGTGGGGTTTCTTCCCAAGCCCCCGCGATCCCCCTCTCGCTCGCTGAAGTGAGCAGGTCGCGCCCCTCCCCGCCCGCCACCATCCAACTCATTATATTTTAAAATACCTTGCCTCCCAGACCGATTCTTCCTTCCTCCCCATCCCCTCCTCGCCCCCGCGGTGGCTGCAGGGGAGTGGGGAGACCCCTTTAATGAATAAGTGATGGGCGAATGATGTGTGCCAATTAAGCACACCTCCATTTATGCGCCCATTTATTTATTTTTATTGCGCCAATTTGCTCACTTCTTCCCTCCCTCCTCCACCCCCACGCTCTCTTCCTTTTCCCGTGCGCTCGACCCTCTCCTCGCCTCCTCTCGGCTGAAGCCTCTTGGCAGCCCCCGCTGCCACGGGAACGAAGTGTTTGACGTCCACCGTGACTACTGCCAAGATACCCATCTCGATTGACTAGGAAAGGACGTCGCCTCGCCCCTGGTTCTTGCCTCTCACTCGCCAGACGTGTCCCAGGGGGACGCGAGCGGTCCCCTCTCTCTGTTTTCGCTTTGTACCGGTCAGAATTCTTTCCTCCGCCGGCAACATTTTCCTCCGCCCGTGTAATGGACTTCTTCAAATTAAATCCAAGTTCGTTACACGCAATTTTTGAATGGCCAGGGACGTGGCGGAGATCGAAAGACTGACTGCATCGGAAATAAAAAGAGAATTTTTCTTGTCAATATACCCCTCGGGAAACTCCCTGCTTCACTTCCACCGAAACTAACTAGCCCATCTTGTCCTCCCCCGTTCAAATTTTTCCGCATTTTTGCGAACTGTAAAAAAGAATATTCGACGAAATTAATTCTCACCATTGACTTTGTCTAATATTCAAATCGGAGAAATTCTTCATTTCACTGTCAGACATGTCGTTCGCTTATTAAGGGAGACGGTACATTTTTAAAGAATTCATTTGACTAATGTTTTTGGTCCTACAATCGAAGTCCTTTGCCAATTAGTCATGCTCCCACTCTAGTTCACTTCTGTTTTCACTGTGACGCTGGCTTTGCAAATAATTTCATGGGATCATCATGTCTAAAAGAGTGCGACGTGGTAGTCCAGTGGTGGAGGGTGCGAATTCTGACCGGAGGGCCTGGGTTCGATTCCCGGAGAAACCTCTCCTCGCACCTTTCCCCCACCCAGGCTCTGTGATTTTTCGGGTATCAAGGCTTCCCGAGATACCATAGCCGGCACGGGGAAAGGAACTGGCCCCCCTTATTACTCTGCTTGGGTCGGCATTTCGTATGCCGTTGTTGGGGTTATTCCTGGGTGATCTCTACCGACAACTGCCGAACCTACCCTCGGGTGTTGATAAATGTGTTTGTGTCCCAGGGAGTGCCTGTTCGGGTTCAGTGGTACACTCGTGGTCGCAGGGCGTAGGAAGGGCATTGCTTTGCATTACGGAGAGGGGGGGGGAAGAGGGCGGCCGAGCGGAGGGAATCCGTGAGGGAAGGTGGGGGCGAAGCAGGGAGCGGCAGGGTGGAAGCGGGCGCCCGGTGGGGCCGGGGGGGTCGATCGGTGGGCTTCTAACCCGGTGGATCCGGGAAAGCGCGGAGTCCCCTTTCCGAGGGGGCTCCGAGGCGGAAGAGGCAACGTCTCGCGAGGGGTGGGCGCGATCTTCTATCCGCTCCCCAGGAGGCAGGGGGCAAATGCCGCCCCTTTCGGCTCGTCTCCGCTCCCGGCGTCCTCAAGCGGAGCGCGCCTTTGGAGAGGAGGATGAGAGAGAGAGGCGGCAGGAGAGGGGAGTTGCTCTCCATTCAAAAGCTGGTGAGGTGAGGCCGGCAGGAGTGGGCGGAGGAAGGCGCTTGGGTGGTAAGGGCTTTGGGGGGGGGGGGGGCGAGACAAAGAGCGGCGGCAAGGCGTGCGCACAGTGGAAGAATTCTTTCGGCGACGAGAGATCAAAGTCCTATTCACGCTGTCTTTACACTCATTACTTTTCACCACCAGCGCCTGTTTGGGGGTGGGGGAGGACAAGGTGGGGCATTAGGAAATGGAGGTGGAAGGGGCGAGGGGTGGCCTCGGCGTCCTCTCGTTGGGGAAGGGGACGCTGTGCAGACTCGTCGCTTCTGCTGCATCTGTTGGGTCCCTGGAGGGGACCTCATTCTCGTCATTCGTGGCCACGGAGGCAGTGTTGTTCTTGTGTCGGTGGATGCGGGAGACAACGATCTGGGCGTTGGGGCATTAGAATAGGAATTTTACTTGTTTATGAGGATGCATCGACTGTGTCTACTGATTTATTAAAATATACCCTGCAAGCCATCCTTCAGCCAAGGGTGTGTGTCAGGGGGTGTCTTTGGCAATCTGTAGATGTTGATGAACTGGCTGCAGGAATACCTGCATGCAGTAAGGGGGTGTGAGAATTCTTCTGAGTGACGAAAATTCTATATTTTGCTCTTATATTTCCTTTTCTTATATTTTGCTACTTCAGTTGTCATAACGTAATAGCTATAATATTAGACTTTTTCTTTCCGTATAATAATGTTCTCCAGCGATGAGATAAAACATTGTTTTCATTTAAAAAATCTGCGTCTGTGCTTGTTTTTTCTAAACGATTTTTCAAATTCAGGAAAACATTGAAAGCTAGCATCGCGCATGCAAGATGTCGTGCCGCTACTCGTCGCAGACATTCCTGGGCCTCCGGTGGGTGTGGAGTTCGAGGAGAGGTCTTTCCACTTCTCGGCCGGCAGAACAGATTGGCGAGAGTAAACGAGAAATATGCGGTACACTAAATATTTCGCAGTTTTTTTGTCGGAATCATTTCCAGTCATGGCCTTTTCTTCTTTGACTATTCCGTAAATACTAAAGGGAAGCGAATCAACACGTCTTCATGGGGTGACGTCTCTCACACGGAGATAATTCTTTTATCTTCTTGTAATCGCGAGTGTAAAATTAGATAATTATGAAAGATTTCATGTATCCTTTCGATGTGGAAGAATGTTTTGCGCCGCGCTGTACATAGAAACACAGAAACACGCTTAAAAAAGGAAGAGAGGGGAGAATGACAGAGAGGGAGGGAGAAAGACAGAAAGAGAGAGGGAAAAGACAGAGATGAAGCAGAAGGGAAGCGCAAGATGAAGAATTAATTTTTTCTGAGGCCTAAGTCTTTGTGCTCTGCGGGGTGCGGTTGCAAACTGAAAGAGAAGAAAATATCTCTCTCCTCTCTCCCCGTCACCCCCACTCCCCCAACCTTATAATTATCACCGCAACGGGACACGGCGGATAAACGGTCCATCGCCGCGATAATCAGGACAACACAGTCGCACGCACGCACAGAGGCGAGTGTGAAACATGGTCGTCGTCGCCTCCATTCGAGATTAATGTACCCTTAAGGATATTAATGTGGCCGCGAGGGGTGGAGAGACAAAAGCGCTCTTTCTTTCCGTGGTCCCCTTTGGAGGAGAAGAGACGCCGGGATTAGTCCGATGCCTTGTTAAGCAAAGGAGTGTGCAGGCACGTGCGAATTTCACGGCTGGCCAGTGCAAGCACGGCTGGTTGGGGTCTCTTTTCAACGACACATGATGCGGTCACAGTGTTCAACCCTTCTTCATGAAGAAAGAATGGCCCTTAATGGAAGTCGAGCGCCACACAATTCAGAATTAGAAATATTTTTCATCTTTCCGAAGCGAAGACTTCGTTCGTGACGATACAACGAAAAAGATACGGGCTTCCACAGCGACGCTACGCGTACGGGTGAGCGGTGGGACAATTGCACGGGGCGGCATCTGGAGTGGAGATGAAGAAGGTTGGCTGGCCATCAGGCGGGCGGGCGAGGGCGGAGTCCCAGGCCGTGCCGCGGCATGGAAGGCAGCCGGGAGCGGCGTCAGGCGCCCCAGCCGGGGCATGCACGACGCGATGGCATTGCCCTGAGGAAAATGCTATGGAGGCGAAAGGGGACCCTCCTAGGGGCCCTACGGGTGAAGGGGTGACCACTGCGGCACCAGCCGGGAGGGCGGAAAAGTGTGTAGCTTTCGCAAGAGTTCGCTGGAAAGATGGAAATCACGAAGATGTTGTTGTTGAGATGAGGAAGAATCTCGAAGTTGCGTTGGGGATAGGCATATCGTATTAGAGGCAAAAGAACTAAATGAATTGTGTCAAATGACCCCTGAATCGATGGGTGGTGCGGGGTGTTGTGTATCCTTTCGTGGGTGTGATTGGTAATGCCCGCAAGAGACACAGGAATACGTACTTTAGTTATTCCGGTTACTTCAGCTTTTTCATATGTAGATGCATTTTCGTCAGCTTTTTCCCCGATATCTTTGCTGAGAATTCGTTGAGATTGAAACTAAAATCCTCATTTCCACACCAAACGGAAATTAACCCGAATCGCTGTACGTATGACATCTCGCAATAAACAGTAATTTAATTTCCATTCATACACCTCCGTGTCGCTATATATAATCCAATGGTGCCTTATGCGCGGAGCTTGAGTGCAAATGCATATTAGCCACCTCACTCCTCCCCAAGATGCATTTGTCTCTCTTGAGTTTATGCCTTCGGCTACTTTTTTCAAATATGATAAGATAAAAAGTCCAATGGGTGCGCGTGGAAACCGTGAAAAGTAGCGTGCAGTACGTAAGTTTGTTGTGAGGGGCATAGTCGATGGTGTTCTTGGAATTCCAGGCCTCTGCATCCTTTTCAGTATTCCGCTCTCTCGCTTGAATGGCATCGTAAGGTCGTGGTCCATATGACCTATCCTTGATTGTGTATGGCTTCGGTTTGGCATTTCTTAAAAAGGTAACATACGATTGGTAATCATGATGTACTCAATGGTTTTAGGAGACATTGAAGTTGGAATTAATTATTATAGGTAATCTTCCGTTTAAGGTGTTTTTGGATGGATACAAACTAAAAAATAAATTTATTGTTTCTCCTGACAAAATACAACCAAGCATCCAACTCTACAGTCAAGCCCCTCTTCATCTCCTTATACTTCTTTCATCGCGTCCAACATCCCATTCTATCCCATTCCTGCCCTTTCCTCGTCTGCCTAATATTCTCCCCTCTATATATCACAGTCTTCAACATCCCACTGCCACTCAATATGCCCTTCATGCATTCGTTATGCCCCCTTAGGGTTCCTCCCAAAAATCCCCTCTCCTCGTCCACCATACCTAGTACTTCCTCATATGATTTCGTATCACCTTTTCCATCCTCCTCGACACCCACGTCTCAAAAGTCTCCAATTTAAGTCTATCATTCCGCTTAGATAACCATGTTTCCGCGCCGAAAAATACCACGATCCACATGAAAATTTAAACGAGTCTTCCATACTACGTCCTTGTGTCCATACCACGACTCGTAATTTTAGCAATTTGGTCAGTTATACTTCCAAGATGCGTAAACTATTCCACCTGCTCTATTTTTTGTCAATCTATTTCAAAGTTTAGCTTAGCCTCCCTCTTCCTGGAAAACCGCATAACATTTTTTGTATTTATATTGATTCTCATCCAATATCTGTCGCACTGAGTTTTCAATTCACTCAGCAATGCTTGCAACCCCCTTGGCTGACTGACACACTAGAGGTTGACCAACCCTCTCCTATTTCCCTTAATAATTTCTTTGCGGTTTTCGATATCCCTTCCTTTGTTACTCCGCACTTCCCGGGACAGAGGATAGATGGGGTAGGGGTGGAGCGGCGAGCGCCTTCCTCGCCGCCTCCAAGAGGGAGATGTTTCGTTGGGGCCCCGGCCCCACTTTCGCCTCTCGTCCCGGAGGGCACTTGTCGCCCCAGACTTGGCGCGATCCCTTTTGCACCTTCTGCATATTCTTTCGTATGGGGAGAGATCCATTCTCCGGTTTGAAGGAATTATCAAAACTTAAAAAATGAGTTAATTTTCTAATTTTGGTACCTACCCTTCTAATGCAGTAGCCGCTCTCGAAAGATGACCGAGATCCTGTAGCCATTCGCAAGCGTGGTTAGTGTGTTATAGGATGCCGCAGTAAATATTTCAAATATTAAGAGTATAACCATGTGCTGGGGGTTTAACCCAACCTAATCGCCAATTATAGTCCATGACATTGTTTGCGGCAAAGTTATAAAAAAATTAACGGACCCTTTAAGATGTTTTCGAAGAACTCGAATTATATTCATTGTGTTTGACTCAAATTATTATATTGGCGGGAGCAGCTTCTAGAAATTACAGAAATTACGAACTTGGCGAAAAGAAAGAGTGCATTTCTCAGCAAGACACTGTTATTTGACAGCAAAGCTATAATTATTCCGTTCCCGGGACACCAACCATTGATTGTCATGCAACGGTCTCGGGAGAGTGCTGGCGGGAGGCGACGCTGTTCCGTCGGCGGCGGTTTTGTCGCATGTGGGGCGCGATTAATAAGAGTGGGAGTTTGCTTTTGGGAGGGTTTGGAGTGGGGGAGCCCGCTTTGAATGCTGTCGAAAAAGAAAGGGGAGGGCGGAAGAAGGGGGGCTGAGGGGTGAAGGCTGTGAGAAGTACGGGTGAGTACCGACCCTCTCCTCTTCCTCTTGCCGCGCACACACTCGGTTCGAAGAAATATCCCCTCCTCATTGGCAGAACGTACTTCAGATTAGACAACTCTTCTCCTTATTGTGTCCCAAACCTTCGCTATCCTCACTCCTCTTCCGAATTTGAAAACTGGGTGTTAACGAAAAGAATTAGAGAAAAATGAGTGACTGTTTGAATTTATGAAAGTAATTAAAACTCTAATTCGATTTAATTGATAAATTAGAGAGTCGTATTCATGCCTAGTGGTACCTAAGTTTGACCTCTCCTCATCGAACGATCGAAGATCTAGCCGAAATGTATCCATCGCTGAATGTGGTGTAGTGCTTTCTCTGCCGTAACAGCCGCTTTGTTAAAAAGAACTAATTATGAAGCTGATGATTAAGGGGTGTTTTTTTGTGTCAGATGATTTATGGATGGGAGATTTGGCCGGTGGTATGGGTTGGGCATGCGAATGTTGGTGCCGTTTCGGGAAACCTAATCGCTGGAATCGTTGTCAAGTGACTGGAGGCGCTGGAAAAAAACTATGAATCATACTCTGAGTTTCGATGCATAGAATGTTGACCCTCCGGATTCTCATGGACTAATTTCCGTTAAGTTTGAAATGTTCAAAAAGGAAGTAAAGGATTTTGCGCGTGAGGAGCGTCGGTCGGTTTGTAGTCTTCTCTTTCGGTGCTAATCTTCTCATGACTCTACTTGGTGCTCTTGTGATACGAATTGTGGGAGGAAATGCCTAAAACGTTTCCCGAATCAAATAAACTTTCTTGTGACTTCATTCTTCCTCTGGTCTCTCCATGATGAATACGACTCATTTCTGCGTATTTTAAATACAGTCAGGCCAGTGCGAAATAAAACCTCTACTTTAGCATATGTGATCGATTTCCGTACGTGCCTTCCAATGAATACCTTGAGTGACTATTCCCCTTCTCATTCCCTCTCGTTCTGTTTTTGGGCGTTCTCTTCCTCTCCGTCCAACCCATTCGCTCCGCCACACCCACATCCCCGCTCCCCCGCTCCAATCCCCGCTCATCCTTTGCTCTCAAGACCAGTCCTCACATCCGTAAAGCACCTCGCTCCATATTCCTCGTCAGTCTTAGTATTATTTTCTTCGGAATGATGCAATTGTCATTATTTCTCTCCCCGTTTCCAATTCCTCACTCCCTATTGCAATTCCTCTCCTAATGTCCCATTACCATTTCTCTTTTCGTCTAAAATGCTGCACAAATACTACATGAACTTCCCTACCTTATGCCCTCCAACTTAAAAATTTCACTTAATCCTCCTATTTCTCGGAATCTCATTGCCTTTGTTTTCTTTTGTTTTATCCTTACCTCGTATCCCTCGCACTGTTCTTGCTGAGCACTCAATGATAGTTGCAACCCCTCGGGGGGCCTCCGACTCACCATTGCCCATTCGTGTGCACATTTAACTGATTCGCCGCCCACTTACTTATATTGTAAGCCAAGCTCGAGCCCTTCCCATACCGCCACCACCCTATACAGTTCCTCCGCATAGTTGTCGCAAAGCACCGTTGGTCGCCAGGCAGCGCCGCCTCTTTCCCTTCCAATCATTTCCCATCCCGAATCTCCCTCTGCTATCCGGGTAACCGCCTCATTTATTCGCGTACAAGTTTCGAACAAGACGCCTCTCCATCCAGCCCACTGCTGCGTTTCTCAGAATGTGCATTGACTTTGCTCACCTTAAACGCTCGAACGTCTTCTCACAATCCACGAATCACAGCAAATACATTCACGTTACGTTCGATTTTCCTTTCCATTAGTGCTCTCGTCCCTGCAACAGCCTCACGCATTTCTCTCCTCTCCCCGAAACAAAACTGTTTTTTGACTATGTACTTGTTTGCGCTATTTTTTTGAAAATCCATTGTTGATTCTTAGATTATCCTTTTGGATGTGAAATTCAATTTTTTGTCCTGTAGTCCTCCCATACGGCTGCTTAATACTCTCTCGGGATTGGGTTCGAAATTGGCCGTAGAAATTCTTCTGGTCATATTTCTCCCTTTGGAATACTGCGAATAAGTTATTCCGGGAATATCACCCACTTCTCCTGTCTTTTTCGATCTCGTCTCCCCCAACTCCCTTTTATCTCGCTCTCCTACACATATGCTATCCTCTGCGTTGCTTTCTTCCTCTTATTTCTATACTGGCCGGCTGAATATTTAGGCTCCTCCGCACATTATTTCCACAATCCCTGAATCTCTAATGGCTCTATTGCCAACCTGTCTGCCTTATGCTTCGTGGTAGGTATAATTTTTCCCTTGTCACATCCAGATAATTTCCTTCTTATAAGCACATTTACTTTTCCTTTTATCTATTTTTTCTATATAACCGCTCTGATTTTTGTATAGGATGACCTTGGCTCGATTAATGTATCGCCCAAATTCATTTTTTAGCTCTTCGTGCATTTTTCCGCCAATTTTCATCTTCACGTTGTTCTTCTGCCATCCGTTCTATTAAAGGGCTCTCCCGTGACTCATGGCTTCTTGATTATCTTATTCTTTGCCATTTTTGTCGTTTCTTTGGCTGCTCTCTCTTTAACCCGTTCTTAAGCTCCATTCAAATGTTATTCGACCCGTTTTATTCCCCTCTCCTCATTTACATATTCATTTAGTTTTGTTGACACTCCTTTCTTTTTGCTTTGTTTTAACGGTCAAGATTTCTTTTGGTCACTCTTCCCCGTTCTCTTGATTTTCAAAGCGCATTGGTCAAAGTGCATGACCATTTCAAATGCGTCCCGAGTCTGTCCCTGCGGTGCTGCGTGAGTTGATGGCGTGGTTCTAAATTTATGTTGGACCATGATATAATCTAACTGCTTCTCTCGGCTTCTTCTGTGTGTGTCTAGGACTGTGATTATATTTGAGGCTGGTGATAGTTATTATCGAGTTCCTTCTCCTGCTGGAATTGATTACTTCTCTTTGTGATAATTTCTGATTCCTAAACCGTACTCTTCTCTCCATGTTAACACAAACACAAGCTTTACTAATTGGATATCTTAAACTGCTAAAATCTATCGCTGTATTTTAACCACTCAACTTGGTTCTTCAAGCCACATTCATTCCATTTAACAATGTTGTTTCAATTCTAGTCCTCCTTATACAGGATCATCCTGTAGATGGAGACTTCTCATGGTCCTCACAAATTTGTAAAACTTGCAGAACTGTCAATCAATCCCTCCGCTCCCTTAGGAAATATCAGTATGTTATGCTCATCCCATTAAAAAAGCAGATGGCTTCATCTCTCATCATTCCTCACTTTGATTATGGTGACATAGGTGAGTATCAAGACCTTTCTAACGAGCTGTCGGTAAAACTACAAAGGGAATTTACTCACGCGTACGCTTCATTTACAATTTGAAAATTGCAAATCACATGACAGAATATTTTAACAAACTTAACAGGCTCTTTCTGGATTCTCGTAGGAAACTCCACATGCTGTCCTTGCTCTACCAAATACTACGTTTTGAAATCCCTCTGTATTTTGCCAATGACTTCAATGGTCTTGAAAGAATACATAAACTAAATAATAGGAGCAATCATAAACTCCTTATCCCTCATCACAGAATTACCACATACAACCAGTAATTTGGAGTCACAGCATGCCGTAATTGGAATGAGCTAACATCCGTTACAACTAATGCATCATTTCTCCCATCATTCTAGCGCGCACTACATGAATCACTAATTTCCCAGAAAACCAACCAGTGTAAAATTAGAACCATAGGCTGACTTCGAGATCCTTCCTTATTCTTTCGCAGGAACATCATACTTTGAATCGGCGATTGTAAACATAACCAGGAATATTGTTTTACAACTATTGTTTGCATGTATTGGTACTTGTATGTATAAAATGTGTATGCATTGTGTGTGTATATTGTATATTTTGTGTTATACTAGTTATTAATTAACTAGGCAGCTATTTTATTGTGTTGGTGTATATTATTCCTAAGATATTATATGTATTAATCTTATTGCTATTTATGTACAAGTTGTGTAATTTATCTTTAAGTTCAATATTGTAAATGCGTGACGAGAGATTAGGTATAAAAAGAGACGTTTCAGACGTGATATGGTGGAATAACATGATTAATTAAAATTGCTACTTTTAATTAAAGAGGGATTAGGTGGTAGAAGAGACGCCATAGTCTCAATCCCACTCCAAAATGAAGACGACTATCTACCTATCTCTCCCTTCCCTCCCTTAACCAAGTACCGTGTTCAAGCTCCCCATTTCTATTAGGTGTTCAAGCCCGTGTTCAAGCTCCCCATTAAATTATTAGGGTATAATTTAATTTGTCCTACAAGGGGTCTGTTTCTTCGTCCACGTATACACACCAGGATTATCTCTAGGTGACTCAAATCCGCTTTTATCTCTACCATTTGAATTCTATCGTTTACCTATCCTGTATTCACTACCCTTATTCCCAGCTTCCTATTAATTGCTACGGCCATTTCACGTTAGCTCTTCTTTTGTGCAGTGATTTCGCATGATGAAGAGCGCAGACGCTTAGCCGCTTCCGGATACAGCGTCCGTCCCAGGCATTTGGGCCTGCATGATTTTGGGTGGGCTCCTGAAGACGCCTATGAAAAAGGCAGCTCGAGTTTGAGCACCTTAAGCAGTAGTACTGCCATCGATGTTGCTAGGGATAAGGAATTAATCGATGACGCCCGAAATTAAATATTTTGATATTTAATACAGCTGCTGCAGAATGCTATGCGGCTACGAAAACCACGCAATGGTTTTTGCAAAATTCTGAGTTCACGTGACAATTGATTCAGTAGTTTTTTTTAATTTTTCCATTTATTTTTCTTCTAGTTTAGCAGCTTAGGTGAATGTTGGGATTCCTGTATTTATTTTCTTTTATTGCACTATATTTACTCTTTAAAGGTCATTCGTATTTTTTTACATTTTGCTTTAATTCATTGGTTCAGAAGGTTATTCATTTCAATAATTTTAAAGTTTTTAATTCACATAGTGTTTTACTCCTGTGTAGTTTTTCGGTCATTAATTGTTTTAAGACATAATGTGTGTCGCGTGTAGTTAATTTATATTTAGGTGTAATTTTTAATCGAAACAGGTTTCATATTTTTTAAGTTTAGATTAATATCAATTGACTTTCTCTGACATTAGTTTCGTCGGCCCTTTAAAATTTGTGTTGGTTTTATTACTTTCAATGTTTTTTCAATGTACACGGAGAAATGATGACTC
Source organism: Hetaerina titia (assembly GCA_037158775.1). Classification (NCBI taxonomy): domain Eukaryota; kingdom Metazoa; phylum Arthropoda; class Insecta; order Odonata; family Calopterygidae; genus Hetaerina; species Hetaerina titia. The sequence goes on from CM073769.1 coordinate 147,689,987, forward strand.
CCCTCCTCAAGGTTTGTCAAACGACCTATGACAACCGAGCAGGATGAATGTGAACAGTTATATTGTTACTAAGGGAATTACTAAATTCATATACTATCCAAACATTACATTACACACGAAGATTATTTTCCGTCTTGTTTGGACACCAAAATAAGAGTTAACAAGCCCACAAACGAGACATGGGTATCATCCCCGAGTGGTATCTTGGGAAAATACATGTGCGAACAGAAGAAAGCAAAATAACTTATAAAGACGATGTTTTTAGTCGTAAATGAAGTACTAACCGAAAAATATGGATGTGGCCCTTATTTCAAATAACTGTATTTAATATAAATAAACTAGATAAAATAAGATTTTTACAATAATTAAAACTCCATTCGTGTGGAAGACGCCCAATTTCTCTTGCCTGAGATATAAGTATTTCCCCACCTTTCGTTAATGAAAGCCCTCCGTTTGTCAGCTCTCCCCGAGTAATAATAAGTGTTTCCTCTGAAAGAAATAACCAATGTAGTTGACATGTATATATATAACACATTCCCGCCATGGCGATTACTCTTCTGTTGGTCGCCACGCTTCCAGCACTTCCAGAGTTGTGGGATCGCAATGTGGCGTTTTTAGGATACACATCTTGTATCCTAAACCCAGGGCCGAAGTACGTGTAGGGGTCTAAATTTGCACCTTCTTGCTGCCTAACGAATTTGTACATCCTTCAAGACGACGTCCACCCTAAATTCGAGCGAATTAGGCGCCTTACCGATGCGTTTGGACACAGCTCTGGTGTGTCGCGTAAATTTGCGGTATTTTCAAAGAGACGGGAGAGGTTTGTTGGGAGGAGGAGGAGGGATGTGGAAGCATGAGGCCGGGGTGGAGTTCCTTTCAAGATCTGACGTAATTTGAAGGAAATGAGTAGGTGGTGATAAGGTTGAGAAAATCAGTGTGGTGTTTTTGGGTCCGGGTATTCCACCTGGCAGTGTGGGGGTGGGGGGGGGCATTATTTTGCTATTTAGTAATTTGTCATGGAACCTGCGTTCATATGGGAGTGGTGGAGGATCTCTCTGTCAGTAAACTGCTGTATGGAGGGGCGTTATAGCACAGACTGTGGCCGCGAACGGAGAGTATGGAAGAATGGAGAGGAGTGATCAGTGTGGGTGGGGTGACGACTGCGGAAATGGAGATATTGTTCATGGTTTGTTGGTTTTTATGTGGACATAAGGATATGTAGGTATTATTTTGAAAGTTGACATTTATGTCTAAAAAGGTTGCTAAGGAGTCCAAGATGAACTATATCGAGAAAGAAGAGGTGAGATTTTCAGCATACTAAATAGGGTATGCAATCATGTACGAGGGACCGAAGGTATCGTCATTATTGCGGGGGGCCCAGTGGAGGGGTTGGGAATTTCGTACCCGCGGGAAAGTACACTCTGCCAGAGGTGCCCCTTGGAGATGTTGGGAGGGTGAGGGGGCATCCTCGGAATTCAGAACTCCTTGGAGCCAGGGAACGGGCGCGCATAAATGAAGCCATCTGCGATAATGGAGGCTAGATTCCTATCATTTAAATGTCATATTATTCATAAAATAAGGGTAAACCTTTTATGTTCCGCCATGAATGTCTTTGATACATATTTTCTAGTAGAAATTCACTGGTTATTTTAATTGAGTAGTTAATACAATCCATCATAACTTTAAAGTATTTATCGTTAAAATTTGAATTACATCACATTTTATCTGAAAAAACACACTTTATCTGCAATTTGGTAAAAATTAGAGGTTTTACTTTTAATTAGGTAAATAAGTATGTGCCTTTTCTCGAATACCATTCGGTCACCACTCTTTTAGTTGAGAGCGTTAGTAAAGGGACAATTTTTGGCTATTTTTTGTTTGAGCTGAGGAATTCAACTTTCACTGATCTTGTAAAAATCTTCTTTCTGAAACTTTTCCAGATTCATTTCACTTATTTCTTTGTCTATGTTGTCAGCAATCTGAGAAAATAGTCGGCTACGCTTTTAGTATTCGAACTAACAAACGATTTCTTATGATTTGTGTACCGGTGAAGGTAGGTTTATCATGAATTCAGTAACTAAGCACTTTTACGCTCCCAAGCCTTGCTAAAATTGGTAATAAATACATTCGACTTTCTGGTTTCCTTCATTCCGTCCAAAATGCGTGTACTTCTCGCCCGTCTGCGACCCTCCCTTTCCCAGCCTAATCTTCAGCAATCAATTTCCATGACCAGCAACCACGTTTCGCTCTCTCTGAAATTCTTTCGGCATCATTCTCCCTTTTTCTGCCATGCCTAGTGTTCCTTCAGTTGTTTTGTTTTCAATTTTTCCATTCCTCTTCCAAATCTCAAATCCATTCAATCTACGCTCACCCACTCCCCCCTCAGCAATCAAGTTTCCAAGCTTATGATATCCTTTTGAAATATGCACGAGCGTTGTAACGTGTGGATACCTTGACAGATGCCCCTAAGCAAGAAGGGAGGCTCTGTGGGGATTTGCCCGTTTTGAGAAAGCTTCCAATCCGATGAGAACGGCCGCGTCGTTTGGTAGTGACGGAGGGAAGACCTCGCGAGGAGAGCTACGGGGGCGGGAGGGGGCGGCCGCAGTGCAGGGGTTGCCTCTCCTATTGGCGCCACACCAGTGGCGTGGCGGGGACGGGAGGCGGCGGGAATGAACGACGCCGGGTGCCCGCCCTTGTTGCTCTGCTTCCGCCGGTGTTCTCAAGGCGCGGCGCCGATGGCTTGGTCAATTCATGACCGAGCCGCTACACTCTCTCTTAAGCACCGTCCCGAAGATCATGTGGGTCCCCCCGCGGAGAAACTAGGCATCATTTGACGGGTCGTGCGTGGGTAAATGTGAGGAATCGCAATGTGTTAGTTCGATTCGGCGATGCCACATTTCCAACGTGCGACTAGTTTTCTGAACCCGTCGCAGAAAACTGTTCGCTAAGTGAACAGTTTAAAACAAATGAAATTCAGTGGATTTCCACGGAAAGGATTCAATGGATTTCTGAGAAAGTTCCTGAAAAGAGAGATACTAAGTTCAGATTTTCATCTGTTGAGCTAGCGTTTTTCCCCTCGGGAGACTTCTCTCTTGTCATAAAACCCTCACTAACTCCGCGTCATTTGCACAGTTTTGTGGGTGATGATTAATCAATCGAATCTCCGTCGTGCAATGCTACGATTGAGATGCGGCGCCAGTCCAACTTAGGTTCCCCGTCAGTCTCCTTTTTGATTCCCAGTTGCCCGCGATGGCCGGCACTTGCCGCGGGGCGATGGAGGTGAGCCACCCAATGGGCACTGAGCTTTGACGGAGCCTCCCCCCCACGCGGCCGCTCTTGGAGACGCAGTCGTCCATCGCGCCCACAGTCGGACCGAATGAACTCCGGATGTGCGCGCCTTGGTGCCGCTCGAGGTCCGTTGACGCCACCCGGCGGGGGTGCTCGGACGCTGAGGCCGAGGGATTGTGCCGGCGTTGGCATGACTTCTGAGCCAAGGAAGTTGGTTTCCTTACCAACATTCCTTCCTCGATCACGTCCGCCATTTAGCGCCATTTCCATGCGAGTCGCATCCTAGAAGGAGCGGGCCGCACTTGGTCGTGGGAGTAAGAGGATGCATCGGGAGAGTGGACGTCCCCTCTTCCGCATATTTCACTTCTGAGCTTCACAGGTCGTTCTCAGATACCTAATTTCCCTACTTACTTTGACTTCCGCTATTCGCAATTATCTCGACTCATCGCTGCGACTAGATGGTGATTGCAGGATTTGCGGTATATTATTTTACGCGTTTGCGATAAAACAGTTCCTTTTGGCTTAATTTCCTTTGTGTGAATATTGATATGAATTGATTTTCATTATTAAACGTACTCTTTCACGGTGCTCTTCGGTGGTAGTCATTTAATTTGCGGCGCGCAATCTCCCGCTCCCTCCTCCCCTGCCGCTCCTCCGCTCCATTCCCCTGGCGTACTTTTCCATTGGCCCAATATCTAAACGCAGTGGCTGTGTTATTCGAGCAGAAGGCGTTAGCATTTTCTATAAATGTGAAAATCAATCCTTTGGAATATTCTCATTTTTAATTTTATCGCTTTTCTAACCTGTTGTTCCTTTCGTTGATATGCGATACATCATTGTATATCATTGTCGATAACTACTCCCTTCATCTAACTTACATTTATAATCACTCTAAAGTTGGGAAATAAATGGAAGCTTACTGCAAAATGTAATTTTACCTGAAGACCAATGGAATTGAAAACACTCAGGTTCATTAGATCTGTTTATTGTTTTGGAAGACATAGTTTTTGGGCCTCTGCAGAAGAACGGATGCCACCTCGGAATCCCTGGAGCGCCGCGCTTGACAGATGAGGGAGAACCTTTGCCTTTGGAGACGGACTTTATCGTGCCAACGTTTCATTCTGCTTTTGAAACTGCACCCATCGGCAAACTTTGGCACAAACACCCTTGTAAGTTTTACGTATGCCGGCTCCGCAGTCAGCCACAGGCGAGTCACGCCTTCTGTCGGTGATCCCCGTCTTGAAAATTTCACTTTAAATATTTTTTACATGTGGAATATGCATGCAGTCAAAGTGGAAACATTAATATTCTTGCAGCAACTTTAGAGATAGTTCTGTGAAAAAATCATTGTCGTGGGTCATCAATCCAAGTATTGGTTTGCCGCAGTTATCCAAGCCATCGTGTCACCTGCGAATCGTTTAATTTCTTCATAGTTCTTTGACTTACTATCGCCTCCTTCTCTCAGTTCATCCTTGGCCTTCCTCTAAAAATATTTTTTTTTCTTCGATTATTGTCTTCAGTAATTCTTATAACCTAAGGAGGTGTTCGATTAGTTTCCCTCTCCTTCTTCTTGTCTTCATTGTCTTCATTGACCTCTCCCTTGACCCTCTCCTCAAAGTGTCTCTTCCTTTTCTACTCAGTATTTCCAATTTACGAGAATTTCAAATATTCTTCTGGAATACCTAATCTGCAGTCATTGCTTCTAATAATCGTTCCTCTTCGTATAACTCCAGTGTCGCACCCGTAGAACAGTAAACCCTACTTATGAGAACTGATGATTTGAATTGATTTGATTGTTCCATATCTGCCCTAGTATTCTCTGCCGTTGGTTCTTGTTTCTTCTGGGGAGTGGATGTTTCCCCTCCTGCTTGCTTATTTTGTGCACGCGAGACTCCTCTTCTTCCATCCCTAGTGATCTCCCTGCCTCAAGAGCAAATATCCTCCACTTATTCCCATGTCTTTCCCTAGGCTTTCTTAAAGGTTAACCTTCCCCATTTCTGATTAAACCACTTGGGAAAGAAGACTTGAGCGTTCAGCTTTATAAAGAGTTATTTCGTTCAAAACGTGTTTCGCGGCACTGTTGCATCGTCCGGTGTTCTGTTAAGGACGCCAAAAGATTGTTTTAAAGTACAGCGTAGTTTGAAACGTTGTAAATAAAATATATATTTATGCCGTTGAATAATGAAGTGTTCTTACCTGATATTGTACACAATTTAGGACTTCCACGAAGTATCGGTTTCCCCATTTTTACCGCAGACTTAAGTTTCACCTGAGTTTCAATCATGCCTCCGTTGAGGTTTCGTCTCTTCATTCCCTTCTCCACGCCGTCAGGTATGCTTGTCAGCCCTTCCTCCTTTTCTGCAGGCTTCAGGCATCGTTCGTTAATTGCAGAGTACTTTCTTCTTGCATTCTCACATCACCCTTTTCATTTATATCGCCTCTGGCCTCATCAGTTACATGTTCATTGCACGTATTTAGTATGAAGGACGATAATAATCGAACCTGTCAAATCAATCACTGGTTTCTTTATTTTAACCTTTAGAGGGTTATCACCACATCTAATCATTGCGTGCATCAGTCTACTGCCATTTCGTTCCAATTTGTTTTCGTGTACGTAGAATTGTATTAAATTCCACGTTATCAATACTTTCTCCTGATTCACAAATGGTCGTAGTACTGTTTCCGGAATCTCTCATTGGTGTCGAACCTATTTCGTAGATCCCTGGTGCTCTATTTGCCTGAAAAACTGTCTTTCCAGTGTTAAATTCAGCGAATGTTGTTTCCCCTTTCTTCATCCAATTTATCCTCCTCTTGTGGCGTGCATTGATTTTCCGTCAAAAAGATTCTCCAGATACTCCATCATCCATCTCTTGTTTTCTTCACCTTCAGTTTACATTCAATTTTCGCCATTTTGGCTCGAATTTTATTGGCTGCCGGTCCGTTTCAATGTTGTCGCATGGTTGAGTAACCTGTTTCATTATTTCCTTGGCATGATTGCTCCACTTTTTCATACAGGGTATTCTCAGGTTTCTGCGAAGTGCATATCTCAACATTTAATGGCGTAATTCTCTTTTCCAATTTCCGGAATTTTGCACTTTTTTCCTCTTCTATCTGGTCCAATATTTCTTCTGTCACGAATGGTTTTCTTTTCGTGGTTGCTCTCCAATCTACAGATTTTCCGCGATTTCCAGGAATCCTCTTTTCATACCCATTCGATCGACGCTGCGTCGCTAAGATTTTCCATTTTTTACCAGAAGGAAATGGTTTGATATCCTTGGTTTTATGACATCGTGATGTCCTCCTCTCGCTTGTCTTATTCATTGAGGTGTATTAGTGTGATATCTCTTTTACTAGGCTTACCTGGTAATAGAGAAGACCATTGCAATTTTCCGCGGAATAAATATTTATTTTCGACTAGTTTCGATGTAATTATCATTTTCAAGCAAAGCCCTCAGATTAAAAATTTTGGAATGGATCGAAACTAGTAGTCGAAAATAAATATTTATTCCGTGGAAAAGTGCAAGAGTCTTCATCCCTGTTATTATGGAACGTTTCCGATACATCACACCTGAATATTTAATCGTCCTGGTACATTAAAAGAACATTCTTTCTTCACTTTTTCCTTCTTTTCTTTCTCCAAAATTGAATTACACACACTAAGGATAAATTAATGGTATTTTCCCTTTACCTTTTCTAATAATTGGAATGCGGTTTCTGCATTTTCATGCCTGTATCTATCATTTTGAATAGCGTTGTCTGCATACATTAATACTCAATTCATCGATTTCTCCATAGGTGGAAATATAAAATACTGTTCTAATGGAAATATAGAATGTATTAATTTCATTGAATTTCCGAGATATCAGTCTGCTAATATTTATCTATAGATAGCATTCGGGTAATTCGGATACCCTTATTTCTGTTAGTGTTGACGCTAGCTTTCGTTGGTCTGATCTAGTCCACTTAAACTTCTTTATATCTAGAGTTACCTAAATGTGGGCAACTCCAATGTCTCATCCAAGATTGCATCCATCAGGAGATGGCGTCCATTGCTCCGTCATCCATATATCCTTATCCATCACGTCTAATGTAACACTTTGGACGTAATTTGACGAAAATCGAAGATGTAGTCCCAACTTCCGTGTGCTTATATATATTCCTAATGCATGGCTTTTACTCCTATTTTATGTCCTCGCGGATAAGTTTCCCTTTTTTATCATCTTTACATCTTGTGTTACAATGATGCCGAGGAGTATCTCATTGTTGTGTTGAGGTCCGATCGTAATTTACTTTGGAATACATTAAAAAATTAATTTCTGAAGATTACGGGGCCTGTTGTGTTCGCGGAGAAAGTGGCGACATGATCAGAGTGGCGCTGGCTGCTTTCATTGTGTTTGGAGGGAGAGTAAAAAGGGGGAGCGGGAAGGGTAGGCGGACGTCGCGTGGTCTGCCGGACATTGCCGAAGCGAGCGATTGACAAAAAAATTCGAATATGGTTGAGAGATATCGGAGAGAGAGGTTGTGATTTTGGGGGTTGACGGAGAGGGGGTGGGGGGAAAGGAAAAGGGGTATCCGGAGGGAAGGGGTCCGGCCGGAGCGATGGGAAATCCCCTTGAGTATTTTTCCGTCTTTCAGCGCGAAGGGGCGGCGTCGTACGGATCAATCGCCTCGATTGCCGAGGAGGCCCCTCGCCACGCGGGGGCGGGAGGGGCACAGGTTGACGACGGCTGGGCTTCATTGTCGGATCGAGGGCCTAGGTTGGGGGCGGGAGTGCGTGCGTTCAGGGGCGAGGGGAGGGGGGTCGGATGGACGGTGTCCACGAGGTTACTTCCGCCGAGGGGCAGCGGGGGCTTGGCGGGCGGGCGGGGGAATTGCTTGGTGAGCACTGACGGCCCCCCTGCCCCACTCCTCACTGCTCCGATCCTCCCCCCGCGATCTCTTGTACGACAACAAGCGGCCCGATCCAATTCCTTATCGGGGCAGACACAGGACGGAGTGCTCTTCGATATCCCGGCTATTCTTTAATCGGAGTTCCAAATTTTGAGCGTCATTCATCTGCTCGGAAGGATTTCCTTTTGTCTCTCTTTGCGATCGCTCGTCCCCCTTCCCTGTCCCCGCTGCCTTGTCCACCGTCGATTCCCACCCAAATAAACCGGGGTCAACCAATTGTCGGATTGTGTACTCAAGGAAATCATTTGCATTCAGGCATTGAGGACTATATATTTTGGCTATGTGCAGTCACTTCTCCATTATAGTATTCCCTTTTGGGGCTCCTCTATCTTCCTTCCAAAATTATTTAAAATGCAAAAAAAGATTATTCACATAATAACTAATTCTAATAATAGAGCTCCCAGAAAACCTATTTTTGAAAAACTAGAAATCTTCATCTACATCTACATCTACATCTACATAATACCCCGCAAGCCGCCGCAAGGGCGTGTGGCGGGGGGTGTTAGGCCACCACCCAAAAAAAGGAAAAAAGAAAAAGGAAAAAAAGAAACACCGCATTCAAAACCAACACACACATGCAAACCCCAATCCACAACAGTGCACACATTCATTGCAACACCGCATCATTCGACGCGCATGCAACCACACATCTACCTATCCTCACTCCAAAAGCATGCAAGTACATACGCTTACCTACAACAAATAATTCCACCCTAGGATGCAGCAAGAAACCTATCACGAACGTGCCAGCTAGTTTATAGCAAGTAGCCAGGCGAAACACCACCACCACAAGAGCGTTCCACACAAAACTCTCTCCCACCCAAGGTGAGGAATCTGGCCCAACGCTGCAGGTGGGGGGAGGGCACAACCGCGGAGAGGGACAAGGGATGGAAGGGTGGAGCATGAAGTTCGTAAAGACGCTCGGGCATGCGGGAAGGGTTCTGACACATCACACAGGAGGCTAGTGAAAGTGCATGCAATTGAGTTCAACTAATTGTTACCTAGACGCGGAGGGTGGCAATTGGCATTTTTTTTTATCTCCGAGTGTAACCCTAGAGTTGTTATCCCGTATTATCCGTGGGAAGAAGGAGTCCTTGAGTCTGCTAGTCCTGGCATCTATTTCCCGAATTTTGTACACATGATCGAAGCGACCTATATATGTTGGAGAGCGAATAATTGTCGAGACCTCGGTGCTGAAACATGCGGATACGAATTTATTTAGTAAGTTTAACCTAGCATTGAGTCGTCTTTCTTCCAATGATTCCCATCCCAACTCCATAAGCATTTCAGTGACGCTTTTCGTTTTATCGTAACAGTTTTCCACGAAACGTGCTGCCCGGCGTTGGACCTTCTCAATTTCCCGAATGAGACCTTTTTCACACGGATCCCATACGCTACATGCATATTCTAAATGGGGCCTTACAAGAGCGTGATAACAACGTTCCTTGACCTTGGAGTCACTTCTACCGACAATGCGTCTAATAAATCCTAATTTTTTATATGCTTGCCCGCAGACTTTACGTATATGGGTCCCCCAAGTTAAGTCTTTAGTGAATGTAACACCTAGGTATTTCACCGAATCAACTACTTCAAGGTCAACTCCAGCTAATTTGTAAACTAATCCCGTGGATCTTTTAAAGAAATTTACCACCGAACATTTATTAAGATTTAAAGGCAATCCCCATTTTGAACACCATTCATTAATGCTATTTAAATCACGTGCTAGAGTTAAACGATCCTCATCCCCAGATATCTCCCGATAAATCACTGTGTCATCCGCGAACATCCTTATCTTACTTTTCACTTCGCGGTTCAGATCGTTAACAAAAATCAAGAATAGTAACGGTCCGATAACACTTCCCTGAGGAACCCCCGAGGTTACTCGTACGCTGGTAGAACTAGCGCCGTCAAGGACTACCCTCTGTTCCCGGTCTGAAAGGAAGTCTTCAACCCAATTTATTGCCCCCTTGTGTATACCTGCGCCCTTTAATTTATGGATGAGTTTACCATGCGGAACCTTATCAAATGCCTTTTGAAAGTCTAAAAAGATCGCATCCACTTGCCTACCACTTTCACCCGATAAAAGTAAGTCATGTGTGAACAATCCTAATTGGGTCTCGCATGAGCGGGTTTTTCTGAATCCGTGTTGATTGTCACTTAAAAAGTTAATGTTATCAAGATGTCTCATTATGGAACTGACAATTATGTGCTCTAAAATTTTGCAACTTATTGAAGTGAGAGAAATGGGTCTGTAATTGCTGGGGTCCTCCCTGTCACCACTTTTAAAAATAGGCGTTATTTGCGCGGTTTTCCAATTCTTAGGGACTTTGCACTCAGTGAGTGATTTGTTAAATATAAATTCGAGATACGGGGCGATGTTAGGAGCTAAGTGTTTTAGCACCCGAGCTGGTATATTTTCGGGACCCGGGGATTTGTTTGGTTTGATGTCTTTGAGCAATTTGGCAATTCCTTGCTCGTCCACTGTTATTTTTGTCATGGGTTCAGTATATATTGTTTCTTGGAGATACGCGGTGGCTACATCGTTCGTGAAGACGCTCTGGAAGAATTCGTTTAGAATGTTGGCTTTAGCCTCACTGTCAGTATGAATGATATTGTTGCAGTCCCTTAAGCAAGCCACGGTTTGTTGACCCCTATTTATTTCCCTAACATATGACCAGAAAGCTTTGGGGTCAGTGTTCAAATACTCGCAGAGTACTTTACGTTTAAAATCTTGCAAAGCGCTACGTAATTGTGTTTTAGTTTCAACTTTAGAGGATCTATACTTGTCCAACAGCTGTTTATTGTCCAAGGGTGATGAGTTCAGACCTACTTTCTTTACCCTAGAGTGTAACATTCTTTGCTTTCGAAGGGCTTTTTTAACGCCTTTGTTGTACCACCTTGGGTCGCGATTTGCTTTAACGTATTTTACAGGGATGAAATCTGTTATTCCTTTTTGCATAATTTGGACAAACTTTGTCCAAGTTTCTTCCACGGTGGCAAGACTTAAGCGCGTTTTGAAATCGTGTAGTGAAGAGTTTAAATGGCTGGCAAAAGTTTCAAAATCTGCTTTGTGATAATTATAAATTTTTCTTTTTGGCTTGACATTCTTTTTTATTTCTACGTTCCAGTTGATAATAACAGATTTATGGTCACTTATACCCTCGTCGGTTGATACACTATTAATGCGTTCCGGTGTGTTCGTAAGAAATAAGTCCAATATGTTCTTTCCACGGGTGGGAGATCGTACTGCTTGATGAAGCGAGTTTCTTTGAACCAATTTTAGTAAGGAATTGCAAGATTCGCAATCACGGGTCCGAGATTTAACGCTATTGCTATCCCAGTCGATACCAGGGAGGTTGAAGTCACCACCAATTATATTGATGCATTTATTATTTTTGCGTGTAAATGTATTTATTTGTTCATTGAGGGTATTAAGTGTTTGAAAATCTGAGTCTGGGGGTCTGTAGAATGAGCATAAATTAATGTTGGGTTGCTTGGATCGCAGTATGGTGCACCAAACACTTTCTATGTTATTATTTTCAAATGCAAGTTGTCTGCTTTCAAGATTACTTTTCACAGCCACGAAAACTCCGCCTCCGGGTCTTGTACCTCTATCATGTCGGTAAACTGTAAAGTTTGTTGGGAAAATTTCTTGGTCATTGATGTCATTACAAAGCCAACTCTCTGTGCCTAATATTATATCAGCCGAATGACATTGGATTATGTGCTCGAGATCCGCTATTTTATTTTTGAGGCTTCTGCAATTTAATACAAGTATATTTAGATTGTTTTTCTCTTGAATCACGCCCTTGTTTGTGTCTGACCGTAATTTACGACACGTTTGTGGAGAAGTGCATGTCAAATGTCTTTCTACGTCAATGCCAGGGTTGTCGGTTACTTTTACATGTCGGTTGTATGTTGTATTAAAACAAGTTTGTGTTTGTTCTGTTATTTTTGGGATCTGTGAGGCGTGACCTGATCTCAAGTGACAAAAAGCGCTGGATTCTACTTTATTTATCCCAATATATGACCTGAGCTCTTGCCTTCCAACTATGCTAAACCCTAGAAACGTGTCCCTGTAACCTACGCGCTACACACTGTGATGCCACGGCAGTATAATGGACCCCGGAGCGATTTAGGGGTACCCGACACGATGAGAGGACAGGCCTCAGATCAACGAAGTCCGCTCCGATTTCCCGACAGAATCCCAACAATCTCTCGTTTATACCCTCTATTCGGCTCCAAACGAGCCTTCCGCGGTCAGTACGTGGCACAATACTACAAATACTTAATTTAAGAGGAACCTTCAACTCTGCCTCAACCCGTTTCACCTCCGAGTGCATCTCCTTAAAGGAGCGCAGGATCTCTTCAGATCCACGTTCTGAGGCGTCGTTTGTTCCCACATGAGCCACAATGCGTAGCTTTGAGCAACCTGTATTACTGACGGCCGCCTTCATCGCCTGCGTCGCCTGGGGTACCCCGCCGCCTGGTATACACCAGGACGACAAGAATCCAACGCCTCCCTCCTGTTGAACTCTGCGGCGCAGCGGATGCATTATACGCCGGACGTTAGAACTGCCTAAAATAACGGTTCCCTCCCTTTCCGAGCGCTGATGTTTTACTCTAGGCAGTGCCCTCGGAGTAGGGGTAGGAGCTGCAGGTACGGTGGTGCTGTCATCCGACAGCACCTGGTACCTGTTGGAGACGGGGATGGTGTCTGCCTCCGCAGAGTCCAATCCTCGCCGCAGCGTTACCTTCCCCTTGCCCCGAGATACAACCCTCCAATCGTCAGACCTACGGACAAGAGGTACTCCCTCGTTGAGAGATGGGACACGAGGCAGGTCTCTAATCGCCCAGCCACGTGTAGCATTCGGACGAATCCGTGCATCCCTATGGGCGTGGCGGGTTTTCGAATTCCCACACCGAGTCCCAACTCTCCTGAGGGGAGCCCTCCCTCCGGCGATCTCCGAACGAAGCTCCCGCACCATCCTCTCTAACATGACGATACGAGCCCTTAGAGCTGCGCATTCGCCAGTGCCTTCAATCATGGCATCAGGGGACCTAGGTGAAGCCATCCTGGTTATTAACCGAGTCCCAACAAAAGCTAACCTGTATACACTATGCTAAGATGTCTAAGACGGGTTCCCGAAAAATAAAAGCTAACCTAAACCTGCTATGCTAAAGATATGTTTTTGTTTTATATAGGGCGGTACTATAAACAAAAATGTACGATACTGGTAACTTAATGTAATGGACACTGTACTTGTAACAGTAAGTGGCTACTCAGTGGAAAATAAGAGAAGAAGAGAGATAGTACTCACCAATAACCAGTCAGAGGAGCGGGAAACAAATAACTACAAGCCACTAAGAATACCCACTAAAATTACCACCACACTATTGAAAAATAATAACAAACAGCACAAAGACTAAATAAACTAAGCTATTTCACGAAATTATAGCTAACACCACACTACACTTCACTAGGGAAGAATATGCACAGAGGCACACGAGTAACAGCAGGTAAGCTCGGCTACGGTCAAACCGGTTCCAGCGAGCGAGGTCAGGCACGTCCGTTCTCGGCAGAGGCCAGGTAGAGAATGGAGTTTTTTAATCTTACCTCTTCCTTGTCTATACATTCTTGAAACAGTGTCTCTTATTAACAAAAATCAGGACATGTTTATTAAAAACTGTGACCTTCATAGTCATAATACGAGAAGCCAAAATTCATTCCATGTAAGTCAGCACAGAGTAAATAAAACGATTAAAGGGATAGATCATCAGGGAATACTTATGTACAATAAATTGCCTGCTTATATTAAAAATATCAAAAGTTCCTTTAAATTTAAGTGTGCTGTGAAAAAACTACTTTCAAGTAAATTATTTTATAGTGTAGATGATTTTCTAATGCATACCATTTCAAATGTATAACTGAAATATGTTAATTCCAAAAAGTTGTAAATTGTAGGTATTTGTACTTTGCATATTGTTTTGATTTTGCATAATGTTTTTTTTACTGAAATGAAGTGTAAAACATTTATTGACAAAGCCATGCATAATTCTATGCTTATGGTGAATGAATAAATTACAATTACAATTACAATTGGGAGGAGGATGGGCCTCCTCCGGTGACATCACTGGGGATCGAATCGGAAGAACAGCACCCCTCTTGTGGCGACTTTGCGACTATTTTTCCAATACGAATTCCCACCATCGCTTATTTCTCAGAGTAACTTTCCCTGCAAACTTTGTTTTTAATGAACATTATCGAATTAATTATTCCCAGCACAACCAATTCCTATCCTCTACCTTGGATGTTAGCCTGAAATACGTATGTCATGGGCAAACCCTACCGACCAAACACACGACCGAAAATGTTTAAATAAATTGGTGAAATTTAAATTTGTCATGAAATTATTTAATTGGTAAACACTGCAAAGATCAAAATTGGGGAAGCCTTTTTAAAATTTAATATATTTTTTAATGTTGCTTATGGTATTTTGATTTCGTTAGCGTTTGAATTTTTGTCGGGAAATGATGGCTTAAGTTCACCTAAGAGCCACGTGTCTCACCGTCGATTTATTTAAGCAATGGGAACTATTTTCTCCTCTCCAAAAATAAGGAAATGGAGTACAAACCATTGTATTTATTGCGCGACTGTGTGCATTTGGATTTAGTCTCGATCGCTCCCTCAAACCGAGAGGATATATTGTCACGACGTCACGGCGAAGGCAAAGGGACGCAGCGGCAACCCCTCGACGCCGGCCTTGGTCCGTTTTCCGTGAATCGCCTGTTTTGTGGATTTCGTGTAGCAAAGGAGAGTGCGCACACTGTAAGGGAACAGTCGAGGGTGTGATAATAATGAAACCCGAGTGAGAGCAAAATATACGCGAACAGGTCGAAATCAATAGTACTATTTATTTATGTGCGTTACCATTTTCTCTCCCTCTATGGATTTGGCCGGATTAAATCGATCTAAATAGTCTGAAGGGAGGAGGCCTGCAGGGACCGACCGTCCTCCGATGAAAATGCGGTGGGGAAGCGCCCTCGCCATCCCTCTTTCCTTTGCCATTGGCTGCAACAGAGTGTGGAGGCGTTTGTTATTCTTCTAGAGATTTTCGACTTTGGTTCACAGGCATTAAAGGAGGGGGAGAATCAGGCGCCAACTTCGTCTGCTTAGTGTAAATGGCGAGTTTTAATTGGAGGACCTCCCGAGCGACTCATGCCGGAGTGACGACGCGCTTGCTCCTCGAGCGTGAGTCACGATGCGCTTGCTCCTTGTCATTACGATCGTTTCAATTTTTCAACTAATACAAAAATCATTTGGCTCTCTCGCAAGCGCATTGCAGCAAGTGAAGCATGCATTTATAATTTTAATAGAGGAGACAGTATTGTCGTGTTTATTTTCCGTAACGTTCATCACAACGCGGCTCTGTAATTGTTAGTTCCCTGGTAATAAATCTCGAGCCATGGAATACCTTTCCTTCCTGCTTCATTTTAGGCACGTGGGCCATGAAATATGTGTGGGGCCGTGTTTTGGTCTGCTCTCATGAAAAATGAAATATGTGAACGCCAGAATTGACTCGTGTGAAGAGTGAATGGATGGAGGAGAGTTCACCTTATTGCGGATGCTGCGGATTATTGCCTTAGAGATGAGAGGGCCCTCTGCAATCTAATGGGGTGCAGCCTAAAATTAACGAGGACGTCACCACCACTTCCTTTCGGCCACGCGTGCTAGGAGCGACCTCTCTCTCTTTCTCCAAGGATTTCTGTCTCTTTTCACTCAACACTGCCGTGGTCATGATGGGCTGTTTTACCGGAAATTTCTCGCACTTTGTGTGTACCAAGTAAATATTCAAGGAATCCTTTCGATTGGAGAAAACCAGAGAGACTGTATGTGTACGTATACTACCTTGATCAAAAGGTTCCCGGAATTTATTCAGAAAATTAAAAATACAAGTTTATTCATCTAAATCTATATTGTCCCCTTCAAAGTAATCCCCATCGACTGCAACACACTTATGCCAGCGCTTGATCCAATCCTCGAAACATTTTTTATATTCGGTTTTCGGTATGTCCATCAGTGCTTCCTGCGATTTTTCCATTACTTCCTCTCGGCTGCTAAAACGCATTCCCCGTAATGGTTTTTTAACTCAATTGAACAGAAAGAAGTCACAGGGAGCCAAATCAGGTTAATTCGGTGGCTGTTGGATGGTATTTGTTGCATTTTTCGTCAAAAAATTACGAATAATGATAGCACTGTGCGACGGTCTCTGGTCTCTTTCGGCGAATTGCTTCACGCAAACGTCTCATAACGCCCAAATAATACTCTTTGTTTACTGTCTGGCCTTCTGGAAAAAATTCATGATGCACTACACCGTTGTAATCCATGAAAACCGTCAGCATTGCCTTCTTTTTTGACTGAAAACGACGTGGTTTTTTTGGTCTCGGCTCATTTGGTGAACGCCATTCACTTGCCTGATGTCTGGATTGCGTGTCGTACTCATAAACCCACGTCTCGTCTCCAGTAATGATCCTTTTGATGAATGTGGAATCGGATTCAGCCTCGCAAATCATGTCTTTTGCGACGTCAACACGGTCTCTTTTTTGCATGAAATTGAGGTATTTTGGCACCAACTTTGCTGCTACACGACGGAAACCCAAATCATTAACCACAATGTCTTGGGCGGATCCATAGGCAATGTTCAAGTCCTCCGCTATTTCTCTGATGGTTAATTTGCGGTTATTGACCAACATTTCTTTTATTTTATCAATTTTTTCACCGACTTTCGATGTCGATGGTCTGCCACAGCGTTCATCATCTTCGATTGACTCACGACCACTTCTGAACCGCTCGTGCCACTGGTAAAAGACCGTTTTTTTTAGAGAATCGTTGCCGAAACACTTTTCCAACATTTCCAACGTCCGTGCGCCACTAAATCCGTTTTTTACGCAAAATTTAATACAAGTTCGTTGTTGCAAATTTAAATCCATTTCTGCAATTGTAAAAAATCGCCAACACACACAGAGATAGATGTACTCTTGGCTACGTAACTTTTGCAAATGTCAAGTTATGACACTAAGATTTAAAGGGAATATCAACATCAGAAAAGTTCCCGGAATAACCACACGGTGGTTATTCCGGGAACTTTTTGATCAAGGTAGTATATTCGTTTGTATGCTCAGTTCAATCTCAAAACTTTCGGTTTTCCTGATCACCAATCATAATTTGCGAGAGCTAAAGAATTCTCTGACTCTCTAAGATGGTTTTCCTGATCACCAATCATAATTTGCGAGAGCTAAAGAATTCTCTGTCTCTCTAAGATGGAGGGCTCGTGGTTTTTATTTCTTGTCTCCACTCAGTCTGATCTGCGCCGGCGACGATTGTTTCATCTCGTTTTGGTACCATTCCAGAGTTCCTCTGCTGTGAAATTTTCGATATCCACCGATTTCTATGAATGCTTTTATGAAATGCGATCAACTTACGGGACGTTGGTGGAATGCACGGGTGCCGTTTCTAAAACTCACCCAAAGGTGATGTCGCCCTGTAATTTGCCCTGTTAATCTCTGGATATGCAGAAAATGTTTTTATTTTAAACTTTTTTCTCCGTTCACTCTGGTGCGAATGCTTAGATCGGACGGATGCACCCGGTCCACGCTTGAGCCAGACGCCCTTTCCATATTGCCAGGCAGTTTTCGAGGGGACCAGACCGTGGGCCCCTGGCGGCGGCATCATGGGCCCCCGGGAGTCCACCCAGTGGGGTGTGAGTGCTCATTTCCGCTCCCGCTCCCAATCGAACCATACCGCCCGTCCGGCCGAAACGGGCGACGACCCTCAACCCTCCCCCACCTCTTAGTGAAGGGACGGCGGCCAGAAAGCGTCGTCCAATTACGCGAAATCGCTGTCGGAAATTTCGCAACCTCTGATGATTTTCGCTCGTCCGCGGGACCAATGGGTGAGTTTTCATTTTTGAGGTGAGAGAGATGAGGGGGGGCAGACGCGCAGACTGCGCGGGTATTTGTGTGTGTGTGTGGATGTTCGGGGGGGTGGGGGTGCGGAGGGGGTGGGGGGGTGCTTTTGGGGTGTGGTTGCACGCGATCAGCTGATGGAGGCAATTACAATTTTGTATCCGCGATCGGAATGTGGGAATATAGAGGGGGGCGAGGGGGCCGATGCTGCGATATGAACTACGGTGAACTGGGGTCGCGCGCGACGGTGTGCAAATTTTCCGGCCCCGCCCCCCTTTCGACACCCCCTCCACCCTTACCCCGCCCCCTTCAGCCTTCCCTCTCCCTCCTGCGTTCGAAATTTCAGGCCGGTCACGAAAAGGCGCCATCGTCACAGTTTGCTCTGCAAAAAGCGCCGTTCTTACCTTTGCCTTTTGGCTGGCGCGCGGAATGTGCTGGGTTCTGCGGTGAGGTCGTGGAGCTCCACCAACCGCCCGCGCTCCACTCTGAGAAAGACAAGCAAACCGCCTGCGCCTTGCTTGATACTCTTCGAATCTCCATCGCCGTTGCATTTCTTGTGTATGGAGATGGTGGAGGATTGGGCTCGGGGTGAGCCACATTCCCATCCCTGTGCGACGAGGACTTGACAAGAAATCGGACGTTACGTTTGGAATTGGAAGCCGAAATTATTAATACATTCAACAGATTCAGGCGAGATTTAGCGGAAGGTAGTCATTATGAGAAGAAACAAACTTGCACACTTTCCACAGGTGTGTTGGTAACGAACACGCGTGTCGGTTTGCAGAACCATGTTCAGGTGCAAGACAAGATTCAAATTGTGAGTACATCATATTTATACCTTCCTGTTTGAGGAAGGGGGAGGGGAAAAAGAGTGAGGATTAAGGTAGACGGGGACAAAGGGGAAATATGGAAAGAAACCCAAAGACAACAAGGAAACCAAAGACATGTAGAGGTAAAAGGATGTGGGGGAAGGATAGACTCTTCTGGTCATTATAGACCGCAAGTCAGTCGCCACTATTATTGGTCGCCAATCTCTAAAAGGAAAAATTACATTCTAAAGCTATTTGACAGTTATGCTCCCTCACGCCCAATCAAGAAAAGCGCAAAAGGTGGTGTCGTCTATTGTTTGTAAGTGACCTTTCCAATGAGATTTATCGAAAATGAAATAAAAGAAAATTGAATGCATAATTTTATAATCCTCATATTCTGGGAAAATCCTTTGCCGCAACAAAGACAAACAACTACCCCTCTTATAATGCGGCATTTACAAAGTGAAGTGCGTTTCCTGTGACATGTGCCAAATAGGCCAGGCCGTTAGAAGTTTCAAGACTTGAATAAAAGAACATCAAAGATGCTGAAGGAACCATCACACCTAGCTAAGCATCCACTAAAATCATCCCACTCATGTAAATTTCATCCAGAGATTCTACACTATGTAAATAAGGGCAAAAGGCTTGATATTTTTGAGCATTTTACAATTAAATATGATTGTTCTATTAAATAACCAAATTTTTATAAACCACTTCTCTCCTCAGAACCCCGTTTCCACAGCAAACAATGAAACTCCCTCTCTCTAACGGACTCCAACCTTCGCATATTTCCCATCCAACCACCCCTACCCTCCACTCTCAGTTTTGTGTCGAACAACCTATTGCTGATAATGCCCTTCTTAGAATCACTAATACTTCATCCCTCAACCTGCCTCTGTCCCTTCTATGAGCCCTTCCCGCCTAACCCTTCGGTATGCTTCCTTCCTCCCTACCGACAGGGTACCAGTTACCTGCCACCGTTCTCTCAATAATGACCACAAGTGCTTCTCTCCCGCCCCCCTCTTTTTACCTCTCCATTTCTTTGGTTTCCCTTTGTCTTTGGGATTTTTTCCATATTTCCCCTCTTCACCACCGCCTACCTTACTCCTCACTCTTTTACCCCTCCCCCTTCCTCAAACAGGTATAAATATGATGTACGTATTCACAATTTGAATCTTGTCTTGTACCTGAAGATGGTTCTGTGAACTGACACGCATCGTACGTTACCAGCACCTGTTGAAAGTGTACATTTTTTTCCTCGTTAAGTTATCATTAAGTTTTCTATGTCTAAAAATTAATTCACCGGGGTTCATGGATTCATAGGTTCAATAATTGCGCTACTTGCATGCATTGCTTTAATGAAGTTCTTCCATAATAATTCCAGGGAAGGCAGGCGGCATCACAAAGGGGCAGGCAAATTTTGCCTCCTGCCTGCAGTGCTATGCGATCTGGATCCGTGGACAATTGCTTTTGGCGGGCCACTGATTCAAGCACTCATTTCTGTCGGCGGAACTCGAGAAGGGTGATGCGCGGTCGCCGTCGGGATCGCCGCGAAGGGCGATACGCTCCGCGACCGGATGTTGCTTATCGATGGCGGAAGTCCCAAAACGCCTCCCCCCCGTGTCCACCGCTTGCTTTCCCATCTTGAGCGAGGAGCGAACTACGCACCCGACGGGACGAAGGCCCGGTAAGGGCGGAGGAAAGCGGGAAAACGGTAGGGGTTGGCAGCCCTGCGGCAATGATTGGTCCCCCCCCCCCACCTCCACCCGCCCAAACACCCGCTCCGCTCGCGAAATGGCCGGAAATCATAACTCGGGGAGTGCTTTTTTTAAACGGCGGCAAGAGCCTGCCAACCGAAACGGACGCTGTCTCCATCTCTGGGTCTCCGCAGGAATTACCACGGAGGCCGGATCTCGAGCGTCGAGGAGATACCTCCCGTCTCCCCCCAACTTAGTCCCTCCCCCGGCCACTCACGATAACATGCGTGTCCCCCTCGTCAGAGGGGGACCGAGGTATGCGCCCCGCCACCCTCCCGTGTTGTAATACCCTACGCAAGTGGCGCCCGCATGCAAGAGGGCGGCGATGAATTTGGAAACATGCTGATATGCGCACACACGCATATTCATAACAGATTCAGGCAAACACTCTCCGTTGGTTATGCGACGTGTACCATTCGCGCTGCGGTTTCTGACGGGAAACCTATCTTCCGATATCTGATGATGACTCAGGGCATTAAACACCGGGATTTGGGTAATTGTGTAAAATGGCAGGAGTGTGCGTCGTCCTCCACTGGTGAGGGCACCGCCCTGGGTCACGCCCGTCCCCCTCCCTAATCTTCATCGTAATAACCGACCAATTACCGACCCATTTCTTTGACATCGTCTCTTGCAAAATATGAGGTCACACACATTATGGTCCGTAACGTTATGAGATTTCTCGATAATAGGAAGATACTAAGCCACAACCAGTACGGATTTAGGAAGAGCAGATCTTGGGAAACACAATTGTGTCTTTTCATTCACGATATACTTAGATCAGGAGAAAACAACACACAAGTCGATGCAGTATTCCTAGATTTAAAAAAAGCCTTCGATAAAGTCCCACACTATAAATTGTTACACAATATTTATTTTATTAAGAATACAATGGAAACATCCACTGTTCTTTATTATCGTACAACTAGTTTCAATGGTTAGGCATCATCATCAGGTACAAAAATAAAACCAGCTGCGGCTCATTTATATAGCATTTATGAGGGAGAGTGGAGTGGGTGAGAGAGGGGGTAAAAAAGGGGGGTTAAATCGGGTTGTGATCGGCGTAAATGGGAAGGAGGATAGGGGTGTTAAGCGTCAGTGATTGGTGGGTTCACAGTGGGGGCAGGGGGGGTGGGTTGTTGTGTTTTTCGGTGAAGGAAAGGGGTACTTCCATGATTGGGGAGGGGTATTCAAACAATAATTCGTTCATTAAATGACCCGTTTTTAAATTCTTTCTAATTTCAAGCTCCTCCCACTTGTCCATCCTCGTCCCTTTGTCCATCTGGTGTAAGAGTTCTGGGTTGAAATCACTCTCGTGGTTGTTTTCCCACGGATGTTTTGCGAAGCGCGATTTCTTGAGGTCACAATTCTCTTCACACAACTCTTACACATACACGTACATACATGTATCCGCATGAACGTGAGTTGTAAAGGTTTTGCTTGAATATTTACAATTTTCTGTGTGTATACTGGCATGGATTTGTGGATTTTGCATG
This sequence comes from Hetaerina titia, assembly GCA_037158775.1. Lineage (NCBI taxonomy): Eukaryota > Metazoa > Arthropoda > Insecta > Odonata > Calopterygidae > Hetaerina > Hetaerina titia. The sequence goes on from CM073769.1 coordinate 147,712,250, forward strand.
CGGTGTTATTATTAATTGCGGGTGGTGACCTAACACCCCCGCCACACGCCCTTACGGGGTACTTGTGGGGTACTATGTACATGTAGATGTATAATCGAGCACTCACATTTCCTCACCACGAGACCTTCTGGGCGTCGACTCATTCGGGCTGGCACAGTAGTTTATTATGTCGCGGCGTCGCAAGCCATCCATTTGATTCGGAAATATAATGTGCCCTTATTGATGCAATGTGTGAGAATTAGATATCTTTTCGTTTCTCTGGATAGAAACGTTTTAAAAATGACTTGTACGTATCCGCCTAAGTCATTCAGATTAAATGTCAAGTAAAGGTCTGACGATAAGATCAAGATAAACGGAAGGGTAGATTTGGCATTAGTATAGGAAATGCCCCGCGATGAAATATCTAATGAGAAGTGACACTTAATTGAATCGCAGGAGTTCGGAACTTGGAAACGAAATTCTTGAAACAAAATTGCTACAACGATTTGTGGAAATCACAATGTTTTCTTTCTCTTCTCTCAGATCTGGGCCTTAGTTTGAACCGAGGGGGTCAGTAGTTATTCTTGGATGAGGTCACGCGCCTTCCCCCCCCTGCCCACTTCTTTTTGTGGAACTGCCGTTCGTGACTCCATTTGATGAAGAGAGAGCGCGATGGGCCCCTGGAGGCAAACGCCGCCGGCATGAACGCGACGCCTGGGTGCGATGGGAAGGTGTTATCCCAATGACGTCGCTTCTCTCTTCCCGATTAACGCAGGCGGACGGTTCGGCCGGAGCAGAGACTATTCGCATATACGAGGGTCATCCGGAAAGTAGTACCCGTTCGTGAATTAAAGACACAAAAGTAAATATTAACAAACATAAAAAAATTTATTTGAAAGAGGATACTTTAAACTACTTCTCAACATAATCTCCAAGCAAATTAAGCCATTTGTCATAACGTGTGACAAGTTTCTGTATTCCTGCTGCATAGTCCTTCGCCGCCAGCTCATTGAGATACAGGGTCACTCCTTCTTTAAGTTCTTCATCGCTGTCAAATCTTTTTCCTGCCAAAAAGTCTTTAAGCTTTGTAAAGAGATGAAAATCTGAAGGGGCCAAGTCCGGGCTATACGGTGGATGGTCGAAAGTTTCCCATTTGAATTGCTGCAAAAGTTTTTGTGTTATCCCAGCTGCATGAGGCCTGGCATTGTCATGAACGAGAATGACACCAGTAGACAATAGACCTCGCCGCCGATTTTGTATTGCCCGCCGTAATTTCTTTAATGTTTCACAATACGCATTGGCATTAATAGTGTCTCCACGGGCCATAAAATCAATAAGCAATACACCTCGTCGATCCCAGAAAATGGTTGCCATGAGTTTCCTGGTGGACAGAACTGTCTTGAATTTTTTTGGTTTGTTTGGTGAATGAGCATGATGCCACTCCATTGACTGTTGTTTACTCTCAGGTGATGCATAACAAACCCTTGTTTCGTCACCAGTAATTATGCGAGTCAAGAAAGAGTCTCCTTCATCAGAATAACGTCCCAAAAACGTCAGTGCTGCAGCCATACGCTTGGTTTTGTGCTCATCTGTAAGCATGCGAGGGACCCATCTTGCACAAATTTTTGCATAATGCAGATGGTGTTTAACAATTTCATGAACAATTGTTCGAGAAACATTGGGAAAATGCTCACAGATGTCATCAATTGTGACGCGCCGATCGTTCCTCACGAATTCGTCAACTGAGCTCACCAGATGGTCTGTAATGACAGACGGTCTCCCCGAACGCTCATCGTCGTGTGTGTTCCCCCTCCCCATGTTGAAGTTGCGACACCACCGCCGAACAGACGACTCGTCCATTACATTGTCTCCATACACCTCCTTTAATTGGCGATGAATATCACATGGGCGAACGTTTCTTGCATTGAGGAATTTAATCACTGCCCTCACTTCACAACTGGCGGCGTTCTCAATTTTTTTAAACATTGTAAACAATCACAGAAACAACACAGGCAATGCTAGCGTCACGCAACTTGGCTCAGAGAAGGCAGACAAGCCACTGAAGCTATCTGACCTCGTCCAGCGGCTACTCGCGTCGTCAGCACTTCATGCGGCACGAACGGGTACTACTTTCCGGATGACCCTCGTATCTACCCGAAGCAAGGGTTCGTGTAGAAGTAGTATTTAGGGGAGGCGACCGACAGCTGAAGTCATTTGCGCCATTAGGGATGGATGGGAAAGGATGAAGGGTGGAGAGAAACCCGAAGTCGGCATTAGTCTACTCGTCACGAAAGGCGCCAAGGGGTCCGCAGCTTAACGTCCTATCCGACGGACGGCATACTCACTCAAAGTGCCCTCCACAAAGCACCTCAAGTAGGGATGGGGACACCACTGAAGAATATTCGACGCCGCCGGGAACCCGGGCCCTCTCGGTGATAAGCAAGTACGTTAGCCACCGCACCTTTCCGATCCCCTAAAGGGTTCAAACGCCGCTGACTTGTCATAAATTGTTTCAAATGATTTTGTGATGCTTTCCTATCATCGACGTTTACTTTGTCTTTCTCTGATTGACTTAGTCTCGTCCTATTATGCGGAATTGAACATCTTATCAATTCCCTCTACCTTGTGATTCTTACCAAAAATACTCATTTTCTCGAGTCTACGGAAACGATCCAACCGGAAACACAAGGATCTTTTTGTGCAGAGTGTCTACCATTCCTTTTATTTTCCTGACACTCGTGCGCCTCGCACCTTTTTCATGCTTCCGGATTATCTCCTGCCTTTTGCAGCCCGAAGAGGCACGCGTCCCCTTCCACCAACTTCACCTCTTCTTCTCTCCGCCGGACATTTCGCCAGAAGAGCTTAGATATCAGCGAGATAGCGAATGGAACGCCCATCGAAGTTCCCATCGAGCCCTCCGCGTGCTTGCACTTTCGTCATTTTGTCTCTTTTGTCGCTTATGGCTTAAAACCATGGGTATTTCTCCTTCTTTGAAAAGTGCCCTCACCGGCTGACTGCCTTCTCCTCGGCGTGGGCCTCTTAATCATCGCACCCCTCCCCCCTTTCGCCTGTTACCTCACCTTCCGCCTCCGCCCCCTCCGCCAAGCCCCCTTCCACTCACCGCACTTCCTCCTCACCCCTGCGCCCCCCCCTGTTCTCTTCAACCGCCTGTTCCTTCCGTTTTATCGCCATTGGGGCTCTTCCCGAGATGATGACTATGCACGCGCTTTATTTTAGGCCAAAGTACGTACAACCAACATTACTTTGCGACAACCTTTGAGACTCTGGTTACGAGCAGTAGAGTGAAATGATTAAAGATTAAAGATGCATGGTATCATAAGATATGAATAAATAATCGGGAAAAATTACCATCGTGGCCATGGTTCACACCTTAATAAGTACCGCAACAACCATCCACTCTTGATAGCGGATCATAAATCTCGATTTATGCATTTAAATAAAAGAACATTTAAATGATATGACAACAGCCAGTAAGCGGCTTAAATTTGCTACTTCATTGGCTAATGTCTTTAGGTGCTTTGGTTTGGTATTTTCATGCTCGCATATACTATGCGGAGTAACGTGGTCGACGCATACCCCTTTTCTTGCTAGAAAGGTTTAGTGTAAGCTCTGAAGTATATCTTCGCTCGGATTCACTACTAATGGCGGTCGTGTCTTCTTCATGAGTTGGGATTTCTTACGTTATAGTCACTTGCGCGCCATGGTAATATTCCGAGTGCGGAAAGTAACCCCAAGTGTTCGCATATCGTACTTGCTTGCCTGATGTGGAGGCATCTCCTGCCACACACCTTACCGATGGCTTTCAGTTTCATATGCGTTTGGAGGTTGAATGAGCGGATCGAAGCCAGGGAAACTGACTTAGGTGCTCCAAGAGACTCGAGCGCACTTTGAACTTTCGACTTTTTATATTAATTTCTCTAGTCAATGGTGTGAATGTGCTGCATAAGAATGGCGAGCGGGGAGGGAAGAGTTTCGCCGCGGCGGTGGTCACTTGTCTGTCCAACGGCTTGCAGCGGAACGATCCTTCCGCGTTGGCGCTCTGATGCGTGGGTTGGATAGTTGCCGGAGAGGCCCTCCCCCGGCGCTGCGTCTTCTCGCGATGTACCCTGTTGCATCCCTCGTTCGTATTGTGTTGTACTTCGACGGTATATTTTGTGAGTGAGAACTTCCTCTCAAAGTGCGGTCGACTTCTCGGCGATTAGAAATGAGCACGCGGCCACCCTCTCCCATGAGTCGACCCCTCGAATGGAAGGGGCCATCCGAGGGTGACTCCGTCCCCTCGTCTCGTTCAGCCTTTGGCTGGAGCTGATTGGTGCTGGCAACGATTTGCTTTCGGTCGCCCGAATGGGGGTGTGTTGATGTCAAAGCCTGCGCGCCGGAATTGATTTCTTAACGAAGGAATAAAATGATGATTTGATTCCCGGGCAGTCAATTAAAGAAGTATGCGAGTGATGCCATCTGCCAGGGTTCTATTTGGTGAAAAGGAAGCATTTGGCGTCCTGGGAATCGAGCCCCGGCCCTCCGGTCAGTAGTCCAAAGCTCTACCCCCTGGAATATCGCGACCCACATATTTATATATAGATTGCAAGAATTGCTAAGTGAATTGAAAATCCAGTGCGACAGATATGGAATGAGAATCAATATTAATAAAACAAAGGTTACGCGATTTTCCAGAAAGGAAAAGGCTAGGCTAAACATAAAAATAGGAGGGAAAAAACTAGAGCAGATAGAACAGTTTACTTATCTCGGAAGTGTTTTGGACCTACACGGTCAAAGTAGTAGGGACGTAAGGAGAAGAATTGCGCTAGGTGAGGAGGGTTTCTCAAAGAAGAGGGAATTGATGACGGGGAAGTTTAGTAGGGAGGTTAAGAAAATACTCGTAAAAACTCTGATATGGAGCGTAGCTATGTACGGCGCGGAAACGTGGTCACTGAAGCAGGAGGATAGACGTAGATTGGAGGCTTTTGAAATGTGGGTGTGGAGAAGGATGGAGAAGGTGAAATGGACCGATAGGAAAACAAATGAGGAAGTACTAGAAATGGTGGGGGAGGAGAGGGGTTTGTTGAGAGAAATCCTATGGAGGCAGGAAAAATGGATGAAAGGCGTATTGAGCGGTAGTGGAATGTTGAAGAGAGTAATAGAGGGGAGAATGTTGGGCAAGCGAGGAAAGGGCAGGAACAGGATAGGGATGTTGGACGGGATGAAGGGAGGAAGGAAGTACACAGAGATGAAGAGGGACCTGATGCATAGTAGCATTTTGAATTGTGTTTTGTTCGACGGGTACACCGTCGTCCCCTGTGCTACAATTGTGTCCTTGAATAGCATTTTTTACTCTCAGTAAGATATTGGAGTTTTAGATTCCTCTCTACTTATGCCAGAGTGTCTACTGGTAAGGTGAACAGTAAAAGAAGGGTTAGATAACACACAAAAGACTTGTTAGAATTTCAAATACTATTTCTTTTTCTTTTCTATTGTTTGTAGTTAATTGTTCGATGGGATATTGATAGTTGTACATTAAAATAATAGTCGGTTCTAAACTTGATGCCCAAATCTTTTGATTCCCTTTCCTACCGGGTTGCGATGGAGTCAGGGATGCATCGTTAACACCATCACTAAATGGAAATTGCAATGTGCGCAACGGATGTCTTATAATTTAAATGAGCTCCATATGGAGCCATCAAAACGTGTGTTCGGCAAATGTGATTGTGCCAGTGACCGTGTCAAGACCATCCCAGCGTCGATCGGCGGCCTCTCTTCAACTCCCATGCGAAAGACAGTCGTCGAGAGGAGTTGCGGCCCTCAGGCCGCACGGCGGAACGATCCTTTTCGCCTTGTGCCATTTATTTCCGAGGCGAGGTGATGCAAGCGGGGCGCGCATCCTCCTGCTGCTACAGCTGCCGCGGCTCGGGGTTTTTCCCACGGGGTCCACCTGCGCCGGCGAAGAGCGCCGCCGCGCGAAGAGCGGTTCCTCCCTCCCTCTGGGGGCACCGCCGCCACATCGTGCTCTCTCCGCCGTGCGCTTCCTCCCACGAGAGCGAGGGGGCAGGGGGGCGAGGGCGCGAATAGCGGTGACTTCATTCGGGGCCCTCCCTCCCCCTCCTGTTGCCTTCATCATCATCATCAACGCCGAGGAGAGCGCCCCCTTCCGCCTGCGCCCCCCTCCCCGCTTCCTGCCCTCCTCAAGAAGGTTGTGGAATTAAGGTGGAAAAAATGCACAAGGGTCGCTCGCCGCTGTATCCCTCGGCGTTGATCCCGCCGAACTCTCGCTCTTCGCGGTGGCAGAGGAAGTAAATACGCGGCATTTACGTTGGAATGCCTTTATCTCCGGAAGTGGTGGAGATACGGAGGACGTGACCATCATGAGGTTGAAGACTTCTGATTGGCAGGGACTGCCGGGTCCTATTCAACTCTATTCCTCATATTTTCTTTAAACTCTTCTCCCTCATTTCTTCTATTTACCGTTTTGTACTATTAGTGTATAAAGTTTGCGGATGACCAAGCTCTATAATTTGTTAGTCAGCTAGGGGTTTGGAAGCATTGCTGAGTGAATGGGAAATTCAGTGCGATAAATCTGGGATGAGAATCAGTATTAATAAAACAATGGTTATTCAATTTTTCAGAAAGAAAAAGGCTAAGATAAATATTCAAATAAGAAGGGAAAAAATAGAGCAGGTAAAACAGTTTTCGTATCTCAAGTGTTTTGGGCCAACACGGTCAAAGTAGTCAGAACGTAAGGAGAAGAATTGCGCTAAGGAAGGAGGCTTTCACAAGGAGGATAGATAGATAGATAAAGGACTTTATTTGGGCGAAATTGAGACCTAATGATCCCTTCTTCCATTTAACCCAGAGGAGGAGGGAGTTGATGACATGGATGTTGAGTAAGGATGTTAAGAAAAGACTCGTCAAAACTTCGATATGGACCGTAGCTACAGGGTTCGTCCGGAAAATAAGTGTAATAAGCTCATTGTCTTTTTTGACAAAAGGGGAGTCGTCCACTACGAATTTGTACCTGAACGACAAACTGTAAATGCTACATTTTACGTCCAAGTGCTCGACAGGCTTCGAAAACGAGTCGCCCGCGTCCGGCCAGCGATTAAAAACATCTGGCGGCTGCATCACGGCAATGCGCCGTCTCACACCGCGCTTGTCGTGTCGGACTTCTTGGCCTAGCAGGGCGTGGCAACGCTGCCGCTCCCGCCCTTCAGCCCGGACTTGGCACCACCGGACTTCTTTCTGTTCCTGAAGATAAAGAGGAGTTTGAAAGGAACGCGATACGGGACTTTGGACGCCGTCAAAGAGGTCGTGACGACGTGTCTTCGAGAGGTTCCCGATGATGCTTTCGCGGGAGCGTTCCAGGAATGGGAACGCCTCTGGAACAAGTGTATCGACTCACAAGGGTCCTATTTTGAAGAATATTAGCTTAAGATATGTAAAAGTGTAATAAATTTTTTTTCCTGAGCTCAGTACACTTATTTTCCGGACGAACCCTGTATGTACGACACGGAAACGTGGTCACTGAGGCAGGAGGATAGATGTAGATTGGGGGCTTTTGAAATGTGGGTGTGGAGAAGAATGGAGAAGGTGAAATGGACCGAAAGGAAAACAGCAATGGGATGTTGAAGACTGTAATAGAGGTGAGAATGTTAGGCAAACGCGGAAAGGGCAAGAAGAGGATAAGGATGTTGGATGGGATTTAGGGAGGAAGGAAGTACACAGAGATGAAGAGGGACCTGATGTAGAGTAGGTTGCTGGATTGTGTTTTGTTTGGAGTTACACAATATTTATTTGGTAGTTGTGTCCATCCAAAGCCTACCTTAACCGGTAGATTACTTAATAAAATAAACCATTGGTTTGTCTCCCACCCTGCTTCCTCCCAACGAGCCATTCCCTCAACCATTGTTCCTTGTACCCAGGCGAGTTTTCCCGTTACGAATTCGTCCATTCTACCCTACGTAACCGAAGCAGAAGTAAACGGGGTATGTTTTCATAATTATGTAGCTCGATCGTCAGTTTTTCCATTTATCAGAGCTCACGTGACTGCTCGGTAAATGCCATCGAGTTGGCGAAACGTGAGGGTTCCCGAGTATTCCCCCTCCATTCAGAGCAATACCCTGCTGACGAGCGTTTGTCTATTTTGTGAGATCCATTTCACTCCAAGAATAGCTGAAACCTTTTGATTAGTTTACATTCTGTGAAATTATTTTGCCAGGTTATAGTGTAATACATTTTAACATCCTCAACATTGATGTCCGTGATCTCATATATTAGCGAATCGCTAAAATTTATTACATTAATGATAAAAAGGAATATAATATGAAAGCCGAAGTATATGGCTCCGTAGGTTTTCGCGGCGGTGGCTTGAAGGATTCTCCATTATCGGATTTCACCGCGTTGTTGTTTATTGCACAATAATTTCGCCGAAGTTGCGTTCGGCGTCTTCAGGTCGAAGATGAAGGAATCGATTTTGGCCGCCCTTATACATTATTGTATAGGTGGTCCTGTCCAGTGGCTGCTCGCTGATTGGTCCGTTTCCGAAGAACTCTCTTCCACCCGGTGTGGATGTGGTAGTCTTGATGCCGCCGGATGCAACTTCGGCCAAGCTTGTTGTCAGCATTAAACAACAACGCGGGGAAACCCGATAATGCAGAATCCTTCATGAAATCCGATTATATTGTTTTTTTTTTGCCTTTGAGTTCTAGGATGCATTCGACTGTGTGTCTGCCAAAAGAGAAGAGCGGCTATTTGGGGGACTTCCCCGCGACGCGTGCATGTTCCAGACTGTACAGGTTCGAGTGGCGGATGGAGAATATGTTGGGTTCTGCTGTGGAGGGGCATCAGGCAGGCAGGGCTCCCGACTATCACGCGTCTCTCTTTTCAGTTGAACGCAGAGGAAATGGCAACAGAGGCTTGGGAAGTGCCGGAGGAACGAATGAAAGTTGGTGGGAATCCACTGCATCCAAGTAATTTGAGGACAATCAAGTTAAAATCTTTAAGTTTCTCGTGAACTATTCTTTGTCTATCCAGATAACAAGGACGAGAGAATAGCGCAACAAAGTGAATCCTGGAAAGCTCGTGTAGAGCGTATGGACGATTCGACGTTACCAACAGAACTCCTCCCGTCCTCCACCGGGTTATATCGTCCATCTCGGCCGACGTTTCGCTGTTCGACTCGGTCATCGAAACGTCGGCCGAGATGGACGATATAACCCGGTGGAGGACCCGAGAAGAATTTACGCAGCTGATACGCCGGGAAAATACCAAATGTTTCACTAGAACTCCTCCAATATACTAAACCCTAATGGTAGAAGAAGAATATACAGGGAACTGCGAGGAGAGAGCACGGTTGTGCCATAAACGTTTAATTCTAGAACATGTTTCAAATCAAATCCGCGAATAATATGATGGGGACGTGTAATACAAAGGACTTTAAAATGTTCTTCACGAGAATTCCACCCCGGGAGTTCCGCCCCCCATTTGCCTCCCTCTACGCCGGCCCTCCGTCCCATTCTCTTTCTCCCGTGGCTGACATTTGACTTCGCTTTAGTTTTACTCTCTCTGCAGAATATATATATTTTCATTTACTTCCATGTGTTATTTTACTAAGTGATGAAATATGCGTCAGATGCGCATTCCTGGTAAAAGCTGATCATGAACCCACTTAAGAAAGGGTATCAATTCAAGAATGGGGAAAAAAACATAGTGTGATCTTTAGGCAACAAAACATTATGATTTTCACAATTTCAAATATTTGTGGAGAACCTAGTTTACAATCATTGCGTTCAAAAATTGTTGTAACCGAATTAAAATCACGACATTTACTTACATGTCCAAAAGACGCTTGTCAACGTTTTGGGGATCCGCCGACTTCTTTAAAACTACTATTATATTTTATAACTTTAGTCTTAGTTAGGGCATTCTTTAGGCCGATGAACCTTACATGTTTGCGTGATACAATATAATATGCATATGCGTCCCGCTTTCATTCAGACGATCTCATTTGTTTTTATGCTCATCCATTTCGAAAGGAAAGGCTTAGGACTTTTTAGGTCTGTCAAATTACGAATGTTCGAAAGGCTTTCTTGCCCAATGACTAACGTTGCATTTACATTATCCAATGCTATTCATTTTCCCTCACAGGCCTGTGGGCACTGTACTGATTGGCTCTCCACTTTCCGTCCCTCCCTCCCCCTCCCCCTCCCATCTCCCCCCACTCCACCCCCTCTCTCCCTCTTCCATTGGCTAGTGAGGCGTGCTGCTGGCTCACCCCTGGCCCAGTCGATGGCTTATTTTAATGGCTTAACCTTGATTATATTTTCGAAGAGCACCTGCCCTAAGGTTGCTCATTCCCTCTCTCATTCCTCAGGTTTTCCAGAAATCGACTTGGTTTTCCACAAGGCTTTATTCCGTCTTCCCCTCGACTAACCATCTGAGTAAGTATTGCGTCCGAGATCTAGGCTTTGACCCCGAGAGCCTTGATTTATGTCAACTGCGTTTGTTTGTCGACGCTTGGGGCCTTTTGTTCTTCAGATCTTTCCTGTCTTTGTGTAATTCGCTTCTCAGTATCTCAGGGACCCGTTCACCTCTTTCATCGAGATTTTTTCTAATATTAAGTCACCGTCCAGTGGTTTTGGCCCTTGGTAAAATTCTCCAACGTGTTCCACTGTCTTCACCTTCTGTTCGTGCATTTCCATAAATGTCCATGGCATTGTCATCTATTTCTCCGAATCTTCTCTCAACCAGTTTATCAGGTCCTTAACCCTTCTTTGCACTTTCAGGGATTCCCTTGCGGCAGCTCTCCTCTCACCCACCCCTCCTCCTTGGCCTTCTTGTACTCTCGTACGGTTCCGCGACTTCTTCTTAAGGGTTTCCTCAGTTTCAGTTCTGGGATCGTTTTGTATTCATCCTAACTTATTGTGGTCCTCTTCATGAGCATTTATCCATTGCCGCGTACATTTCGCACCTTACTCGCCAGTTGCTCACCCGTTTACTTCGCTTATTATATTCTCCAGTTCCTTTCGTCGTCCATCTATTCTAGTCCCATGGATTCCTTCTATTTTCCCGTCTGTGAGCTCCTCCCGCTTGATTTTCTCCGGCATCTTTGTGTTCAATCGGTCTCCTGTATCACTTTCTTCATCTTCTTTCAACGCTGTCGTCCATCCATGACCACCAAACTGTGATCTCTATTCACAACTGCGTCGAGGTAGCTCTTACTTTGCTGAACATGGTTCTCGGATCTCGTCATGTCTAGGATGTGGCCCCTCTGGTCCCTTGGGGCCCTGTCCCAATCGCCTATGCGTACCTTCGCCTCCGATGTCGCTCGAAGAGGGGTTTACCATACTTCTATCGTCGAGGAATTCGATCAGCCGTATCAACGTCTAGTTTTTCCGATCCGAACGCTGCCTTTTCCTCTGCCCTCTCCTACCATTGCCATCTTATTCAGCAGAATCCTCTCGTTGTATTGCCTTCACGGTGTGACTCTTCTTGCCATTTCCTTATTGAGTATGATTTTCGCTTCTGCAAATCTTTAGGTCGCCTGCAGTCTTCATCGGCCGCCCCTAAAGTTGCCGGCACCCGCTGTCACCTACTCTCCGTCACACCTGGGATGTCTATCCCCGGCCTCTTCATATTTATGTTAGACCTCGTACATCATGCTTTTGCGCGTTCTTAATGACTTATCGTGCCATATCCCTATCGCTTACGTTTTATAATTAGTTTGCTACCATTCGCCGCTGGTGCAGCATTGATGTAGGACCAACTTGTCTCTCTCTTCTCTTCTGACCGACGCCTCTTGCTTCGCGTCTAGAAACGACGCGAAATATATTTTTGTCAAAGCTGGAAAAAAATACGCATAAGGAGCGAACTGGCGACCATTGTCGGCCTCGCTACCCGTGGCCTATCTCTGTCCCTACATTTAAGCAGAGGTTAGATGAATTATCGACAACTGACTAGCCTATTTAAATTTAAACAAAAATACCTTTCTCGCCTTGTGCAGTCGTTTGCAGTTATCGGGAAAAAGAACATCTGTGAACTCTGTCGTTTCCGCACCTGACCTCTCTAATCCTATTCTCATGTTCTCTCCCACCCACTGCAGCACGACGAGGCCAATAATACCTTGTTTAACATTGTTTCCGAAGAGGACTATTGATTCAGGAGGTTTAATTCGCATTTAAACCTTTGCTCTATCAATTATTCCCAACCTGGTTCCTCTGATAATCTACATTCTCTATTCCCTTCTTAACTAAAATTCTCTAACTTCACTAAAACAACGTTTTACAAATTTAGCTACTCTACGCTGCATGCGATATAATTTGGTAATCAAACGAACTTAATTAAATCGCATGGACTGAATCGATAATGTAAAAGAGGTCTAACTGGAGAAATATAGCTTCGCTCTTTAACCATGTTGTCAAAGTTTCCAAATATTCTTCAAACACAATTCATAATTTTAGGCCAGTTTGTCGTTCATTTTGACGTCACTCGAGAGAGATCGTGAGTCTTGTAGTAAATCCGTAGTATCAAATCGAGTCTACACGCGTATCTGGTTCGGTATTCCTGGTACAGTACAGGAGTGGGTCGGAAGGGGACCACTCATGTTCCAAAAAGTCATCCCAACACACTATTTAAGAGTTAAGTTTCCATTTCCAAGTGTCGCACCAACGTTAAATTGGTTTGAAGTCATTCAACAGAGTTACTTTTTACTCAAGATTACGGATATTCGGTAAACCACTACGTCGTCGGCAAAAGGAGTTAATAATTTCTTAAAGTTTGATTCTGATTGCCATGCGGTGACATAAAAATAAGGTGGACATTTTAGCAGTGAATTCTTCTCGGGATTTCATCCGGGTAATCCCTTCCATCGTCATCAGGTCCGATGAGGCCCTGATGACGATGGAAAAGGATTTCATCGAAACGTCCGCAGCGATGGAGATAGAGGAGATTACCCGGATGAAATCCCGAGAAGAATTCACTGCCATCATCCGCCGGGAGAAATTGAAGTCCTACGTGAACATTTTAGTCCATAGTGATGGAAATAATCTAAACATAAATCTTACGTACAATTGATTCCTCTCCAACCTCGGCCTATCCTCTGTAAGGAATACGTGACGTAATGCCACGCCACCCTCCCCCCGTTGCATCTTACGTAATTTAAGAACAGCTCCACATCGCGCCCACTCTAATTATCCCCCATTTTCGGGACGCGTCACCCCGGCGGCAGCACCTTCGGATCCAGGAAGTAGGGGTCATTGCCCCGTGTGACCGCCGCCACGATTGAACGGTAGGGGTTATTTAAGCGAATACCTGCAGCGAGGTGACCGCGGCGGCGGCGAGGGGGACGGTAGCCGAGTCCGTGAGACGGCAGAATAAATGGAGCCGACTGGAAGGAGGCCGCCCGTGAAGGGGAAGGGTCGCTTTTGGCTCCACTGTCTGTCGCCTTGTCACGAGCACACCGCGGGTGCTCGTTGCGGCGGGGGGAGGGAGGCAGGTGCACGGTGCATGGTGGTGACGGACGTGAATTCGTGCGAACGATCCCTTGGACGGGGGGGGAGGGGCGGCAAGGGGCCGAGGGAAATAGAGAGCAGGGAGGAAGACGTCTGTGGGTCGCTTTACGGAGGGTTAACTCTTGCCCCAGACCTACGTTTCGATGCCTTTTCTATATTACTACAACGATTACGAAGCAATGACTTAAAACTGAGATGGTTTATTGAAAAACATTAACCTAGCCAATGAGAAATAAAAGTGAATCCGATCTTACCGTCAGTCAGTCACTGTTTAACCTGTCTTACGTGGGAGGTTTCAAGAGAAGAAAATGGCGACGAAACTCCGATGCCATTTCAGCGGAATAATACTGATGGACACATTATATTCTCATTGTAAACTGGAGTACAGCCTTTGTGACTTTTTTTAGAAAAAGGGAAGCTGGTGATGTTAATTGAAGAAAGTGCAGGCTCCAAACAATTCAGAGTCGTCGAATTAGTTTGAATTCAAATTTATATCCCTTTCCCTTCATTTCTATCGTCATTCATAGCGGAGTATCGAGAGGACCCGGGCTGAACCCACCCACCCCCTCTCAGTCCGCCCCTCCCACCCGCATCGCACACCACGATCCGTGAGAGGGAATAGTTATGAAACAATTGATGGTAACCACGGGTCTGGGACAACAGGCGCCGTTTCATCGTGCACCCCCCCCCCCCTTCCTACCGACCCTGCCCCCGCACTTCGCAAGCAGCTGGGTCAGCGGCTGAGTTAATGCCAGACGCGCTTCCTAGAGGAGTGGGAGAGGAATGAGGAACGATGGTCCTCCCCCTCTACCAGAGAGTGTCTCTGTTCCCCCTTTTTTGTGCGCGCCCCTTTCGCCGTGTCCTCCAACTCCTGGACTCCTCGAGCCCTCTGGGAATTGTTGCCACTCCAGCAGCTGCGGGATCTCCGCTTCCAGGTTTAGCTGCGACTGAGAAGCGAAAGACTGCGATGAGGTCATGAGTTGATAACTCATGTGTGGAATGGTGGTGGAGGAACCGGATGTCCGTGTATGTAGGTCTTTGCACACAAATATAACAAACTAAATTATATATATATATATATATATATATATATATATATATATATATATATATATATATATATATATATTTATTTATTTATTTATTTATTTATTTATTTATTTATTTATTTATTTGTATATGTGTGTACAATTGTAAATTATACGTATATATATATATATATATATATATATATATATATATATATATATATATATATACAACAACACGCCCGGAATGGCTCGGGTCGATTCCCAGGTACGCCTCTGTGGGCACGTTCACCGCCACCCAAGCTGTGGGATTTTCCAGTTACCATATCACACCTGAAAGAAATGATGGAAAGTTCCTTAGAGATAAAGGTGTTACAGGGGATGAAGAGAATTTGATTTATATTGTTTCCGTAGGGTCAGAACAATTTCCATTCCCTCAGTCGGGTTTTCTTGTGCAAGTAGAGGGTGCGAGGAGTTAATGAGGGAAAACTAACTTGGGCGATTTCACTACAATTTTTATTTTACACGACCGTGGTTTCGTAGCAAGGCAACATCATAAACCTTCTGATGTCTGCCTTGCTACGGAACCATGGTCGTGAAAAATAAAACTTCCAGTGGAATCCACCAAGTTAGTCTTCCCTTATGAACGCCTAGCATAAAAAACTCGCCAATTAACTACCGAAGCAGTGCGTTTTAAGTATATGGTGACTGATACGAGGTAATATAATTTCAAATGATAAAGTCAATGATACCTCTTAAAAATTTGCAGAATATCTTGAGTATACAGCCCTGGATTCCAGTATCACCTTAAAGGCTTTTATGTTTAACAAAAACCTTAATTTGACTCTATCAAAAATAAAAGTGTGGCGTCGAACAAATATCAACGATTCGGCATTGGTAAACATTTCTGGATACCTGGTCTGTCATTGAACTTATTCTTTTCTCTAATTCCAGAGTGATTTTCCGTCCTCTTCTCTGTTGGTTGAAGATTGATTAAAATGTTTTGGGAAAAGAACAAATGCTGGTGTCGAAAATTTAAAATGGAAATTAGAAAACTCCAGAGCAAACGTGGCCTAAAACTAGCGGGACAGTTCCGCTCCATTTTCGAGCAGCCGAGGTATTTAGTCCGGGGACGGATTCTCGGTTAGCTATTTATTCGCTTCATTTTTGTGAGTGGCAGCCACGCCTCCGGGGGGCAGGGGAGCGGGCAGTGCCGCGCCTGATTGCCCGGGCCCCGTTTTTATCTCCCTCCCCGCCCCCCTTTAATAACATAAAGGAACGGACGGAAGGGGCCTGCCCCCCTTCTACCGGAGGAGGCCTCTTGACGCCGCCGGCCGCGCCTTGGCGGCCCCTGGCTCAGGGCCGCCGATTAAGTGGGCTGGAGGTGTTAGTGGGCGCGAAGTAACACGCTTAGCGGTCCTCCCCTCTTCGATACGCGCCAATCCGCATCAACACGCCCGCAACTTTCCCATGCAAACCCTGTTTATTTGATCACACGCAGGGTGGGGAAGGGGGGGAGAGGGTGTTTACTCTTTCCCGTCGGCATTTCTCTCCTCGTGTGGCGCCCTCCTCTCTCTCCCGCGCCAACGGGAATTCGGTTAGAGGGAGGGGAAGAACTGCCCCCGCCCCCTCCCTGTTTAAAAAGGCCCCCTCCCCCGCCTGCCTGTTGTGCCCGCTGACACACGCACGCACGCTCTCTCGCACCCAAGCACGCACTCGGCCGCCGCATCGCCCCCTCCTCCGACCGCCCTTTTCGCGAAAGTCAACAATCCGCTCGGAGTGCCCTCTTCCTCCCCCTCCAGCCACCTTGCAAATCAACGCAACCCTACGTGCAATGAAAGGGGTCGGGAAGGAAAACAACTTTGGGCCCATTTTCGAGGCGAAATCTTCCCTCTCCAATTTCTTCCGGGAAAAAGTACTTTTCGGAAAGAAACGACGACAGCGCCGTCGCCTCCCTCTCCGCGACACCATGCTCGCGACGCGACGCGATCATCATGCTCACCACTCGAATGATCGGATTGTCGCCACGAATCCATCCCCGAACGTCGGTGCTTCGACTCACCTGGGAGAATCTTGTCCGCCTTCCCTGCCCCCACGCCCCCTCCCCAGGTGTGGGAGACAGGCGTTCGATCGCCGCCCCCAAAACGAGACGCACTTCGCCGGACGTCTTCGTCCATTCCGTGAATAACTCGCCCAGATCTTCCTTAAGCCGCTGCCCTGGTACTACCCAATCTCTTCCATCGTTCTTCCTCGTACCCCTGTGTACTCATAGATGGCATTCTCCACGGCCTTGTCTTTTAGTTTCTTCCCCTTCCACTTTGTGTGCCTTTTTCATCCATCCGTATCACCTTCTCCCTCCGAGTTCAAATCGTCATTGCGATCACGCCGTCCAAGGAACGACGGCGGTAATTAATGCAAAGATTTGCACTTGTAAATACATGTGAATATATCATCGCAAAGATGCATACAAACACGTCCACTTGCATAACGACACTTTCAATTCAATCAATAATAGGTGTGATCGAATTTTTTTTTAAATTTTGAAATGAAATATGGAATAGTGGTTATTATCCATTATGACTATGCATCGTGCTAGGGATGAAATACTGCTCGAATCTGTCAGTGAAGTCGTCTTTTTCTATTATTTGATATCTATGGCGTAATCTTCTAATATAATATGAGGTCATAACAATTCTCTAGGTGGTATCAGTAGGCCATTATATACTGTTCGTATTAATAGCCTTATCCCTAGTTTTAATATGCCTCGTTAAATACAGTCATTAGTGTATGTGGACTTTTGCTAAACGCAGCGAACCGCCGCGCCGCGCCGGTGAGTGGTGACCCCGTCTCGACTAGGGTTGTCCAAACTTTTCAGAACCCGAGGTCCGTATTAACTATCAAATGGCAGTTTGGGGGCCGACTACACACTCGAGTTACGCATAGAAATGAATCAAAACATAGATGTTGTTTTAAATTATTTATTCAATGTTATTTTATTCAGTAATTATTTGATAATACATATATACCCTACAAATGAGAACCTCCATCAGTGGGAATGGTGAAATTGTATCCTGGATGCCAAAATAGCAGACATTTCTGGATACAGATTTGATGCCTCAAACATCAACAGTGACTTGAGAGAATATTCAGACGATTTTGTTCACTAGTTGTTCTTCATGTATTTCATTCTTGAAATTTTATTTGGTTTCTTCTCTCCTTGTAGTTTCATGTTCACAAAATTTAAATGACTAGTTCCGTCTGAAGTAAAGGCTATTCTCCATACACATTCTTCATCAGACACTAATGGCTTTGGCTTGCTTAGCTTTCCAGGAAGTCACATATTTCCTTTCTTATTGAAATACTCTGCTCGATACTTTCTCACAATTTAGCCATCTTACTGCTGTGCAATGGTAAATCATGCAATTAGGTGTCCGTGTCTTTGAACATGTCTCTGAATGTCTATGGTAGAGCCCATGTGACTTTATGTACAATTCTTATTTCCACAAATTTAGCACGCAACTATTTCTAGTGAATAATACATTGCAGTAATATTGGTTGTGGAATCTTTTTCTCATTACAGCTTTGCTTCACTTGTTTAATCAAACCTTTCTTTATGCCACTTATGTTATTTCCTCCATCAACAGTGAGGCACCTGAGATTGGTTCAGTCCAAGTTGAAATCAGCAAATGGTTTTTTCAATTCATTGTTTACCTTTATACATTACCTTCTCCGGTAACAGTGCCATAAATACTATGAAGGGAAGCTAGCTCTTCTGTGATGTTCATGTCTTAATCCACACCTCTAATGAACATAAGCAGCTAAGAGGTAGAACAGGTGTCCAGCGATTCATATATTACAATTGAAAAATGGCAAAACTTGCTTATATTTTTCCTTATTTGAGTCACAATGTTTTCACCCATGTCAGAAACACGGCGGGAAATGGTATTTGCACCCAAAGCTACATCTTTTAATTACTTCGACTTTTCAAGAATTTATCTCGGGTTTTCGAGATACATTTATCTCGGGTGGAGGGGCGGGGGAGGACGGGGGCGGGGAGGGAACGGATAAGTGGAGGAAAAAAGACAAATTCCGGTTTCGGAAAAATTCGGGTTTCCGAGAAAAATTCAAGAATTTTTCTCGGAAACCGGAGAAAAATTCTTGAACACCATACGCCGGGAAAACCCCAGATCCTTCATTATTTCGACTTTTCTGGACAATGTTCCTCTTCCAGCAAACATTCCTTCACTACTTCACCATCTGCAAAGGGTTTATCGCTTTTAGGAAGGACGTAGGTAACTCTATAACTGGCCTTAGTTGAGGATTATTTTCATTTGAGGATACTATATACTGAGGAATGTCGTCTGAGATGTGAGTTGACTTGGTAATTTAGAAACTTTTTCAGCACGGACTTTACCCTCCAGCTGTGCATACGTATCTCTCCTGGTGTATGCTTCGGTGATGACGGCGCAGGTTGTAGTCTTTCATCACAACCACAGTATCCTTGCAAATCACACAAAACACTTTCTCACCGGATTTGATGAAGGTGTACTCTAAATACCATTCTTCTTTAAATTGCGGAGATTCATAATTTTTTTCTTTTCTTCTCCTCGGTCATCGTTGGGTACTAAAATGAAGTAATTTCAATATAAATAAATGGTATCTATGAGGAAGGAATCATGCCAGAGGATATTCTAAAATCGGTATTAGTTCCTATTCCGAAAACGGCAGAGGCTACGTCACGTGGGGAATAAAAGACAATAAGTTTGATATTCCACGCAGCTAAAGTAGTTCTCAGGATTATGAATGTGCATTTATATTTCCCCGACGTAGGACCAAATTGGTTTTTGGTTATTCTCCAAATATTCGCATAACGTTTTGCCTTCAATGATACCCAAGACTTGGCTCCTATTATTTTCCGGTTTGCATTCAACGCGAACAACTGCTTCAATAAAAGCCATGGATAATGCTCAAGGGGCAATAATTTGTGGCGCGGAATCGGTTTCGGATTCTCGGTTTGCACCGATATTTGATGCCGGAGCGAGATGAAGCCGCCAGGGGGACATGGGCGGACCACGAGTGAAGTCGCTGCTCGTGGATTTATTTCATGGTCCGTTCGATGCCATGCGAGTTCCTTGCGTCGCCACAGAGTGCGCGAGGGAGGGAGGAGAGAGAGATGGTTGGGATGGGTTTGGGGGAGGAATCCATGGATCGGGAGGCGACGTTGAAAATGGAGGTCTTGAGACGAACGAACACAAACGCGCTTCCCGAGAAAGCATTCAGAGTGTCGTCCTCTCATCTCTTCTCCGACAGGCGGGGGAGGGGGTGTGTGGAGACGATGGAGGGGGCGAGCACAGGAATTAAGGGCACGCCGGGGAAGGGGGTTGGGGAGGAAAAAAGCGAGGGATGACATCAGAGGAGGACGAGGAGGGGGGGCGGGAGGAGGTGAGCGAAGGAGCAGGCCCGTATTTTTTTGTTATAAACGCAAGCATGCACATTCACTCGCTCGCCCCAGCCCAGAGAAGACGTTGATGGGCGCTTCCACGGGAGGGGGGGTTGAAAGTTGGCCTGACGGTTGGTTACTCCAAGGCGGCGGAGGTCTATGCGGGAAGGTGGCGGGGGGAGGGGCGGGAGCGATGAAGGGAACAAACACATGCCTCTCTCTCTGTCCCTCCGTGATGCTGCCCCCTCCCCACCTCCTTCCACGAAGAAGAAGTAGTAGTACCAGAGAGGAAGGTTGTAGGGGGAGGGGGCGCGGAGAGGTCGACGTGGGCCAGATGAGCCAGGAGTGAAGAAGGGCCCTCCTTTGAAGGCGGGCGATATGGCGACCCGCGCGGGGATGAAGGACGGGGCGATAAGACAGGGGGAGGGAGTCCGTCTCGACCGAATGCCACGACCTCTTCTCTTCTCCTGCGATTGGGGGGGGGGGCTGTCCTATCGTGGGCCACGATTGGCTGCGGGGCCTTCGTCGGGTGGATGGGCGGGGGAGGACGGGGGCGGGGAGGGAACGGATAAGTGGAGGAAAAAAGCGGCGCTGCCCCCCCGTCCACATACCTCAGCCGTCCGAGTTGAGCAACAGGACGCCCACTCTCCCCGCCCCCCCTCATCATCTTGTGGGAGTGGGAGCTCGTCTGTGTGTGCGAGCGGGAGAGGGCGGGCGGAGAACATCGAGGGCTGGCGGGTGGGACGAGGGACATACATTCTCGAACATTTTTTGTGACCGCAACCTCTCCTCCCAGAACACGTTTCCTTTCGAAATGTGATTCAGCGACTCTCCACGCCCGCCCGCTCACTCTCGCCACTCCCACAATCTGGCCGATAAAACAGGGCGAGCGCACATTTATGCGTGTGTTGCATGTCGGCCTGTGCGTGCGTGTGTGTGTGTGGGAGTATACGATACGTGGTCTCCGACTCGCCTCGGAAGAAAAAAGAACGGCCCTTATGAGTCGGGACCACCACACTAGATATGCATGTGTGTGTGTGTGTGTGTGGGTGGGTGCTTCATGCGCTCCCCCACCCTCCAGTTCCGGGGCCGAATGCGGTTTAATATCCCCCTCCGCTCCCTTCCTCCACCCCTTCCTCACCCGCATCCCCCTCCAAAGATGCCGCTCTTGTAAAAGGATCTCGGACGCATCTGCGCGCTCGCTACCTCAGTTATCGAGTTCACTCCCTCAACAGGAAACATCTTTCCACTCGCCTCATCACGATGCGCCGAACGCGGAGGAAGATGCGTACATACGCGGATGGATAGATGCAGGTGCTTGCGAGAGGCTTCTTTTATCACTGCCTATGTCTCCAGGATTGGGTGAAAGGTCTGTTTTCGCAATTTTAAAGAATGGCTCGACGGAGAAGCATCGGTGGGACACAGAAACCGAGAGAATTCTTGGCAGCACACACCACGAAATAAGCTTCAGAAAACTGGGACGTATAAATTTTGCACTTGATGGAGAAAATCGAGTTTAAAAATCATCGGTTAAATGGCGTGGCGGGGGAATCGTCCGAACGGACAGGTGCCCATTTGGCATTTGGAGCGGCCAGAGTGATGATGGATTCCAAAAGTTTCTGGGTGCAGGATAACCGGAATGTGGTGCAGAAAGGTCAAACGGTCCCATGAAGAGAGATGCAATATGAGCCGAGGCATTGATGACTGACGGACACGTTAGGGATCGATAGAGTAGCCTTACAATACCTTGTAAGGCTACTCTATGGCTCTAAGGCCTCTAAGGCTACTCGGGTCAATTGTTTCAAGGTACCTTACGGTACCTTGAAACAATTGACCCGGGTGGTAAAGAGAAGGTTGGTCGAAGGATCTCTTGAAAGGCGGACAAGAGGGAGTCTTGAGCATGCCAGCCGTGAGAAATATGAAGGGAACCGAGAAGGATGAGCATGGTTGGCTCTCTTGATGAGTAGTGGCCATGGATTGTGAGCGAAGGGGGGAAGGGTGGTCGCACCGGTGATTGCACCACACCGACGCTCCACCGCAGACGGATCTCGCTTATTTTGTCGTAATCGTCCCACCGCACTGTTGTTTGGAGTACCCTGCTACGCGCCTGAATCGCGGCTTAGAGGGCGCCTGCAGCATTGGAATTTTCGATTTGATGCCTCTTGAGTAACAAACGGAAACACATCTGAATATCCGCAAGACTCAGTGTTGCCTCTAAAATTATGGAAGGATATTTTTAGTAAGAAATAAGAAAATATTATGAACTCTAGGTTTGTAATTCTAGAAAAAATTGAAATAAATTTGATTTTTCTTTCAATTTCATTTATGAAAATAACATGAGCGTTTTGCGTTTGTATAAAGAACAAAAGAAATAAACCAATCTCTAATTGAAAATGAACAGCGTGATGCGACCCATAGTTTGTAGTTGGAAAGAGAATTATAAACATTTCTATGACTTCTTCTTAGCATTTGTGAGGAAGGAATTTGGCCAGAAGATTTCGTCAAACGAGTTCCTATTGCGAAAAAGGTGAAGACTACATCAACTGAGGACTACAGAACAATAAGTTCGATTTCCTACGCAACTAAAGAGTTTCTCAGGATCATCAACAAAAGGATATAGAGTAGGACAAATGATTACTTAGCGGATGATCGAATTGGGTTCATCCGCATACATTAACGCGCACACATACATCACACATTTTTCTTTGATCGTTTTGTGAAAAACCTTTTTTGTAACGAGGCGTAATGTCTTCCAGAATTTACTTCAGTATTCTAACGGGGAAGTCTTTCCGGGCCTGAGGTTTCATTTGATTTATTTTCCGGAAGTGTTTTTTCGATTTCTTCTGGAGTCACTAATATGCCATGGGTGTGTTGTCATATGCCTCTTCAAGTGTGCTAGGGACTTTCTTTTGGGCGGCAATAATTTTGGTGAAAATGTTCAAAGACGAATTATTTAGGATATTGACCTTTTTCACGCCGTCTATAAAGATTTTGCAATATTCGGCCAAAGCGAAGGCAAAGTTGCACGTGTAAGGCGAAATGATTGGGAGTTATTCTTCAAATATATCTCATAATATTTTTCTTTTTAAGGTACGTAAGGGCTTCTTTTTATTCTCTTGTAGAAGTTTCCTACGAAATATTGCTGCACTCAGGATCATGCATAGATAAAGCCCAGAAGGTAAGAATTATCACCGTATTGTTTCAGCTCGATTCTATTTACCTTCTTCGAGCGGATCCCTCGTCCACTCCTTCTCTCTCGGGCCCGTCTCTTCCCCCACGCCCCTCTGCCCCTGCCATATTTCCTTTTTCCCGCTCCAGCCCTACTCCCTTCTTTCATTACCCCTTTCTTCATTCTTATTCTTCCTTCCTAATATGGGGGAAACATTAACGAGCTTCGTATTTCATATTGACATTTTCACGACTTTACGCCCGGCACAATTAAGCTCTTCCGTTCCAAGTCATCCCTGGGCCCTGTTGTCTATCGTAGCTCTGATCACATCTTTTCATAAGGTGATAATGATATACCAAAATATATATGAATTGCATTATGATGCAGCAGTATGTCAGCGCCCCCCCCCTCCCCCGCAGTGTCTCTCTTCTTCGGCAACGGGAGACGCAATGGTGAGACAAGAGATCATCGACAGACGGAATTCCGACCGACTGGATGGCAGAACAGACCGCACCAACCTATCGTGCCTCGAAAAAAAATTCCGCGGCTGTAATTTGAGGCACGAGTTAGGAAAGGGTGCCGCGTTACCCCCCTGGTTACCCGATTACCCTCCAATCAATTACACTTAAAGTTGCTTCATTGTGTCTCCGTCAAAGGAAGGGAACTCCGAGGTGGCAGGCCTCCGGCACGCACGAACCGCCTCCACGCCCGGGCAGGCGCTCGGGTGCCCCCGCGACCGGAGTTTATAACGGAAAAACACAATCACACACAAAGAAATCTATAGAAGGCATTGATGTATGGTGTGACGCCATAGCGTCCACTACCTGGGCCGCACTCCCGAGTCGTGAAAAGCCATAATGATTCCTCGGGCGCTCTGAGGCCCACACGAACTTGTTTCGAGATGTGTACCTATGTGTATATGTGTATATATGTATATATGTGTATATATATATATGTATATATGTATGTATGCAACTATCCAGAACTAACTAACAGAAGAACTAACAAACAGAAGAAGGGTGAAGTTAGTACGCTATACAGCAAGGTTAAGTTATTATCAGGAAGTAAGAAGGCAAGATCTGTGCTAACAGATAAAGATAAGTGGGGTAAGATAATAGTTGAACCAGGAAAAATCCAAGAGAGATGGAAGGAATATATATATAAACACTGTATGGTAAAGAACATAGGCCGAAAAGGTTAGACATAGAAAACGAACATGATGTTGAAGAAGAAAGCTTAGGTCCAGGCATACTCGACGATGAAATAAAAAGGGCAATAAAGGACATGAAAGCAAACAAGGCATTTGGGGTATACAATATTCCTTCAGAATTATTGAAATTTTTAGGAAAATGTGGGAGGAGGAATTGTAGACTGATTCGTAGTATCTATGAGGAAGGAATCTGGCCGGAAGATTTTGTGAGATCAGTGTTAGTTCCTATTCCAAAAAAGGCAAAGGCTACATCATGTGAGGATTACAGAACAATAAGTTTGATATCCCACGCAGCTAAAGTTATTCTCAGGATCATCAACAAAAGGATAGAGAGTAAGGCAAATGATTAGGGGATGATCAGTTTGGATTTAGGAAGGGAAGAGGTACGCGTGATACCATTGCAGTAATGTGATCACTAATCGAGAGAAATATAGAATACAACCAGGACGTGTTTGCCTGTTTTGTAGATTTCGAAAAAGCGTTTGATAGAGTGAATTGGGAAAAATTGATTCGTGTATTGCAGAAAATAGGAATGGATTGGAGGGACAGGAGACTAATCCGCAAACTGTACATGTCTCAGACTGCTCAGGTGCGAGTGGGGAACGGAGAGTCCGGATAGGCAGTGTTAGGAAGAGGTGTAAGGCAGGGTTGCCCTTTGTCACCGGTGCTGTTCAACGTATATGTGGAGGAAATGATTAAAGAGGCATGGGAAGAACTGGAGGTAGGAATGAAAGTCGGAGGGGAATTCGTAAAATCGGTTAGGTTTGCTGATGACCAAGCAGTAGTTTCTCAATCAGCCAAGGGGTTGCAAGCATTGCTGAGTGAATTGGAGGTTCAGTGTGATAAATATGGGATGAGACTTAATATTAATAAAACAAAGGTTATGCGATTTTCCAGAAAGAAAAAGGCTAAGCTAAATATTAAAATAGGCGGGAAAAAATAGAGAAGGTAGAGCGGTTTACATATCTCGGAAGTGTTTTTGGACCAATACGGTCAAAGTGGTAGGGATGTAAGGAGAAGAATTGCGCTAGGCAAGGAGGCTTTCTCAAGGAGGAGGGAGTTGATGACGGGGACGTTGAGTAGGGATGTTAAGACAAGACTCGTAAAAACTCTCATATGGAGCGTAGCTATGTACGGAGCGGAAACGTGGTCACTGATGCATGAGGATAGACGTAGATTGCAGGCTTTTGAAATGTGTGGAGAAGAATGGAGAAGGTGAAATGGACCGAAAGGAAAACAAATGAGGGAGTACTGGAGATGGTGGGTGAGAAGAGGGGTTTGTTGAGAGAAATCCTATAGAGGCAGGAAAAATGGATGAAAGGCGTATTGAGCGTTAGTGGGATGTTGAAGAAGGTAATAGAGGGGAGAATGTTGGGCAAGCTAGGGAAGGGCAGGAACAGGATAGGGATGTTGGAAGGGATGAAGGGAGGAAAGAAGTACACAGAGATGCAGAGGGACCTGATGTAGATTAAGCTGCTGGATTGGGTTGTGTTTGGAGTTACAAAATGGTTATTTGATAGTTGTGCCCATCCGAAAACCTACCTTAACCGGTAGATTACTTAATAAATTGCAACTATCCGGGCGCTCCCAATCTTCCTAATCTACTCCCACCTGACCCAACATAAATCCCCGAAAACCTACTCTAACCCAGTATACCCAACCGACATCCTTCATACCTCTTATCCAGTCACCAGCCAGGAAGTAACATTCCATAAATAAAATATTAAATAAAAATCATAATAATAATGATAATAACACGGATAAACAAAAAAATAATGATAAACAGAAAGAAAATTATTGACAAAAATAATAAAAACAAAAAGTAAATCACTTAATAAATAAAATTAAACCATGTATATATCATTGAAAAAATTACCACATATAAATACCAACCCTGCCTCAAAAGGATTTTCTAAATACGATGGAGAAGAAAAAGCTTCACTTCCACCATGTCTGTCTGTCGACCATGGTTCAAGCCGCATGATATCATCATCGCCCCCTGGGAGTTCTTGCCCTCTGACCTTCCCCCCCCTCTCTCATTAGCACTTCGGCCGTCGCATCAAAGCCGTTGAGTTAAATGATGCAGGTCTTATCCTCCGTTTCCAAATGAAGCTCATTATATCATATACATCGAAACAGTACCCCGGAGCGGTGTGTAGCCGGCATACATGTACACGCGTATATGAATCGTGTAATTATTGGTGTTTTCGACTGAATAATTTGAAAAGAATACTCCATAGAACACTCCCGATCACATTCCAGCTAACATGGAGTGAAGAACACAATGCATTTTCCATTGTTCTTTATTTTGCTAGATCCGACGCTTAGGCGTCATCAGCAGGTACAGTTTGGAACTACGAGTATTATTACCGAAATAAAGAACAGTGGAAAAATACGATACGTTGTGTTCTTCATTCCATGAGCATGAAATTCTACGAAGTCGAGCCAGAAACCATCGGATCCCAGCTGATTTCCATTGCGGGGCTGTGCACAAGTTTCTGGCGGTGTGCGGAGCCACGTCCCTTATGCATGTAGCGAAATATTTCTTTGGTATAGCTTAACCATGTTTAGCCATAACCATGAAAGGAGGACTCGTTCGTTTGAGGAGCGTATGAGCTTGAGGTGAGGGCGGGACGTTCAATATCAACTTCGAAGGAAAATGTAGTGAAGACAAATGTTCACGAATGCATAATCTCATGTAAATGCCGAAGACTTAGTAATTCTTGTCATTCTATTAGAAAGTAAGGGGATGGAATATAATGGATTCAATTTAGCTGAAATCTTAAAGTTTCCAAATGAATGTCACCCTCAGCCACAGTAATTATAATTATCGTAATAACTTGAATGGTAAATTGGAATAAAAATGTAACTGATGGTAAATAAAAGTAGTAATAAAACCAACTTGACCGTTTGACTGCCCCGCATCTTTGAAGCCTGGTTAATAGACAAACATTGCCGGAAATGATAATTAGGAAAACGAAAATACCTAGGTATATGGTATGGTAAAAATTGCCCTAGGTATATGGTATGGTAAAAAATTGCCCTTGAACAGGAAGGCCTCAACAGTTTGAAGAAGGAAGGAGATTAAATCAGTCTTGAAAGGGTATCATTGATAATATTGGCTGGTTAATCCGTCGATGCATGAGGAGCGGAAGGATTCCTCATCATTATCCTCATGCCTGGCGCATCACCTAGATGGTGGTGACGATGAATGCGATGATCCAAGCCCTTTTTTTTGGTAGCTGCATCACGGAACCTCCTTCCCCTCCATCCCTCGCGACTTCCTGTTTGTGAGTCTTTCGTGAACTGGGAAGGAAATCGCGTCTCCCCGCAAAGATCCCTTCCACGCGGGCGGGAGCGTCGTTCTTGTGTGCAACACGCCCTACGGCTTTCACCCTGGGATCGGGACAGTCGCTCACGTGAATTTTAAAATTAATTCATCCATCATGAAACGTGCTCTAGATTATATATAATAATTATATTTTCGTCAAGCTTTCGTCGGTAAGGTTGTGACAGAAAAATATCTAAATGCTTCGGGGCCTGAAGAGGTTCTTTGGTCAGCAAAATAGTGACGTGTGATGAAGATATTGAGCCAAAGAGCTCACTTCGCTCTTCTAATTATGAATGAAATAGTTGTGTTTCAAAAATTATTTCAGTCTTTTTTTCTCACTACAAACAAACATACTGATACTATCAGTACGCTTAAGGGAGACAATCCATTGTGCACTAGATCGACTACAAGGTGTCCTTGCTGGCTGCCGGTCATTTGTTATGGCTTTAGAAGAAATGGGGATATAAGGCATGTTTGGCATGTCGACGAGCAGTCATCACGAAGGGCTCTCTCACAACGGGAAGAGAACAACGCATCATAAAAGTCTTAAATTTAACAACACGCTGGCTGTCTTGCCGTATGTGAACAAATGATAAGAGGTAGGAGCATTAAATGTCGTTCTCTCGGTGAGCAGCCAAAGAATAAGATGAAAGAAATTTTTTCGTTGAACAACAAAATACACACTCGTGCTGTTCAACGTATATGCGGAGGGATTGAAGAGGCATGGGAAGAACTGGAGGTAGGAATGAGAGTTGGGCGGGGAATACGTAAAATCAGTTAGGTTTGCTGATGACCAAGCTTTAGTTTATCCGTCAGCCAAGGGGTCGCAAGCGTTGCTGAGTGAATTGGTTCAGTGCGATAAATATGAGATGAGAATCAATATTAATAAAACAAAGGTAATAGGCTTTTCCAGGAGGAGAAAGGCTAAGGTTAATGTTAATTAACATTGGCGTGCAGGACGAACAGTTTACGAATCTCGGAAGTGTTTTGAAACCAATTGGTCAAAGTAGTAGGGGCGTAAGGAGAAGAATTGCGCTAAGGCTAAGTGGCTTTCACAAGGAGGTGGGACTTGATGAAAGGGATGTTGAGTTAAGACGTTAAGAAAAAGCTCGTCTGAACTTTGACATGGAGCGTAGTTATGTATGGTGCGGAAATATGGAATCAGCGCTATTGAACAAAAACAGAGAGAAGCACACACAAATGAGACTCACAGGTATTCTGGATTTTCGGTGGCCTTTCGCTGGGGAAAGAAGGAACCGAGGAGAGCTGCTCCTCGGTTCCTTCTTCCTCCCGTGGGAGTGCGGGAGACGGAGCGGGAGGACGGGCGCCGGTGCCGTCGAGGACTCCCGTCGCCTCTTGCGCCTGCACCACCTCGCCCTCTTCCGCCAACTCGGAGAGGAGACGACTGACATCACACCTTCATTTTTAACTAATCTTATCCCCGGGGTCACGTCCTCGCATGCCAAACCAAAGGTCGTGGGTTCGATTCCCGCTTACGTAGGTTTTCTGCCCCCAAGGGATTGGGTATTGAAATGAAATTATATGAAATACTTTATAATTTCACACACATTCCACGAAAGTGTGTGGAAATACAAAGTAAATTATTTCTTTTCAATGTGTTATGCAAATTCCATAAAGTTACGCCTGAGACAACACATTTCAAAAGGGATTGGGTGTTTGTGAATGCATTTAATGTTAAATCATAGTTAAAAGTCAGATTCGAGGGCCAAAAGTGCTGTTATTTACTAGTACTAGATAAACATTTTGAGATCAACGAGAATTTTAAAAAAATGAGCACTTCGTAAAAATGCGTCATGCCTAAAATTGTATTTTTCTCCTTAAAAAGAACGGGGAAAAGGGAACACGGTCTAACTTTCCCCGAAGAGGTTTTTGAAGATTCGTTTTCTGCTGCGCCCGAATTGAAGATTTTCTTCGCCATATAACTAAAATTGGAATTCTTTGTGGTGTCGCTTTGTGAAAAACTTCATCGAATAAATAGCAGTGTAAATGTAGTGTCCCTTACTCATGTATAGCGAGCATGTTTCATGCTTGAGTACAAACAACATGGCGTTGAATAAGACTTGCGCAGATAAAATGTGCAGTTATTTTATTGTTTTCTTGTTACCTGCCACGCGTCTCATTTGAGTAGTGATATATTTTACAATGCTTGTTCTCACACGTAGTTCATGTAGCTGTAATTACCATTATTTCCATTGAACATAATTTTTGGCAACTAAATTAAGAAGGACGAGATGGAACGAAACATCAGTGGTCATTTGGGGATCCGGGTTCGAATCCCGGTCAAGGCGAATGATTTTTATGCTCTGAAATTTTTGCATCTTAATGCATATTAGCGGATGAAGTTACTGTCGCGGCATCTCCCGCGGTTTCTTGGTATCACAGGTCCAGAACTCTACATGGAGCGCCAACGCGTGGCAATATTTGACTTTGTGATGTAAACTTAATGCACCTTGGCATCTTTTTCTGGACCATTCGCTCATTTATCGATGCTCTTGTACGTGGCATTTCCTCATTCCCTCTCCTCTCTTCCAGGTACGTGCTTTGGGTTCAACCCTCGTCTCATTTCGCTGTTTCTCCGAGTTTGTTTGCGTCCCCCGGAGCTGCCCGGAGAAACGATGCGGGGTGCACGCGCGAGCGGGGCCGGGGGGGTACACCCTCCTAATTTCGTTCCCTTCCGTGCACCCAGGCGAGAAAACCTATCTGCTGTTCAGGTGACCGGAAGACCTTCTCATCTCAGTCTTCCCGGCGAATCACTCGCCCTGTGCACCCTGGCTTGAGTCAAGGCCCGAGGTAACTCTCTAGACCTCCCCCAATTCCTTCTTCCCTCGAAGTCGAGATGGGTGTCATTCTTTCCCTCCCTCCCTCCCTCCCTCCTTCCTTACCACCTTCTCTTTCGCCTCAGCATCCCGCTCCACCCGTCTGCATCTCCTCTCGTTCTGCCATCTCCTCCCCCTACCGATTCCCCACCAAACGCCTTCTTCCCCCCTCCCCCCATTCGCACCTCGCATCCCGCTCACCTTCATCCAACTCTCTCTCAACTTCTCCCATATCTCCCGTCTAGATATGCAATCACGTCCTAAAATCGTTTTTCGTTAAAATTTAGTTTTTGCTTCCATGCGTTTTCGAATACAGTCAGTCTCACTGTGCAGAGGAAAGAGTTTTGTAGCCTCCCTTGTAAGATTTCCGCAAGCGCATTGTGCCCTTTTTGGTACTTTACGTTATTTTTTGCTTCGTTTCTCAGCTCCTTTGCCTAATTCACGTCAAAACCAAGTCAAGTTAATAAATGTTCCCATCTGATGCGTTTCATGTTTTCTAAATCCAGCGTTTCTCTTCACCTTCTCTCATCCGGGCGCTACTTCCGCCACCCATTGGCGGATCTCGCTAGAACTTTTCCGAGAGGAGAGAGAGAGGGAAAGGCCGCGTCGCCGCGCGAGGCTCGTTTGTTCCATTGGCCATCGCCAGGTACTCGTGACGAGCGATGTGCCCGTGTCACGTCGGTCTCTTGTTTGTCACGGGCAGTGCGCGTAGGCAATTGGGTGTCGTCATCATCCCGCATGTTTTCGGGATTGAGTGAAGCAATGGCCGGGGGATCCGTTGCCGTGGCTTTTGTTCGGTCTCGGCGCGGCGGGCGAGTATTGCGAGTAGGGGAGGAGAGGAAACTGTGGCGGGGGGGGACGGGGTTGGTTTGGAGAAGGGGATTTTCTGGGGGCGGGGGGTGCAGCGGTGACGTCAGCCTCCGCCGGCCGAAGTGTTTCTTTCCTCATTCCCCGTCGCCGAGCGCGCCACGCCGCCACCTGTGAGGTCACCCCCTCCGCCCACCCGACCGCGCAACTCTTCTTAATACCCCGCCCCCCGCTATCTTATCACCGCCTGTGCGCTTGCGGAGAGGGCAAGGAGAGCATCCATCGCCCTCACTTCTTCCCGGGGGAGGATGATGACTGCGGAGGGGGGAGGATTTGCTCCGGGGGACGCGGTTTCCGCGGTGGGGGAAGTAGGGCCCAGCGGGGCGCGGGAGGGGGGGTGGTTGAGCGAGTGGTGGGTGACGCACCAGCCGCCCGCATGAGTGTGTGTCGCCACAGGAGTCCCCTCGCCGGGGGAGAGGTAAGGAGAGAAGAGGGAAGCGTCGCTCAATTTTGTACATTTTTATTCGGCGGTTTTCCTTGACTCCGGAGAGAGGATATCGCCGCGAGAGCGAAATCCGTCGAAGGGTGGGTCGCGGCCCCACCCTCCCAACTCAAATCATGTAAGGAAGTGCACGCCCATCAATTACCTCTTCAGACAGCTCTCGTTATCACAATCACACTCGTTCATGAAGCGTGGAGCGTTTTTGAATGTTTGACCTGAAATTTCCTCGGAGAAAAATTTTTGTATTTGAAAACAATAGGATGAAGTCTTGCTTGCGATATTTCAAGGTCAAAAATAAGTAATAAATTCACCATTGGCATGCGTAAAATTATCCCTTAATTGAATTCGGGTCACGGCTATTTTTTAGAATGCATTTTTATAACGTGGTCGATAGCGAGAAAATAAACACTTCGAAATTAATCTTTGGTTTATCGATATTGAAACGCGTTTTTATGCTTTTGAATATACCCTTTTCTTAATGTGTTCGACAGCAAAAATGTTTGCCTTCGGGACATTATTTACGTGTTTTTTCAATCTCAGTAAAGTATAATTGTTTCTGCCTATTACGATTTTGCTTCCTTATTATCATTTTTTCTGTCGGTTAAATTCATATATTACCTTGATGTTCCATAATCCATACTTACCAAAAGTACGTATGGAATATGAGCACAATGACTTTTGGAAAATTGTGTGAGATCAATGTTAGTTCCTATCCCGAAAAAGGTAAAGGCTAGGTCATGTGAGGATTACAGAGCAATAAGTTTGATGTCTCACGCAGCTAAAGTTATTCTCAGGATCATCAACAAAAGGATAGAGAGTATGGCAAGTAATTACTTAGGGGATGATCAGTTTGGGTTTAGGAAAGGAAGAGGTACGCGTGGTGCGATTGCAGTAATGAGATCACTAATCGAGAGGAATATAGAATACAATCAGGACGTATTTCCCTGTTTCTTAGATTTCGAAAAATCGTTTGTTAAGGTGCAATGGGAAAAATAATGCGTGCATTGCAGAAAATAGGAATGGATTGGAGAGACAGGAGACTGATCCGCAACCTGTGCATGTCTCAGACTGCTCAAGTGCGAGTGGGGAACGGAGAGTCCGGATGGGAGAATCGGAGGGGAATTCATGAAATCGGTTAGGTTTGCTTAGTTGCTTGTCAGCCAAGCATTAGTTGCATGGCTGCTAAGGGGTTGCAAGCATTGCTGAGTGAATTGGAGGTTCGGTGCGATAGATATGGGATGAGAATCAATATTAATAAAACAAATGTTATGAGATTTTCCAGAAAGAGAAAAGGCTAAGCTTAACATTAAAAAAGGAGGGTAAAAAATAGAAGAGGTAGAACACTTTACGTATCTCGGAAGTGTTTTGGAGCAATACATTCAAAGTGGTAGGGACGTACGATGAAGAATTGGGCTAGGCAAGGAGGAGGGAGTTGATGACGGGGACGTTGAGTAGGGAGGTTAAGAAAAGGCTCGTAAAAACTCTGGTATGGAGCGTACGGCGCGGAAACGTGGTCACTGAAGCAGGAGGATAGACGTAGATTGGAGACTTTTGAAATGTGTGTGGAGAAGAATGGAGAAGGTGAAATGGACCGAAAGGAAAACAAATGAGGATGTGCTGGAGATAGTGGGTGGGGAGAGAGGTTTGTTGAGAGAAATCCTATGGAGGCAGGAAAAATGGATGAAAGGCGTATTTTTAGCGGTGGTGGAATGTTGAAGGAGGTAATAGAGGTGAGAATGTTAGGCAAACAAGGATGGGGCAGGAACATAATAGTGATGTTGGACGGGATGAAGGGAGGAAAGAAGTACTCAGAGATGAAGAAAGACCTGATGTAGAGTAGGTTGCTGGATTGGGTTTTGTTTGGAGTCACAAAATATCTATTTGATAGTTTTGTCCATCCGGAAACCTACCTTAACCGGTAGATTACCTAATAATAATAACATAACATGAATGCTCGACGGAAGTCATTTATTTGGTGATGCGAAGGCTTCAGCATTCAGATTTTAATTTAAAGGATTTTAATTTTAAAACTTATTTCGGTAGTTAAAAGAACCTGAATAGCTCTATAGTCAGCGAAAAACCGTCCGTATGCTCAACGAATCCTGTGGTAAAAAATCTTAGGATAAATGAAGTGAAATTATGTTTTAGATACTCCAAAATATAAGCAGCGCATTGTCAGTTTGCCTTTTTTGCATATCTTTCATTTCTTTGTTTTTGCCGTTTCACTCAGCACGTAAAACTTATTCTCGCCTCGTCTGCTTTTCAAATCAATCTCGATCGCACCTTAAAGACATCATTATGGCATTGGTCCCAACAGTGGACATCTTGGTTTTCATCTCACTGATAAAAGACTTGTCTGTTCCAACAATGGCTCTCTCGATTACGTCGAGAGTACAAGTCTTGGCTGCCTCAACGATTCACGTTTTTCCGAAAACAACGCCGGAAAGTCACACGAGTGCGAAAATGAGATGTATCAGTAATAATTAGACATTTCCTTCTCAAGAATATACAGGGAGCGGCGCTTAAATCCGGACAAATTTCCCGCCATATCGTAGGTCACCTGGCGGTCGCGGTCAGCGTTCTGGAAAGCCATAAGCATCTACTAAACAGCCACAACCTCAAAATGGCCGAGCTGTTACGCACAAGTGCAGAATACAATCGAAGAGCCGCTATTATCGAAAGTGTTCGCGCTGGGCGTTCGCCCAGTGACATAGTTCGATTCTTATTCACGTACCCCATATCAACTGTTTACGATATTGTGGCGAAGTATA
This sequence comes from Hetaerina titia, assembly GCA_037158775.1. Lineage (NCBI taxonomy): Eukaryota > Metazoa > Arthropoda > Insecta > Odonata > Calopterygidae > Hetaerina > Hetaerina titia. Next base: position 147,746,844 of record CM073769.1, read on the forward strand.
ATGCTTCGGAGAAGTCTGGGGAAGGTTTCGCTAACTCGGTGAGGAAACTTCACTCGAGGAAACGCGTGTTTGTCCGGATTCACAAGATTTGCTTGTAAGTGCCGCACCCTCTGTTCTGTTAAAGATGCTTCCCGTAAATTCCATTTGTCCTTAGTTAGATACACTGCTCACAATTTAATTGATTTTTGGAAATGTAGCTTTATGGAATCGATTATTTTTTATGAGAAACTATAAATTTATAGTATTTCCAGAGTATTTGTCGTATTTAGACGAGACCCAAGATAGACGTTTGGACTTTCAGCGTATAAACCCTGAAAGTTTCTCGTTAAAATGCAGTGGAATTCTCTGACGGCGATTCATTGCCAACGGAAAAGAAACATCTCCTGAAAGCACTACAACAAAAACGGCTATCGGAACGATATGGTCCTTAAAAGGAGCGCCAGGGAAAAAAGGCGGAGACGGGATTGTGACAAGTCCATCAAGCAGACGGAACCGGAACCAAAGGCAAATCCTATCGAGAACATCCGAGAAGATAGCCAGAGTCCTAAAAAGGCACCACGTGGTGACAAGATTCAACTGCACCAAGAAAATAGCGGGCGCTCTCCCTGGACCGAAGGATAAATTCCCGAAAGTCCTATACGAAGGGGTCTACCAAATACCCTGTTCATGTGGGAAAGCCTACATCGGGGAAATATGCCGGCCAATACAAGTTCGGATGAAAGAATACCTCCGGGCAACAACAAATAAACAGTTTCACCTTTCGGCCATCTCCGAACACAAATGGAGTGAACCCGGTCACGACATTTAATTCCATGATGCAAAAATCATAAGGAAAGAGAGTAGATAAACCACGAATAATTAGAAAAGCTATTGAGATCGCCAAAAATCCGGCGAATTTCAATAGAGATGAAGGCTACCATCTCCACAACGCGTGGAAGAAAGTTTTTCGGAAAAGGACCAGTCAGCGAGCAGTCACTGGACGGGACCACCTATATAAGGGTGGCCAAAATCCGAGTCCCTCCCTCCCGTTCTAAAGACTTTTTAGAACTAAAATCTTTTCTTCACCTCAAGACCTCGGTGGAACCGTACAGACCTCCACCTGGACCCCCAGAGTGTCTGAGTTGCCAACGCTATGGGTACACCTACAAAACCTGCGGCCTCCCTCCTCGGTGCGTTAAATGCGCTGGCAACCACCATTACAGAGAATGCCAGAAACCCAAAATCTCTCCAGCCAAATACGTCAACTGTGGTGGACCACACACCGCAAACTACCGAGGATGTATTGTTCACCGTGAACTTCTTCTCAAATTACGCAACAAAAGAGAAGCCTTGCAGCTACAGCCCACGCACAAACCCTCGCAGCGACCGAACTTAAATATTAATTCGCAATCGTTTCCCCCTCTTCGAAACCCTTGGCACAACCATCTAGCCGAAACCGTTGAGACCCCTCAGTCATCGTCCAAACTTCCCCCAGCCTCCGATCAACACCATCCGCCACCCTCCAACCACAAATATAAGAACTGCTCTATTGAGCATAATCACGAAGCTTCTCTCTCCTTCCGACACTAAAACCCTTATTAGCATCATCACCAATGACCTTATACCAGCCCTTCTGCAGCTTGTTAATGGCGCCTAATTCACAAATAACCACCAATGTGCTCAAAGTTCTACGATGGAACATAAATGGCATTAATAATAAAAAACATGAGCCAAACCTCCTAATAACCAGTCATAATCCAGACATCATCCTCCTTTATGAAACCAAACTCAAGAACAACCAAACTTTCAACTGTCCAAATTACCGTGTAATCAGAAAAGATAGGGCCAATGGTGCTGGAGGAGGGGTTATGGCCCTATCCAAAACTAGCCTGCTCTCCACAGAACTACAACCCCCATTCACCCAAACACTGGAACTCGCAGGAATAGCAATAAAAGGAGCAACTGGGACCCTACACGTCTGGTCAGCCTACTTCCCACCTTCAACCACTAAGTCAGACTCTCCTGACTTATCAGCACTCTCATCCCTACTGCACCTAAACCTCATAATAGGTGGCGACTTGAATGCCAAGCATGCTGCCTGGGGTTGCAAAACCACCACCACATGAGGGTGCGCCCTTCGTATGCATCTATTCACCAAAAATCTTGCTATTCACTCGCCACCTGTCCCCACCCACTTTCATCACCACCCCCATTCCTCCGATATCCTGGATGTAGTTCTTTCATCCGCAAATATATCATTTCAAATCATAAACCTTGACAACTCTGCCTCCGACCACTGCCCCATATTTTACTGTGTTCCTACCCTTTCCTACCTACAACCAGAACCCATAAGAAGAATTAACTGGAAACATTTTAAAGAAAACTGCTTGGCCATCAATCTCGTTGCTCCTATCACTAATACTCCAGAAAACATAGAAAAAGTGTCTCAAGATTTCACAAGTACCCTAGCCAACGTCATCTATCGTTCCTGCTACCCTCCTTCTCCAGCCTCCATCGCAGGTCCCACGCTACCCCCGGATATTCTGCGCCTGATTTTGCTCAGGAACAAGGCCAGAACCCTACGCAACACACTCATCTCCGCCAAGATAATAACCGCTTCTGTGCACTCCGAAACCTGGTAACATCCAAAATTAGAACACATAGAGAAAAAACTTGGCATGACAAAATAAGCTCACTCTCACATGAAGACAACTCGGTATGGATCCTAGCCCGAAACATACGCAGGAGAAAGATACTCACCCCATCAATACTACATAATGGGAGAGCACTATACTATGACAGCGACAAAGCAGATGCCTTTGCCGTCTCCCTTGAATGCATTTTTAAAAACGATGAAACGTCATTGTTGGACTCGGGAGCCTCGAGCAGTGTTTCTAACTTTTCCCTTTGCCCCCTCCCCCCATTCCCGGAAATTACACCTCAAGAACCTTTTTCCATAATCTCCCACTTCAAAACCAAGTCATCAAACTGCCCCGATCAAATCTCCTACAATAAAGGCGCGGAAAAGTGTCAAAAATATCCTCTTTCCAAAACCCAATAAAAACCCTTCTGATATCCTTAACTAAAGACCCATTAGTCTCCTCCCCTGCATTGGCCAACTTCTAGTAAAATTCATTTTAAACAGGCTGCAAGAAAAAATCTCGGCCCTAGACCTGAGCAAACTGGTTTCCGTCGTCACCATTCCACGACCCAGGAAATTACAACATTGGTTGAACAGATCACTTCCGGCTTCAACATTCACAAGTATACCCAAGTAGTCTTCCTTGATCTCAAAAGAGCCTTTGACAGGGTCTGGCACGCTGGCCTGATACATAAACTGCTCAAAACCGATATATCAATATACCTAACTAAGATCATCCAGTCTTTTCTTTCTAACCGTACGTTCTTTGTAGCCGTGAACGATGCCAGATCAACTACGCGGTCCATCACAGCAGGCGTCCCTCAAGAAACCATTCTATCACCCGTTCTTTTTAACATCTTTATTAACGATCTCCCCTCACACCCAAAAACTGAAAGCTACCTCTATGCGGATGACACTGCTATAGCGTCAACTTCGTTAGACCAAAATCATGCTTCACAAAATATCCAAGAACACTTAGACAGCATAAAAGATTGGATGACCGATTGGAAACTTACCTTAAACCCAACAAAATCCGTCAACGTCAATTACGCCAGAAAATGGAAGAAACCTAACAACACCCCCATTTACTACGGCAAGGAAAAGATCCCCCAGGCATCATCGGCCAAATTTCTTGGTGTACAACTGGACAAGAAACTCACTTGGCAAGCACACACCCAATATCCACTTAACAAGGCCAACGCGACCTTTTTCTCAATCTATCCCCTAATAAAGCGCACGAGTCCCCTCCGTCTTCTTACTAAGGTACTTCTGTTCAAATCCATTATACGACCTATCTTAACCTACGGTTATCCAGTCTGGGGATCAGTAGCTGCAACAAACCTAAACAAACTGAAACGCTTTCAAAATAAAATTTTGCGAACTCTCACTAACGCCCCTTGGTTCGTCCGAAACTCAGACATTCACAAAGGCCTCAAAATACCGGACCTACCAACCTATCTGATAAACCTAGCCCCGTCATTTCAGCAAGCAATGGGAAATACTGGTAACCCTCTAATAGAACCTTTATGGGACTATTCTGATAATCCCCACTTCAAATACAAACGCGCAAAAACAAGTCTAAATGAAACCTGATAATCACCGAATATAAAATTGACATCAGCTGCACTTACATGTACTCGTTAGCTTAAAATCGCCCTTAAGCCACTTATATAACGCAACCCTCTATCAGCATAGCTGGGTATCGGTATAAAATGCACCTGACGGCGCAGTACTTAAGCGTCGGTCGGTCGGCAGTCCCTCATCTTCGACCCGAAGACGCCGAATGCAACTTCGGCGAAACTTTTGTCAGCTTTGAACAGCAACGCGGTGAAAACCCGAAAATACACAATCCTTCAACCCACCGCCGCGAAAATCTACGCAGTCATATAATCCACTTTATTCGCCGGAGTATAGCCCTCCGTGACTTGTTTATTTCCAAAATTCGAAATGATTGACAAAATCCACGATGTGGTTTAGAGCGCTCGGCGAATCAAAGTTCGCGAAATAGTCGAGGCCACGGGGATATCACAGATAAGTGCAGTGATTTCGATTTTGCACGAAAAATTGGGTGTGAAAAGCATCTTGGCAAGATGGGTGCCGCATCGTATGTTCTCAGTGGAGAGTAAACCCAATCGTGTGATCGTTTCGGATGCTGATTTGGCGCTTTTCGGTCGCAATCCTTATAAGTTTCTTCATCCATGTACTCTCATAACTGTGGATCATACACTACTACTCTCTAGCGACGAAGGGACGGTCGGCACGGTGAATTTCTAATGGCGATCCAAATCCGAAGAAGCCAAAGACGGTGTCATCGGGGGACAAGGTGATGACCAAGGTTTCTTGAGATGCACGTACGCGGAAGCATATACATGTAATACTTGCCAAAAAGACAAAGTATGAATGGAGATTACTATCCGTCCTTATATCACAGCTCGAGCGAAGAAATCAAGAAAAAACGAAATCCTCTTCCTCGAAGGCATCATACGGATGCACGCATGCGCTGTTTCGAAAATCGGTGAATGTTATTGCATTAAAGTTCTAATTATTACAATATCCACCCTATTCACCAAAGCTGGCCTCATTTCAACAACTTGAAAAAATGGCGGCAATCGATTCACGTCGAACGACAATATTATCTGCCGCACACCCAGAGCCACACCATTTTGAGGATTGTCTGAAATCCTTTTTTTCCTTCTTTTCGGACGATTCAAGGAGTTAAAGGAACGCTGGGAAAAGTGTATCGCTTCGAAAAGTGATTATTTGAAAAATAAAAAACATATCCAAACTAATTTGATTTTCTATAATTTCCTAATAACTTATTGAACGACCCACGTAACAAACAATGAATCGAAATCCGAGTTAAATGTCAACTCAGATGTTGATTCATATCTAAAATTTGTAGTACTGCGAGTCATCAGAAAATAATTATGAATACCCAAAGCTCATTTAGTCAACAGACACGTGTTTATTACCAAGGTGTTTCAATTAATCGTGTACTTCTACATTTCAAATATATAGTTTTCCCTTATGCGTCAATTAATAGAGCGGACACGTTGGCACCTCCTATTTCCTTGGCACCAGACACAAATGTTGTAGCATTGCATAAAAATAGCATTCGTTACCGGATAAAATCCGTTTTTATGAATGCAATTTAGTAAATATGTGTGAAAAATTAAAATTGGTGACATAAGATACAAATCAGAAGAATTTTAAATTGAAACGCGCCGTATGTTGAAGGCACGAAATAACAATATTCTAGTAATCATGATCCGTGTCCAAGTAACTCATTTTTATAAACAAATAGACAATAACACTTTTCTTCTAACGCTCTGTAACATGATCCATGGATAACATTGCTCTAAATACAAGCGTAATTCGCCAAATTTTCATTATTTTACGTGATAGTTTAAACATTTAATTAATATTTCTAGCAAATTTTAATAGTACCAAATGTGATAATGGGTTTCAAATTCACCCTCGTGGCAAAGTGCAAACATTGCGTAGTCGGAATATGATCTCTTTATCAAACACCACTGGATCCGGGGCAACACATTCAATTCAATCAAAAGGTGCTCAAAGCTTGTCGAAAGGCAAATCCTCAGTGCGACCATTCGCACCACTGATTTATTGCTAACAAGCACGTGTATATATATATATATATATATGGAATATATATATATATATATGAATATATATATATATATATATATATATATATATATATATATATATATATATATATATATTCAAACATAGAAATAGGTATAAGGAAAAGGGATAGGAAAACACATAAAAGGCGAACACAGGATATGTGGGGAAGGACGTTTTTCAGCAGATCACGAAAGGAAACATATTTCCTTATCCGGGATTTGAACCACGGGCCTTCCACTTGCCGGGCGGATGCTCTACCACCTAAGCTAATAAGGAAACCTGATTTACCCTGAAATCTGCGATCTTATAGAGCGCCAAAGTGCTCCGATACATATTGCCCGAGAGATGGCGTTATGGAGCTGTTTCACCCACCTACTGTAAATAAGTAAATATTTTTACTTTCGTGATTTGCTCAAAAACCGCCTTCCCCACATGTCCTGTGTTCGCCTTTTATGCGTTTTCCTATCCCCTTTCCTTATACCTATTTCTATGTTTGAATGAATATTTGTGCGCCGTATGGCGGGATTTTCAAGTTTGAAAATTGTAATGTAATGTATGTATATATATATATATATATATATATATATACATATATATTTTCATACATGTTTATATATACATATATAAATATAAGGTCATCTACCGGTTAAGGTAGGATTTTGGAAGGACACACCTATCAAATAGACATTTTGCAACTCCAAACAAAACCCAATCCAGCAACTTAATCTACATCAGGTCCCTCTTCATCTCTGTGTACTTATTTCCTCTCTACATCCCGTCCAACGTCCCTATCCTGTTCCTGCTTATTGTTCCTAACTTATTGTTCTGTAATCCTCACATGACGAAGCCTTTGCCTTCTTTGGAATAGGAACTAACACCGATCTCACAAAATCTTCCGGCCAGATTCCTTCCTCATAGATACTACGAATCAGTCCATATAGGGCCTTCATCCCACATTTTCCTAAACATTTCAACAATCCTACAGGGATGTTGTCAACCCTCACGGCCTTATTTGCTTTCATCTCCTTTAATGCCCTTTCTATTTCATCCTCGAGTATGCCTGGACCTAAGCTATCTTCTTCTACGTCATGTTCCTTTTCTATGTCTAACCTTGTCGGCCTCAGTTCTTTACCATACAGTGTTTCTATATATTCCTTCAATCTCTCTAGGATTTTTCCTGGTTCACTATTATCTTACCTCATTTATCTTTAACTGTTAGAGCAGATCTTGCCTTCTTACTTCCCGATAATAACTTAACCTTGCTGTATAGAGCACCAATTTCACCCTTCTTCTGTAGATTTTCCATATCCTCGCATTGCGTTTTCCACCATTCTTCTTTTGCTATATTCGTGGCCTTCTAAATTTATTGTTTAACTCTTTGTACTTCATTTTTTCTAACTCTGTGTTTACATTTTTCCATCTTCTTCTCTCATTCATCTTTGCAATCATCTCATCCGTTACCCATGGTTTCCTTATCCTTTTCCCGTTAACGGTTCCTATAGTGTATTTAGCGGCTTCCAATATCTCTCTCTTGATACATTCTCATTTTTCTTCGATAGTACTCAGTTCTTTACCGTCATCCATCATTTTCTCTACAGCCTCCTGATACTCCTTCCTCGTTAATTAATTTACTGCTTCTAAATTCCATTTCCTAAACCGCCGCCCTTGCCTTATCTTCTTGAAACGAACATTACATTTCATAATAACTAAATTGTGGTCAGAGTCCGCATCCGCCCATGGGAAACTGTGCGAATTTATCATACTGTTCCTAAACCTGTGCCTAACTATAATAAAATCTAACTGATACCTTTCTGAGTCACCTGGCATTTTCCATGCATACCTACGCCTTTTGTAGTGTCTAAACCATGTGTTAGTGATGACTAACCCCTGTCTCCGGCAGAATTCAATTGCTTTCTCCCCGCGTTCATTCCTCGTGCCTATCCCATAGTCCCCCACCTCACCACCATCTCTTCCTTCGCCTACCGTCGCATTCCAATCCCCCGTCACTATCAAATATTTCCCTGCAGGAACAATCGCGATGATATCCTCTAACTCGTCATACATCCTATCGACTTCTTCCTCCTTGTGGTTGCTCGGTGGCATGTATACTTGAACAATGACCAAGTTCGTCGGCTCTGCTTTAATCTCTACGAGTAAAATTCTATCTGTCGCTTGCTCTATGTTGACTACGCTTCTTCCTACCCCTTTATTTAAAATTACGGCAACCCCTCGTTGGCTCTCGTCCCCGCCGCTGTGTATTACTCTATAATTGTCACTCCAGTAATCCCCGCTATCCTTCCATCTCACCTCGCAGAGGCCTAAAACATCTATGTTACCTCTTTCCATCTCTCGCTTAATATTTTCTAATTTGCCTCTCTTCAACATTGCCCTGACGTTCCAGGTTCCTATTCTAACTATTTTCGCCTTCTTCTGAGTCTTCTGTCCTGCTGAAGTTATTTCTTCCCTGCAAGGGTTTCGTAGGATGACGACCGCGGAAGCCTTGCCTCTCCCGCTGTCGGGCACGACACACGGCCTCTTGGGCCGAGTCCTGTAGTTGCCAGGCCTCATATTGTGTATAGTGCCAATCGTTATATTCTTGGGAATCATAATTTAGGTGGTTTCCCGTTGCCTTCCTCAATAGTGTTTTTAACGTGACACCATCACTTAATGGCCGCCCCACTGGGTTCAGACGCCATTGCAGCCGCCTTACTGAGGAACAGACGCTGCGTGTACTACCTTTCGTCTGGCTCCTAACCTTCGACCTATCTGGCATGGGTGACTCTTTCAGGAGTAATTATTATTACTCCCGCCAGCACAGCTCTAGGGGTCATCGGAACACACAAGCCCTTCCACCACGACAAGGTTGTAGTCCATGGGAGGGACATATATATATATATATATATATATATATATATATATATATATATATATATATTTGTATACATATATACAAATATATATATACTTTATTTGTATGTATATATATATATATATATATATATATATATATATATATATATATATATATATAACGTAGAAGCATTAAATGGATTAGCGAAGAAGGAGTATCAGCAGGCTGTAGAAAAAATAGTGGATGACGGTAAAGAACTGAGTACAATCGAAGAAAAATGGGAATGTATGAAGCAAGGGGTATCGGAATATATATATATATATATATATATATATATATATATATATGTATATATATATATATATAGGGGGTTCATATCCCGGATAGGGAAATATTTTTACTTTCGTGATCTGCTCAAAAACCGCCTTCCCCACATTTCCTGTCTTCGTCTATTATGTGTTTTCCTATCCCCTTTCCTTATACCTATTTCTGTTTGAATGAATATTTGTGCGCCGTATGGCGGGATTTTCAAGTTTGAATATATATATATATATATACATATACATAAATATATACATAAATATATACATGATGCGGAAGTACTCACAAGAGCAATATAACTTTTGTAAGGCAAAATATTACACAGAATAAAACAGATAACACGTAAAAGGACACTAACACTAATGATTATTGGAGCTTTCGGTCTGATCCGAGGCCTTCTTTAGGACAGTGTGACCGAAAGCGTAAAACGTTGTATCTGTTTTTTTCTGTCTTATATTGTGCCTTCCAAAAATTACAATAATATATATATATACATATATATATATGTTTGTATATATATTTGTATGTATATATTTGCGGGTCGCGGTGGACTAGTGGCTAGGGCGTTGGACTACTGACCGGAGGGTCCCAGGCAAGGCACTCTGGGCACCTGCAGCTCCACCCAAGCTAGTTGATTTTTCGGGTACCAGGTCTGTCTGGGAAACCATAACCGGCACAGGGAAAGGAACTGGCCCCCCTACCCTGATGTGTGAATATTCACACACCGTCGGGCTTGGTACCTACCATCACCTTCTAAACCGAACTTCGGGTTGATTACTGTATTTATGGTTTTTTTTATGTATGTATTTGTAGTTTTTTTTATGTATGTGTATTTTGCCAATTTGGCTCGTCCCATCCTCTAGCTATGCGTGTCACGAAACATACTCATCTTTTTCTATCCTGTATGATGCTGAACGATAGCTTACTGTCATTTCTTCTTGTGTGTATGTTCTATTTCTCCTTTGGTGGGTGAAACAGATCCTTAACGCCATCTCTTGGCCAAGGAATCGGAACACCAGGGCGTTTAAAATAATCATCAATCTCCATGTAAATTAGGTTTCCTTAAGAGCTTATGTGGTAGTGCATCCGCCCGGCAAGTGAAAGGTCCGGTGTTCAAATACCAGTAATGGAAATATTTTTACATTCGTGATCTGCTCAAATCCGCCTACCCCATCTGTCCTGTTTTCGTTCTTTATGTGTATGTTTCTACCTCATTTCCTTGTTTCTATTTCTAAGTGTAAATGAATATATATATATATATATATATATATATATATATATATATATAAACCATAAACACAGTAATCAACCCGAAGGTCGGTTTAGTAGGTGATGGTAGAGCTCACCCATGTACCATGCCCGACGGCGTGTAAATATTCACACATCAGGGTAGGGGGGCCAGTTCCTTTCCCTGTGCCGGTTATGGTTTCCCAGGAAGACCTGGTACCCGAAAAATCAACTAGCTTGGGTGGAGCTGCAGGTGCCCAAAGTGCCTTGCCCGGGAATCGAACATATATATATATATAAATTTCTGTTCTGTTCCTAATTCCTCTTGAGAAAGGTGGTTGGACCACCGAAAATTCGAGAACCAGTGAGTATTCCCTCTTTTGTGTGTTTTGGTTTCTGTGCTTGTTATGACTATCAGTGAATTTACTTTACACGTTTGTGGGTTTTCCAAACAAGTGTGTGTATATATATATATATATATATATATATATATATATCGAACTTCTTCCTCCTTATGGTTGCTCGGTTGTTAGTTGTTATGAAATGCAATGTTCGTTTCAAGAAGATAAGGAAAGGGCGGCGGGTTAGGAAATGGAATTTAGAAGCAGTAAATGGATTGACGAGGAAGGACTATCAGCAGGCTGTAGAGAAAATGATGGATGACGGTAAAGACCTGCGTACTATCGAAGAAAAATGGGAAAGTATCAAGAAAGGGATATTGGAAGCCGCTAAAGACACAATAGGAACCATTAACGGGAAAAGGATAAGGAAACCATGGGTAACGGATGAGATGATTGCAAAGATGAATGAGAGAAGAAGATGGAAAAATGTAAACACAGAATTAGAAAAAATGAAGTACAAAGAGTTAAACAATAAAATTAGAAGGGCCACAAATAAAGCAAAAGAAGAATGGTGGAAAACGCAATGCGAGGATATGGAAAATTTACAGAAGAAGGGTGAAATTGGTGCTCTATACAGCAAGGTTAAGTTATTATCGGGAAGTAAGAAGGCAAGATCTGCTCTAACAGTTAAAGATAAATGAGGTAAGATAATAGTGAACCAGGAAAAATCCTAGAGAGATTGAAGGAATATATAGAAACACTGTATGGTAAAGAACTGAGGCCGACAAGGTTAGACATAGAAAAGGAACATGACGTAGAAGAAGATAGCTTAGGTCCAGGCATACTCGAGGATGAAAAAGAAAGGGCATTAAAGGAGATGAAAGCAAATAAGGCCGTGAGGGTTGACAACATCCCTGTAGGATTGTTGAAATGTTTAGGAAAATGTGGGATGAAGGCCCTATATGGACTGATTCGTAGTATCTATGAGGAAGGAATCTGGCCGGAAGATTTTTTGAGATCGGTGTTAGTTCCTATTCCAAAGAAGGCAAAGGCTTCGTCAGGTGAGGATTACAGAACAATAAGTTTGATATCCCACGCAGCTAAAGTTATTCTCAGGATCATCAACAAAAGGATAGAGAGTAAGGCAAACGATTGCTTAGGAGATAATCAGTTTGGGTTCAGGAAAGGAAGAGGTACGCGTGATGCCTTTGCAGTAATGAGAACACTAGTCGAGAGGAATATAGAATACAATCAGGACGTTTTTGCCTGTTTTGTAGATTTCGAAAAAGCGTTTGATAGAGTGAATTGGGAAAAATTAAGGCGTGTATTTCAGAAAATAGGAAAGGATTGGAGGGACAGGAGACTGATCCGCAACCTGTAAATATCTCAGACTGCTCAGGTGCGAGTGGGGAACGGAGAGTCCGGATGGGCAGTGTTAGGAAGAGGTGTAAGGCAGGGTTGCCCTTTGTCACTGGTACTTTTCAACGTATATGTAGAGGAAATGATTAAAGAGGCATGGGAAGAACTGGAGGTAGAAATGAAAGTCGGAGGGGAATTCGTAAAATCGGTTAGGTGTTCTGATGACCAAGCATTAGTTGCTCAGTCAACCAAGGGGTTGCAAGCATTGTTGAGTGAATTGGAGGTTCAGTGCGATAAATATGGGATGAGAATCAATATTAATAAAACAAAGGTTATGCGATTTTCCAGAAAGAAAAAGGCTAAGCTAAATATATAAATAGGCGGGGAAAAAATAGAGCAGGTAGAATAGTTTACATATATCGGAAGTGTTTTGGGCCAATACGGTCAAAGTGGTAGGGACGTAAGGAGAAGAATTGCGCTATGCAAGGAGGCTTTCTCAAGGAGGAGGGAGTTGATGACGGGGTTGTTGAGTATGGATGTTAAGACAAGACTAGTAAAAACTCTGGTATGGAGCGTAGCTATGTACGGCGCGGAAACGTGGTCGCTGAAGCAGGAGGGTAGACGTAGATTGGAGGCTTTTGAAATGTGGGTGTGGAGAAGAATGGAGTAGGTGAAAAGGACCGAAAGGAAAACAAATGAGGAAGTACTTGAGATGGTGGGTGAGGAGAGGGGTTTGTTGAGAGAAATCCTATGGAGCAGGAAAAATGGATGAAAGGCGTATTGAGAGGTAGTGGAATGTTGAAGAGGGTAATAGAGGGGAGAATGTTGGGCAAGCAAGGTAAGGGTAGGAACAGGATAGAGATGTTGGACGGGATGAAGGGAGGAAAGAAGTACACCGAGATGAAGAGGGACGGTATATAGATTAGTTTGCTAGGTGGGGAGTCATAAAATGTTTATTTGATAGTTATGTCCATCTAGAAACCTACCTTAACCGGTAGATTACCTAAAAAAAATATATCGAACTTGACTGATATATATATATATATATATATATATATATATATATATATATATATATATATATATATATATATATATATATGGGTCGCGGTGGTCTAGCGGGTAGAGCGTTGGACTGCTGACCAGAGGGTCCCGGGTTCGATTCCCGGGCAAGGCACTTTGGGCAACTGCACCTCCACCCAAGGTAGTTGATTTTTCGGGTACCAGATCTTCCTGGGAAACCATAACCGGCACAGGGAAAGGAACTGGCCCCCCTACCCTGATGTGTGAATATACACACGCCGTCGGGCTTGGTACACGGGTGAGCTCTACCATCACCTACTAAACCGACCTTCGGGTTGATTACTGTGTTTATGGTTTTATATATATATATATCAGTCAAGTTCGATAAATGCAAGATAGGGATATGGAACGTGAGATCATTGGGAGTTTGTGGGAAGTTGGAAAATGCCAATATAGTGATGGACAGATTGGAAGTCGACATCCTTGGAGTGAATGAGGTGAAATGGGCCATGGCTGGCCACTTCTGGAGCGACGGATACAGGGTGATATACTCAGGAGATGATTAGAGATATACCGGAGTGGGCATCTTGTTCAAGAAGGAGTGGGGATGAATATTTAAATCATGTTGGCAATACAGTGAGAGGATTCTATGGATAAGGTTAGAGGGCGAGCCTACAGACACAGTGATAGTCCAGGTATATATGCCAACATTCAGCCAATCAGAAGAGGAAAAAGTTGTTTGTTTACGAACGCCTGGAAGAGGTTCTAGGATCAGTAGAAGGGAAGGAAAACGTCATCATAGTGGGTGATTGGAACGCTGGTGTCGGCGAGAGGCGTGAGGGAAGTAGTGTGGGGTACTTCGGATTTGGAAAACGAAACCCCGCGGGAGAAAGACTGATAAAATACTGCAACGAGAAAAACGTGGTAGTAGTAAACACCATCTTCTGTCAACCTCCGAGAAGAAGAAGCCTGAAGACAAAGGACGTTATCAAATAGACTACATCCCTGTCAGGAGGAGATGCAAGAACCAAGTTAGGAAGAGTAAGAGGTATCCCGGCGCAGATATAAATAGCGATTACAACCTGGTGATCGTGGACAGCAGACTGCGATACAAGAAGATGAAAACAAGAGATACGACCACCCAGATGAAACACAAAGATACTGAAAGAAAAAATAGCAAAAGAGAAGTTCACCACGGCCGTCGAAATGGAAATTGAAGGATTTTATGAAATAACAGCACTGACGGTCGATGGAAATAATTGAAGATAATAATTACCAAAGGTGCAGATGAGGTTTTTGTGAGTAAGGCGGAAATATCTAAGAAGCCGTGGATAACAGCTCAAATAAGAGATCTCATAGACGATAGAAGAAAATACTAGAACCCAAGAAATGAGAGTGCAAGAAGGCCAAGGAAGAATGGATAGAAAGTTGCTGGGAGGAAATTATTGACAACATGAAAAAGGGAAATAGCAAGATGTCTTATAAACAAGTGAAGAGGCAATTCGGAGAAAGGAAAAAAAAAAAAAATCGCAAAACATCCGAGCCGCTAATGGAAAAATACTAATAGATGATGACGACATTGGGAATAGATGGAAAGAACATATTGAAGTGCTCTATCAAGCTCCCAAACCACTAGAAGATGGCCTAATTAAAGATGAAAGCATGATAGGTTAAGACGACCGGGGTTCTCAGATACTAAGAAGTGAATTCGAGCAAGCCGTGGCAGAATCTGAAAAACAACAAGGCACCAGGAGTTGACAAAATAAATGGAGATATAATCAAGGAACTCGGGGTCAAAACGAAGGATGCCCTCTTTGGAATAATCAAAGATAGCTACGATAGCGGAAAGATACCAGAAGACTTGGAGAAAAGTATAATCATTGCAATACCAAAGAAACCGAAAAAAAGATATATGCAAAGAGCACAGAACATTAAGCCTGGTTACTCAAGCATCATAAATACTTATGCGTATAATTAGGCGAAAATGAAAGGAAGTATAGAAGGAAACCCCTCAGAAAATCAATTCGGGTTCAGGAAAAACCGAAGTGCAAGAGAGGCATTTCTCAGCTTGAGAGTTCTGGCGTAAAAAATGAGACAAGTAAATAAGCCATTATACGTGGCATTCGTGGACTTGGAGAAGGCCTTCGACAATGCCGAATGGAACAATATGTTCAAGATACCTGAAGCGCTCTGAATGGATTACAACGACAGAAGAATTATACATAACCTAAACAAGAATCATGTTACAAGAATTCAAACGAAAAACGGGAGAAAAATAGAAGCCAAAATGAAGGAGTAAGACAAGGATGGAACCTCTCGCCAGCAATATTGAACGAAAACCTGGAAGAGGCAATAAAAGAAACACAAGAATTTGGTATCAAAGGAGTCAAGGTAAATGGAGAATAAATGAACGTGCTCCGGTTTATAGATGACATTGCAGTAGTGGCGGAAACACAAGAGTGCCTGTAAGCAACTCTAAGTGCTATGGATCAAGTGGTGGGGGAATATAATATGAATATCAACAAGAAGAAAGCTAAAATCCTTGTGTGCGGAAGAGAGAAGCTGAATGAAGATATCACAATACGAGGGGTGAAACTAGAACAAGTGGAATCCTTCATATACCTGGGCAGCAGCATAACATGGGATGGAAGAAGTTCGACCGACATCAAGCGAAGAATAGCCCAAGCTAAGAACGCATTCATGAAGAAGAGGCAATTAATATGTTCATAGAACCTAAGGCTGGGAACAAGGAAGCAATTCGTCAAGACTTTCGTGTTGAGCATGCCGCTCTATGGTTCCGAGACTTGAAACATTAGAAAAGTGAACCAGCGAAGAATGGAAGCCTTTGAAACATTGTGCTGGAGAAGAATGCTGAATATTAAATGGACAGACAAAGTAAGGAACGAGGAAGTATATAGAAGAGCAGAAGAGGATAGAACCATATGGAGAACTCTACGGCAAAGAAGAAATAGATGGATTGGACACACATTGAGGCACAATGGATTGATTAGGAATATAATAGAAGGAAAAATAGAAGTAAAGATCGCAAGAGGAAGACCAAGAGACATGAACATAGGACAAATTAAGAAAGATGTAAAACAGAAAAGACATCAGGGATTGAGGGAATTGACATTAAATAGAGGCGAATGGAGGGCTGCATTAAACCAATCCTAGAGTTTAAATACTGATGATATACACACACACACACATATATATATATATATATATATATATATATATATATATATATATATATATATATATATATATATATATATATATATCTTTATATATAAAAAATATCTCTTTATATATATATATATATATATATATCTTTATATATAAAAAATATCTCTTTATATATATATATATATATATATATATATATATATATATATATATACCCTCCCATGGACTACAACCTTGTCGTGGTGGAAGGGCTTGTGTGTTCCGATGACCCCTAGAGCTGTGCTGGCGGGAGTAATAATAATTACTCCTGGAAGGGTCACCCATGCCAGATAGGTCGAAGGTTAGGAGCCAGACGAAAGGTAGTCCACGCAGCGTCTGTTCCTCAGTGAGGCGGCTGCAATGGCGTCTGACCCCAGTGGGGCGGCCATTAAGTGATGGTGTCACGTTAAAAACACTGTTGAGGAAGGCAACGGGAAACCACCTCAATTATGATTCCCAAGAATATTATGATGGGCACTATAGATAATATGAGTCCTGGCAACTACGGGACACGGCCCAAGAGGCCGTGTGTCGTGCCCGACAGCGGGAGATGCAAGGCTTCCGCGGTCGTCATCCCACGAAACCCTTGCGGGGAAGAAATAATTTCAGCAGGACAGAAGACTCAGAAGAAGGCGAAAGTAGTAAGAATAGGAACCTGGAACGTCAGGACAATGTTGAGGAGAGGCAAATTAGAAAATATTAAGCGAGAGATGGAAAGAGGTAACATAGATGTTTTAGGCCTCTGCGAGGTGAGATGGAAGGATAGCGGGGATTACTGGAGTGACAATTATAGAGTAATATACAGCGGCGGGGACGAGAGCCAACGAGGGGTTGCCGTAATTTTAAATAAAGGGGTAGGAAGAAGCGTAGTCAACATAGAGCAAGCGACAGATAGAATTTTACTCGTAGAGATTAAAGCAGAGCCGACGAACTTGGTCATTATTCAGGTATACATGCCACCGAGCAACCACAAGGAGGAAGAAGTCGATAGGATGCATGATGAGTTAGAGGATATCATCGCGAGTGTTCCTGCAGGGAAACATTTAATAGTGATGGGGGATTGGAATGCGACGGTAGGCGAAGGAAGAGATGGTGGTGAGGTGGGGGAATATGGGTTAGGCACGAGGAATGAACGTGGAGAGAAAGCAATTGAATTCTGCAGGAGACAGGGGTTAGTCATCACCAACACATGGTTTAGACACCACAAAAGGCGTAGGTATACATGGAAAATGCCAGGTGACTCAGAAAGGTATCAGTTAGATTATATTATGCTAAGGCACAGGTTTAGGAACAGTGTGATAAATTCGCACAGTTTCCCAGGAGCGGACGCGGACTCTGACCACAATTTAGTTGTTATGAAATGTAATGTTCGTTTCAAGAAGATAAGGCAAGGGCGGCGGGTTAAAAAATGGAATTTAGAAGCAGTAAATGAATTAACGAAGAAGGAGTATCAGGAGGCTGTAGAGAAAATGATGGATGACGGTAAAGAACTGAGTGCTATCAAAGAAAAATGGGAATGTATCAAGAAAGGGATATTGGAAGCCGCTAAAGACACTATAGGAACCGTTAACGGGAAAAGGATAAGGAAACCATGGGTAACGGATGAGATGATTGCAAAGATGGACGAGAGAAGAAGATGGAAAAATTTAAACACAGAGTTAGGCAAAATGAAGTACAAAGAGTTAAACAATAAAATGAGAAGGGCCACAAATAAAGCAAAAGAAGAATGGTGGAAAACGCAATGCGAGGATATGGAAAGTTCACAGAAGAAGGGTAAAATTGGTGCTCTATACAGCAAGGTTAAGTTATTATCGGGAAGTAAGAAGGCAAGATGTGTGCTAACAGTTAAAGATAAATGGGGTAAGATAATAGTTGAACCAGGAAAAATCCAAGAGAGATGGAAGGAATATATAGAAACACTGTATGGTAAAGAACTTAGGCCGACAAGGTTAGACATAGAAAAGGAACATGAG
This sequence comes from Hetaerina titia, assembly GCA_037158775.1. Lineage (NCBI taxonomy): Eukaryota > Metazoa > Arthropoda > Insecta > Odonata > Calopterygidae > Hetaerina > Hetaerina titia. The sequence continues at coordinate 147,765,438 of CM073769.1, forward strand.
GTAGAAGAAGATAGCTTAGGTCCAGGCATACTCGACGATGAAATAGAAAGGGCATTAAAGGAGATGAAAGCAAACAAGGCTGTGGGGGTGGACAATATTCCTGTAGAAATGTTGAAATGGTTAGGGAAAGGTGGGAAGAAGGCCCTATATGGACTGATTCGTAGTATCTATGAGGAAGGAATCTGGCCGGAAGATTTTGTGAGATCGGTGTTAGTTCCTATTCCAAAAAAGGCAAAGGCTATATCATGTGAGGATTACAGAACAATAAGTTTGATATCCCACGCAGCTAAAGTTATTCTCAGGATCATCAACAAAAGGATAGAGAGTAAGGCAAATGATTACTTAGGGGATGATCAGTTTGGGTTCAGGAAGGGAAGAGGTACGCGTGATGCCATTGCAGTAATGAGATCACTAGTCGAGAGAAATATAGAATACAATCAGGACGTTTTTGCCTGTTTTGTAGATTTCGAAAAAGCGTTTGATAGAGTGGATTGGGAAAAATTAATGCGTGTATTGCAGAAAATAGGAATGGATTGGAGGGACAGGAGACTGATCCGCAACCTGTACATGTCTCAGACTGCTCAGGTGCGAGTGGGGAACGGAGAGTCCGGATGGGCAGTGTTAGGAAGAGGTGTAAGGCAGGGTTGCCCATTGTCACCGGTACTGTTCAACGTATATGTAGAGGAAATGATTAAAGAGGCATGGGAAGAACTGGAGGTAGGAATGAAAGTCGGAGGGGAATTCGTAAAATCGGTTAGGTTTGCTGATGACCAAGCATTAGTTGCTCAGTCAGCCAAGGGGTTGCAAGCATTGTTGAGTGAATTGGAGGTTCAGTGCGATAAATATGGGATGAGAATCAATATTAATAAAACAAAGGTTATGCGATTTTCTAGAAAGAAAAAGGCTAAGCTAAATATTAAAAGAGGCGGGGAAAGAATAGAGCAGGTAGAGCAGTTTACATATCTCGGAAGTGTTTTGGACCAACACGGTCAAAGTGGTAGGGACGTAAGGAGAAGAATTGCGCTAGGCAAGGAGGCTTTCTCAAGGAGGAGGGAGTTGATGACGGGGACGTTGAGTAGGGATGTTAAGACAAGACTCGTAAAAACTCTGATATGGAGCGTAGCTATGTACGGCGCGGAAACGTGGTCGCTGAAGCAGGAGGATAGACGTAGATTGGAGGCTTTTGAAATGTGGGTATGGAGAAGAATGGAGAAGGTGAAATGGACCGAAAGGAAAACAAATGAAGAAGTACTAGAAATGGTGGGTGAGGAGAGGGGTTTGTTGAGAGAAATCCTATGGAGGCAGGAAAAATGGATGAAAGGCGTATTGAGCGGTAGTGGAATGTTGAAGAGGGTAATAGAGGGGAGAATGTTGGGCAAGCGTGGTAAGGGTAGGAACAGGGTAGGGATGTTGGACGGGATGAAGGGAGGAAAGAAGTACACAGAGATGAAGAGGGACCTGATGTAGATTAGTGTTGCTATGTGGGGAGTTACAAAATGTTGATTTGATAGTTGTGTCCATCCAAAAACCTACCTTAACCGGTAGATTACCTAATAAAAAAAATATATATATATTATAGATGATGTGGAAGTACTCACGAGAGCAATATAACATTTGGACGGCACAATAGAAGACAGAATAAAATAAATGACACGTAAAAATAAAATTACATAACAGTATATATCATATTATTCACGGTCATGTTTAATCATATTATATAACATGACTGTTAGTCTGTCCTGAAGAAGGCCTCGGAGTAGGCCGAAAGCTTAAATAATCTACAATGTGAGTATTCTTACACGTGTTATCTATATTAGTCTGTGTTCTATCTACATCTACATAAATACCCTGCGAGCCACCAAAAAAGGTGAATGGCAGTGGGTGTAGCACCATGAGGTAGGGGTAAGGGATGAGGGGGTTGGGAGTTATCAAATAGGTGAGGAAAGGTGGGGGGAACCTGTAATATATATGTATAAAAAATATATACCTATCCTCGCGCAGTCCCTAACCTGTTCGTAATACTTATTGTAATGAACTAACTCCTGGGGAATTCCGGCGACAAGCATTCTGGTCCTTGATGTCATCGGAAAAGGGCCCATCTTTAAATTATCTTAATAAGTTTAATCTATATTGTAAACGCTGCTGTGTAAGAGAATCCCGAACTAAATTGTCTAGCAAAGGGATACACTGCTCCGTTGGTCATCACAATGTTTGACAAATCCAGACCCCCTCCGCTGAACTCAATCTAATTCCGAAATCAAATTTCTATTTTGAGGATCCCATATACTGGCAGCATACTCTAGGTGAGGGCTGGCCATGGCAAGGAAACATCGTTCTTTCATTGTTTCGTCGCATTTACCTAGCACTCTTTTCACAAATCCCAATTTTTTATTAACACGACCGCATATTTCTCGTATGTGTTTTCTCCAGGACAGATCGTGAGTAATTGCTACACCCAAGATTTAAAGGAATCTACCCTCGCGATTTTGGTTTGTGATTTGGTTTGTTTCTCTTGTGCCGTCCAAATGTTATATTGCCCTCGTGAGTGCTTACACATCATCGATATATAGTATAGTGAGTGCGTGAGTCCCTGCACGGAGATGCGACGCTTGCATGATGCATTCATCCTTTGTCACGCATCCTGCGGCATGTCGTCATATCTTGCTGGGATCCCTGGGGGACGTGATGTCAAGTCGAGACGCGGCGGCGGGGTGGCGTGAGGGCGCGGGTGGGAGCTGGTGATTCCGTGGCTTCCCTCGGTCGGCGTCCCGGGAGGAAGAGTGCGGCCTGCGGGCCCCGCTGGAAACGTCGCCTACGAGCACCGCTGCTCCCTGGCGTATGGGCACTGGCATCGAGCGCCGAATTCCGGTCCTGGGGCCTGAAGCGGTACCAGGCGGGCGCCGTCACTCGCGCCGCTGGACGGAGCCGCTCGCCGCGCGATCGTCATCTGTCGCGATCCTTCGCCCGTGTCGCTCCATTCGATTGTTTCCATCCCCATCGCCTCCGTATTTGCCCAAAATACTCCTGGTTTTACGTAAAAGTCTCCCTTTCTTCGACATATTTGTCATCTAATCTCTCCTTCGCCTTCAGAATGAATGCCAAAGAATGAATATCATATCTTAATTTTGAGTGGCTTTCTCCACAAGCTACTTGAAATAAAATAATACCTATAAATACGTTTTCGCTATCAATCATACCATAGCAAATCTTTTTCTTTTTTATTCAATCAATACAAGTGTGGTCTTAAAATAGTCGTTGAAGCCAATTTGAATCTATTAATGCCACTGCCGACATCTCTTGATCATTATGACTTCCTAGCACGGATATCGAACGCGTGAGTTAGTTTTGATTATCGTTCATTGATTACCCTAATCAAAATCGGTGAAGATGGATTTCAGGTATACTTACCGTGGTTCCAGTGGTTTACCATTTTTTCTATTCTACCGATTGAGGTAGCCTTTGGAGGGACATATTTTGTAAAGTTTCTCCTAATCAAAAACTCAACCTGAAATCGGGCACTACAAAAAATTCCTCTGCACCTCTGCGTACTACCTTTTTCCCTTAATCACGTTCAAGATGCTTGTTCCCGATTCTAGCACCTTCTTCACCATCCTAACATTTTACCCTTTCTCACAGTCATCAACATCCCAAACAATCTGCTCTGCATCTAAATTTCCAGCCCTCTCCTGATCTCTCCCAACAATCCCCTCTCCTTCCCCAACGTTGCTAGGACCTCCTCATTTGTTTTCCTTTCCGTTCATTTCACCTTCTCTATCCCTCTTTAAACCCACCTTCCAAATGCTTCCAGTCTACGCTTAACTTCCTGCTTCAAATGACCATGTTTCCGCGACGCTATAAAATGCTTCGGTTCAAAGTTTTAACGAGCCTTTTATTAACACCCTTGTCCCTTTCATCAATTCCTTTTTGTGAAAACTTCATTTTCTAACGTAATTCTTCTGCTTATGTCCCCAATACTTTGACCATTTGGATCCAAAACACTTCCGGTACATGTTTAACAGTTCCACCAGCTGCAGCTTTCGCCGTCCTATTTTAACATTTGAGCCGTCCTTTTTCTTTCTATAAAACCGCAAAAACTTTATTTATTTTCATCTGTCGCACTGACCTTAATAATCACTCAGCAGAGTTTGTAACCACTTGGCTGACTGATAAACTAAAGCTTTATCATTCGTAAATCTGGCCGACAGTATGATTTCCCCACCGGTTTTCATTCCTGACGTATGTCCAATTCTTCCCATGGCCCTTTGTCTTTCCTTCACGTTAAAGTTGAAAAGCACCGGTGAAAACGAACACCCCTGCCTTCATTTGTACCTGAGCCGTCTGTGACATACAGGACCTGTATATCGGTTGCGGATAAGTCTCCGATCCCGCTAATATACTCCAATTTTCTGTAATACATTCATCATAACCACGAAATTCACGATATCGATTGCGCTATTGAAATCTATGAAACGTACAAGTACATCCTGATTGTATCTACGTTCCTCTCTATAAGTGACCTCATCGCTCCAATGACATCATTCGTGCCTCTCTCCTTCCTGAGCCCAAGCTAGTCATCCCTTAAGCAATAATTTTCCCTGTTCTCCATTCTTTTGTTAATTATGGTTAGATCTACTTTCCTAGCTACGTATAAAATCAAACTTATTGTTCTGTAGTCCTCACATAATGTAGCCTTTAACTTTTCTGGAATAGGAACTACCTCTGATCTGACGAAATATTCCGGCCTAAATTCGCTCTCATAAATGCTCTCTACGAATCAGTGCATGAAAACTCTTCCTACCACCATTTCCTAAATCTTAAGTAGTTGCGTGGGAATTTTTTTCAAGCCTCAGGACCTTATTTCAATGCCCTTAATGCCCTTGCTGTCTCGCCATCAAGTAAGCCAAGGCCTAAGTTATCGTTAACCATATAATCCTTCTCTATATTCTTTTCATCACTCTTGGATCTTTTTTGGTTCAACTAATATTTGTCCTGACTTCTTGGAATGTTTGCGACGATTTTCCTTTCTACTTCCGGACAGTGCGTTCACCTTCCTGTATAACGATACAGTTACATCCTCCCTCTCTCAAATTTCCGTGCCCTCGTACTGCGTCTTCTATCGCCCTTATTTCGCCCTATTTATTTCGCACCTCAGTTCGTTGTTGGTCTTTTATGTCTTCCTTCCACCTAACTTATTTGTATCTTCTTCCATTTTCTTCTCTCTTCTATCTTTCTAATCATCTCATCCGTAATGTTTGGTTTCCTTGTCGCCTTACCATTTATTATTCCTACAGTGTTTCATGATGCTTTTAGTATCCCTATTTTTATATATTCCCATTGCAGCTTTTTAAACTCTAACTATAGAGAGAGGTCCGTCAAATGGCCACTAATAGGTTTAGTATTTTGTAGAAAGTAATTTTTAATCTCTATCCTAGGGAGATAGGAATAAATTTGCTACGCATTAATCTACGAGGGAAAGAAAAACAATGAGTGTTAATGTGTCATCATTTCTCTACTTGTCGACCCCTTTGGTGGATGATTTCATTGCCTTTGTACCCCGTATTCATCTGTCGTCTTCTGGAGTTATCATTCGCTCTATTCTTTATTGCGTCGATCTCTCGTTCAATACTTCGTCACCACGTAGATCGCACAATCACTCGGGTCCATTCGAAGGAAGAGTGTTTGCCTCCCTTCTAGGAGGATTTCCCTCCTCCCCCTCTCCCTCCCCCCTCCTTGAATCCTCCGCTGATATCCGGAGTTTCTGCGGACTTCCTGGAGTTGCTCCTAGAGGCAAGTGCGTGTTAATGCGACCAAGAGCGACGGAGTGAAGCGCTCATCTGCTCTTGGAACGGTTTACTTACTTTCCATCTTTTTGCATCAGAGACTGCAAAATTATGTTGTAGTGGTTTCCGATTGGAGTACGACCCAAACATTTTGCGCTCAAACATGGACGGTACAGCCTGGCACAGAAATGCCGTTGTGCCACGTCAAAAATATTGGGCTGCAGTGAACCCACATTTTGCCCACTTTTTGGGAATTATGACGAAAGCGTAAAATTAGCCATGTTGCTAAAATACAAATATATTTTTTGCACGTTCATGGAGGGCAAATATGTAGAAATGTGGAGAAATGAGATTAAGTTTGGGAAATTCGGGATCTGAGAGATTTTTGACCACACCAAACCGGTAATTTATTCAGTTGAGTCGTTTCATGCAATTGTGGGTAATCTATCGATATTCGATTCGTTTTCCTGCCATTCGTGAGTTAAATTTTTTCAATTAAACCATGGTATGAGGCCATTTATTCGTTTTGAAGCACATGAGTGCATGGTACTTCTTTCTTCCGTGAGTCTGTCTGGGTCCTTCGGCAATATTCCTCACAGGTGTGTGACGCCACTACCTCTAGCGTCGCCATGGCAACGTCTCATCACAAAAAAACTAGATGAAACGCACCCCGAGTGGCAGCCACTCGCAGGCAATGGCGCTTCATTTCCGATCGCTCATTTCGCGTCCAAGCGTTGCCTTCTAGAGGAGCCATGACCGATGGATGAGCGGGTGGATGGCAGCTTTCAAAAAATCCGGTCCAAATGGCTGGCTGTTTATCGCACCTTTTTATGCTAAATTCCGCAAACGACGTTTCGCATGGCGGTGCGAATCACCTAGAAAATAAAAGGCGCAGTGCCTAGATCGAGATAAACGCAGAGTAGCGGTTGTGGGCCGTTTGAGCCTCAAACGTCCATCCGTGGAGGAATACCTTGCACCTTCCCCCCCTCCGGCTGCCATCCCGGCGGCTTATCGCTCCCCGAGGAGCCTCTAGCGGTGCCTCCTCGTCATACTCGGGAGCACCCGCTGAAGAAGTGAAAAACCCCCCAACGCCCCCTCCCCTCCCATCCGCCCCGTTGGCTGGCGGGCCGCAAGATGTCAGCCGGACGGAGGGTGGGTTGCGGGAGGAGGAAATTGTACGCATGACTTGTGGCTCGCTCGCTCTCTCCGGGGACGCTTGGTGGCGGGGGCGGGAGCTCGTATTCGCGGGCAGGGAGCGCGCGCGGCGTGTGGGGGGAGGCTGGCTCCGAGAGAGAAGGGGGGCGAGGGTGGGCGCCCTCGGCAGCGAGAGAGGGTGGAGTGTATCACCTCCCGTGCGTGTCTCCACGGCGAAAATCCGCCGTTGTTTCTGCCGTTGTCTGCACGTTGTTTACGAGGAGGGCGGGGGTGGGGCAGAGAGGGAGAAAGAAACGCGCCCCGGGAAATGTCATCTGTGCGTGCGCCTCGCAGGGTAGGGCCGCCCGTGATGTCGGGGTGTTTAACCGAGGTCGGGCAGGGCGGAGGGGTCCCGCATGGGGGCCTCAACCCCCCATTCCGCTGAACACAGTCCGGCCCCTTGCTCTTGCTTCGAGAGACTTGCCCCCCTCACTCTTCCGGGAAAATGGGGACCTGGAGGAGAGTGGGAGGATGGCGGGAGGAGTCGAGTTTTCCAAAGGTTGACTTTTGGAGCGGAGGGGCGGGCATCCACTGGAAACTTGCGCTGCTATGGATTCGTGTTTGAGGAAGTGGCGACGATGAAATTGTGGCGCGCGCGCGCTTCAGGAAAGGGGGAGGAGATAGGGGAGATTTGGGAGATCGGCGGGGGAAGAGTTGGAGTTTACGCATGTCACAGACGTATAAATAAGTGTTTATGTACTTTATTGTGTATGTGTATGTGCGTGTTATATATGTACGAGAGTATATATGATAAAGTGGGGAGTGTGCGTTTGGGGGCCGGCGGGTCGGATGAAGAGGCGGTGGGAGCGCTGACATTTGGTTGGTGGCGTGCGGTTGCGTCTCGCACACTGTTCGCTGGCGCAGATATGAAAACGCGTTCCACCGTCCTCCCCCCCACCCCACTCCCCTCGAACAGAGCCCCTGTGAATCTCTCCTCTCATACGTATACTCCCCCCTCCTCCTCTTTCCGCCCCTCCTTGCCCTCCGACCCCATCGCCATCCATCCAGTCGAGTTTCGAAGTAAATGGGGAAGGAGGGAGCCCCGGTTACGCGGTTAGTTGCCGCCTATATCCCAATCTTTCGGACCGACGACTGAGGAGGGAGCCACTGTGGGGGGAGAATGCTTGGGTGGGTGGAAATCTGGCAGAGGGGGTTGGGGGGGGCGAAAATTAAGAGACCCGTAAAGGGGAGCAGCGGATGGGTTCGTCACGCCAAAGTGATCCTCTCCTCTTCCTCTCTCACCCCCTCCATGCAGGAAGGCCACGGGTCTGAAATTGGCGGGGCAGGAGGGCAATTGGGGGTGACGAGCACGCGAGTGTTTTAATACTCGCCATCCAACCCTTTCTTCTACCCCCAAAGCGAGGGATTCGTTCGCGGCGGAAGGCGCGAGAGGTGCCGTATACTGTTTCGGGGGATCAGGTTGGTGCGGAGGCGTAACGTACAGCCTTTCCACCGAGAATACCCGGGGTCAAATCCTGGAGACAACAAATATTTTTCAGTGGTATCCCGATCCCTACTTGAGGTGCTTTGTGGAGGGCACCATGAGTGAGTACGACGTCCGTCGGATGGGACGTTAAACTACGAACCCTTTGGCGTTTTTTGACAAGATAAGGGTTATAGCGACCCCGGGTTTCTCTCCAACCTTCCTTTCCCATCCATCCCTAATGGCGTAAATGACCCTAGCTGTCGGTCGCCTCCCCAAAAAAACTACTAAACCAAACTACTGTTTCATATATTTAAAAAGAATTTATTCGCATTTATATCGTAGAGCGCCTTGATTTCCATAAATAATAACAATAATTTGGCCCGTTCGATTAGAATCAGGCAATTTATTGTTTCAATTTAAATTTTTGGGGTACCTTATTTTTAAACCCCAATGCAATTTCGTTAATTTTTTACAAAATATGAGTTACATGCCCTTCCTTTCCGTCGCTCTCCCCGTTCCCACTTTATCCTTTGTTGATAAATCTATCCAATATTTTCCTACTCTTTTCCTCGAGTAGATAATTCCCAAATTTTTGGACGCTATGCCGCCGAACGTGTCCGATTCGGGGCAGTGGCGCGCCGACAGGTAGGTTCCGTTCCGGTGGGAAATCCCCACCACTACCAGCATTTTTGGAAATTAAGAGTGAAAGGGCGTGTGAAACATAATGGCGAGTGATTGTGTTGTTTGCGTGAATAGGAAACTTACAAGCTATGACAAATACAGAGATTTATTACACGTATACAGAGTACAAATACCTATTGCTTAAAGTTTAAATCATTCTACAATTGGTATTATTAAATTTTACTGATTATTATTATTATTATTCATTTTTTAAAATTATTTTTATTTAAATCTTATTTATTTATAAATTATTATTTTTTTATTCCTTTCTTTTTTCTCTTTTTTATTAATTTTTTCTTATATATTTTTATTATAATTTTTATTTTTATCGTCATTTTTTTCCTTTTTCTTTTTTTATTATTTCTTTTTATTAACCGTTTTTGAAATGATATTTACATCTTATCTCTTCGACAGTTAGACAGTAAAACAGTGTAGTTTCCCTAATATATACATATATATACACATTTAGTCAGACAAAGAATTAAATAGCATACCAGATTTCTTTATCTATTACGGTTGGAAGGAACTATAATTAGAAAGATAGACAGGAAAGACTCTTAGGCGAGTGATTTGTTTAGGCAGTCTAGGTGTAGGTTTATCGGGAAGGTCATAATCCCAGATTGTTGTAAGGAGTGGGTTTTCTGTCATTTTTAAGCGTTTGTGGAAATTTTTTCCTAAATTGCTAAATAAGGAATTTATTGTTGGGAGTTTGTGGGCGGAGCGCACGTGCTTCATGTTAGTCATTCTAGTGATTTTAAGAATTAGACGTAGGGATTTGTTCTGAAAGTTTTCCAGTGATTTGCGGATGGTTTTGGTAACAGCGAAAATTTCGCACCCATACAGCAGTTCCGGGCGGATGATTGCTTTGTACAGACGGACCCTGATGGGGTGAGAAAATGGAGAATACTCTGTGAACGGGCTTTGCAGCATTGATCTCGCAACTAGGGCCGACGTGATGCTGTTATGTAAATTACCCTGGTAGGTTAGTGCTTGGTTCAGTACTACGCCCAAGAAACGATGGTTTGTGGCCTTTGGGATTGGTGTATTGTTGATTCTGGGGGAGTTATTGGTGTCGTGTTTGCGTCCGCGTTCGATGTGTACATGAGTGCTTTTTGTAGGATTGATTTCGATTTTCCATTGTTTAGTCCATCGGTGTATTTTTGTGAGGTGACCGTTTAGTTTACGTGTGTTGTTGTCGGATGAACGTGAAGTGGCGGAGATGGCCGTGTCATCGTTGCATACATGTGAGTCTGTGTGAAAGGGGATGTGGGCAAGTCGTTAATATGGATATTGAACAACAGGGGACTAAGCAGGGAGCCTTGGGGGACTCCAGCTAGTGCTGGACGCACCGTAGACAAGACCGGTCCATCGGCGACTGCAAACTTGCGACGGCTCAGGTAATTTTTTATTAAACGGATTAAGGGTGGTGAGAAATCATTGATACAGAGTTTGTAAAGTAGACCCTTGTGCCATACCTTGTCAAAGGCACGGGCGACATCCAGGAATGCGGTGTCTGTTGGGCGACGTAGGGTGAAACCGCGGCTAATGGACTCAACCAGGCGAAAGACTTGGTGTACGGAGGAGGTATTTTGACGGAATCCTAGTTGTTCCGGGCGGAGGATATTGCGGGAGGAAGCGTGGTGTTCAAGGTGGGTGAGAATAATTTTTTCAAATATTTTGGAGATGTTGGAGAGTAATGTGATAGGTCTGCTATTGCCGGGAATGGTTGGGTCTTTGCCTGGTTTTGGGATCAGGATGACCTTTCCTGTTTTCCATGTTTCAGGATAATAGGATTTCATGTAACAGTGGTTAAAGAAATCGGACAGGGAAAGCAGGAAGTTAGGAACTAAAGAGGCTGATTTCAATAAGTTGTTTGTTATTTTGTCAAGCCCTGGAGTTTTTTGGATACAAAAGAATTTATTATTGATTGTATTTCGGAGGAGTCTTTTATCGGTGATAAGTCAGGAGGGTTGAAAGGTAAAAAGTAGCGAGTTTCGTCAATTTTGTTGTCCATTTTTGAAGGAGAGTGGTCGGAAGTTATGAAGTATTCTAATGTGTCTGCTTGTATTTCGGCTTTACTTTTTGGGCCATAAATGCAACTGTTGTTATGTTTTTAGGGAGGAGAGGAAATTTTTTTTGGTCTTCTTAAGTGTGCGTGTCATTTTCCAAAGGGAGTTGTCTTCAAAGTTAAGTGTGGAGAGGTGTGATTCCCATTCTTGTGTTCTAATTTTACGAATTTCGTTTTTTTCGGTGTTGCTTAAATGTGTGTATTCGTGTTTGTGTTGGGGAAGCCGGGCCCGTTGCCAAAGTTTGCATGTGTAGTTTCTGGTGGAGATGAGTGTTCTGATACAAGGTGGAAATTTGACGATTGTGCATGAGTTTTTTGTTCGGGACTGTGCTAGTTATTTTGTGTACGGCATCAAGAAGGGATTCTGTTAAGTGAATGGCGCGTTCGTTTAGGTCTTCATAGGAAGGGTTGACAAGTGGGTTGAGTGGGTCTAATATTTTACGTAGGGTGTCAGGGAATCGATTCCAGTCTGTAAGTGGTTTGGTCGGGAGAGAGTCGAGTTCGGATTTGAGAGGGATGTCTAGGAGGATCGGTAAATGGTCAGAATCGAGGGCGTGAATGACAGATGGAGAGCTTGTAACGGGTAAGTTGTAGGAGATGGTGACGTCTAGGATGTCGCCTTGGGCTCCTCGTCTAGACGGAATATGTGTGGGTTCAGAGGGACTAAGTATTGATATGGACGTTATGCAGATATCCAAGGATAGCTTCCAGTTCGCGTCTTTCGTCAGCATAAATTGGACAATAGAGAACTCTTTGAGTATTGCTGTATCTTCCGCCATCATGCATTCATACGTCCCCTAGTTTCTTGAGATATGATCTAAACTCCCCGTTTCCTGTTAACATTCGTGCAATTTCTTTGTAAGTTTTAAAGTTGATCTCATTTCTTCCTTCACGCTAGGTAAAAATTGTCTGGATGTTTTCCCCTTTTCTAAAGATTCCCGTTCCCATTTATCCAGGAAATACGCTCTTATAACCTTCCTGTTCCTGCTCCATTTCTCAGTTGGAGACAAAGTTACATCTCCTAGAGTAGCCTATTCCATCTGCTTCATCCGTGACTCGATTCTTCTTTCCTCTATTGAGAACGTTATGGACTGCGTCCCAGTTATTATTTGTAGAGCTTCATTATAGATTGTATTGTTGCTTCCGGATGTCGTAATTAGGAAAGATCTTTGGGCCTGCTCCAGTTTCCTCCGGATTCTGCTGTAATTTAACATCTCTCCCCACACCTCACATCCGTATGCCAATATTGGGATGGTGACTCCGTTGTATATAGTTCTTAGGCTATTTGTGGTGATGCCAAATCTGTTTCTGTATGGCCTTGTTATGTAGTTAATATTTTCTTGATTTCCATATGACACATATTTCAGGCGATGAATGAGCTCAGCCCAACGCACAGCGTTTGTCGCCAGGCGATTCGATCCTTCGTATGTCACGTGCGGTTGCGTTTCTTCCCGCCCCAAATGCCCGTCGCTACACACCGAATTCCCCCTTCTCTCTAATATTTTCCAGTTCACGAATCTCGAATAGCGAAAGCCGCAGGAAAGCCATCTCCTTGAAACCCTCTTCACCCAATCCTCGGCGTCGCAATGCGTTCGGTTGTCGCGTCACCGTTTTCCTTTGCGTCACCACGGATCGTGTGTGTGCCTTTGCGTTGCTACGTAATCTGCTGTACCAACCAAATGATTAATGCGGCACGCACGGGTTAGTTAGCTAGAGCTAGTGAGGCCTAGCTTTGGGGCCCGGGGCGCGGCCGCATTTCAAAGGAGCCAACCTTTTGCTCTTTCCTCGCCACCTCCACCCCTCGTCCCCTCCCCCCTCGTCCCCTCCCCCCACCCTCTTGCGAGGAGTTTCGAGAAGTCGTCTCCCCCAACCCCGCCCCCTCCCATCCCGCGCTAATTTCCCCCCGCAAACTCTTCGGCGCCGAGAGGGCCGCCATCAAACCCGTCTCCCCCTCATTCCACATTCCCGCCTCACTTTTCCCACGACTCTTGCCTCGCCCCCACCTGCTGCCCCCCCCCCGCTCCGCCCCACCCTCTCTTACCCTCCACGACCGACGAATTTAACGAAATTAAGCCGGAACCAGATATGGTCCCCTCCCCCGCCCCCTTTCGCTCTCCTCTTCCTCTCCTCTCGCTTTAATTACTATCCAACAACCTTCCTGGAATCCCCCTTCCCCCTGTCCACGACGACATATCCCCGCCCCTTACTCTCCTCACTACCCTCAAATTTCTTACCGCTTATTTTCTTACTTATCAGCTTCCTCATTCTTGGGGGCGCAATAATTATCTTCCCGCGGTTGTAGTATCTTACGCGCAGCACACCGTAGTCTTTAACGGATATATCAACACGTAGCAACCCTTTCCAGCCCAGGTGTATCACTGGATCCTGGGGCCTGAGATCAAGACTTCGAGCCTCGCCGAGCACCCCGGATGCGCTCGTGCGGGTCTGGGTAGTCGCAGTTGTAGACAGTGGCGAGTGGACGTCCATTTCGCGGGGGTGTCGCTCGTGTAGTGACGTAGCAGTGTGGATTGCTCATTCTGGAGAATGGAGTGCATTTACTGGCCTTCGAAATAAATTCGATGCCTATTCTAGGCAAAATGGTGAAAACGTGCTCTATCGAGTGTTCGTTGATGCAGGGGAAAATGAATAGAAACACTTGGCGAAGGAAGGGCCGAAGGTGTTTGGGGAAGACGGAATCTCTTCCACCCTTCCAAGAAACTTCGTTTCCGCTTTAATTGTGTTTCTATCCCTTTTCTTTCCCTATATACGAATTAAAATGACTATAAAAAATATACTTTCACTTGTGTGTGTGTGTGGACACGCTGGTATTCATACATTTTGTATGAATACCAGCGTGTCCACACACACACATATTAATGCGCGTGAAACAATTTCGAATATGTAGAAAATTAGAAGGAAACGGGAAATGTTATCCATTGAAAAACTGAAGTTCACTGATAAAAAGTTCTATGTTTACGGCTGCCCTTTCCTGAATTCTAATACCTTATTGCTACCGTTTTTCTTTAACCCACAATTTCTGGAAAGTCGGTTGTTTTATTAAATTAACTTGATCATTTTTCTTGGATTAACAAAATGAACAATTGATCATTTCCCTTAAATACGCCGTCTTCACGTACAGGCCTGCTTTCTTGTATGATGATGTTGTTTAAAGCTGCCACGGGTGTTAAAGAAAAAACAGTCCACACCCTGGTACTTCCCTGGCCTCTTTCGAACTCCGTGGCCCCCTCGGCGTAATCCTAGACACGCGCCTGCTCCGACTGCCGCACCCGCTCCCGGCAAAAGGCGCGGCGCGGGCTGTGTGAGTGTGTTCCTTGGAAGTGAAAAGGGAAGGGGAGCCGTGGAGGCGGAGAGGGGGGAACGGCGGGAGGTGTACTTTTCCGCCCCTGCCTTTTGACGCTCGCAGTCCCATCCCCTCCCCCTCTCTGCTTAATGCCCTCTTCCTGCTCATCCCACGCTTCGCTTCTTTGCCGTCGCTCGGCGAACAAACAAGCTAATTTCAAATTTATACGTTCCATCCCCCTAACCCCTTCCCGCCCAACCCCCCTTCCCCCATAACCATTCACTCTTCCGTATCTTCTCTCTCTTTCCGTCAACCCCCCCCCCCTCGATTCTCTTCCCGCGTTCTAAAACCCTCGAGGGCGTATTATTATGATGTATACATTTTATGAACTCTGGCAAAGTCTTAAGTCGGCGGACGGGACCCTTATATAGGGTTTCCAAGGGGGCGGCTCCCCCGTTGAGATCGCGAGCATTTCGACACAGCAGCACCCCCGCTCCCTTGTGCCCTGCTCTGCCGAAATGCGTGTGGGGATGGACGACTTTCGAATCGGGCACGAGTCGGCGAGGGATAATCCGCAGAGCACTCCTCCGCCGACTTTCTTTCCCTTATGCATTCCTTCGCATCGCCGGACGAGGCGATGCTCGATTGCGGCTTCGGCCACTCGCTCCCCGCCTCCGTGCACCTCCCCTTCCGGTGAACGTTGCCCTCGGACTACCACCGAATTAGATGCATCAAAATCAGCCGATCACCGGAACAGCACGTAGTATTCGATAAACAGAAATAATTGAGAATAACAGTTTTGCCATCCGCTGTTTTCGTTCTGACGTTCAAGAAGGCGGAGTTTAATGTCTCGGGAGGAGTGCACGGAGCCCTCTGGAGGGGAGAGTGGGTTGTTTGGAGAAAGGGGGGGGTTTCCCTTGAAAAAGGGGGATTGTGGTGGCAGAAACCTTTGCGGGTAATTTAATTGCAATTAGAGGAACTCCTGTTACAAGCCTCTTTGAAATTGAGCTTGATGAGAGTAAATAAATCAGAGGGTGGGTGTAGAGGGGGGGATGGGGTGGGTAGAGTGAGCGAAGACGCCGCTCCACCTCCGGGGGTGGGTGAACTTCCTTGCCCCCTCACTCCCTCCGCCATCCCCCGCCCAAACCTCTCTCCCTCGCGGGTGGGGCCCGGTCGCCTCCCGGGAAGGTGCCTCGGGGGGGTCCCCTCCCCTCCTCGCCCCCTTTCCCCCTTTCGCAAGGGACACGAAAACCGACGTCGTCATCGCCCCACCCCCTCCTTCCCGCATCACCCCCGCCGTCAATCACCACCCTCGCACGCCCATGATAACCCCCTCCCCCTCTCACTCTTGGAACGTAATCCTGGTCCACTTCTCCCTTCGATTACTCAATAAATATTACAGAGGGAATTAATCCGTTACATTGTTCACGGCAAGTGGTGAATTCATTGACAAATTTTCTTCTCTTGCATTTTTTTTTCTTCCTGAATGTGCGTATTCAGTCAGAAAGGACTCCGAGGAACATGTTGCCCGAAAACAGAAAGGTTAACTAGCAGTCTTGCAAAATCCTCGAGTATTTTTAAACAGTGGTTCGCTCGATGGGTTGCCGTGGTGGCGCTCTTGGTGGCCGCCGAGGGGGTCGTCTCTCACCCGTGCCCTCTGTACTCCGCACGCGAAATCATTACGCATTACTGCGATCGTGTTTCGCGTTTGCGTTTTGGAGGGCAGTGAGAAACAAATGTGAGGAATTGACTTTTGACCGTTGGCGTCTCCCAAATTCCATTGCAACACTTCCGTGAAACATTTTCCAAGGAGCCCTTCGGCGTTTTCCAAACGAATCGTCTCAGGTTTCGTGAAAGAGTCCTTGAGTGTGCCAGTGGGGTGAGCGGTGCGGCGTTCCCGCACCCCTACCCCCTTGACCCCACCCCCTTATAGAGTTCCGTCCTAATTAAACGCTGATGCAAAGGCGTGCCTTTCCGGTACTTCGCCGGAGCAGTTGAATGTCGCGATTTCTCGTTCTGATGGGGACTTAATGGCTTCCAATGGCGGGTGAATCTCGGTGCGCAAATGTTTTGGGTACGTCTTGCTACAATTGTGGAATAACTGTTTGATAAATACGGGATTGGCAGGAGGGGTAATAGTCTATAGCGTTGTAGATCTTGGCGGCCGACGGTTCGGTTGCTGGTTGTGAGAGATCTAATGACGTGCGTGCGATGGTCATGGGAGAAAAGGTACTTGATACACATCAAACTACCCCACCAATTTGCAGTGCTAAGTGCAAATCACTCCATCAGTAACTAACTACCTTGACTACTTGACTGTTTGACTCGATCTTGCGTGGTCTCGTGGTATTGATTTTGAGTCCTCAATGAAAATTTTTCTGTGCTAAAAAAGATATTTGTCCTTTTCGAACTAAGTGAATGTCGAATTTGCTCTTGGTAGCTCGGTGATTTGGGTGAATACAAAGTATCCCCCAGTGTGTGGCAGAAATGTAATTATGAGCGGATTGTTGAGAGATTGAGGCTATATATCGTAAGCGATAAAGATATAGATCTTTTGCATAATTAACAGTTCACCTAAAAAAAATCGAAGATACGTAATCATACTAATTTGAGTAGTTCAACTCGCCGTGTTCATATCCAAGG
This sequence comes from Hetaerina titia, assembly GCA_037158775.1. Classification (NCBI taxonomy): domain Eukaryota; kingdom Metazoa; phylum Arthropoda; class Insecta; order Odonata; family Calopterygidae; genus Hetaerina; species Hetaerina titia. The sequence goes on from CM073769.1 coordinate 147,782,531, forward strand.
TAGAAAAAGAGTGGCCAACTCACAGGCATGAATGAATGAATGCATGAATGTATGTTTCACGGGAACGACAGACTTTGACGGGGAGGGTCGTGGCCGGCCGGTGGCCGCCGCCGTCTCCCCTCGGCGCCGCGCATCCGGAGGGGCGCCTCTCCCTCGAAACACGGACAGGCGTTGCTGAATGCGGGCGACGAATGCGGAAGGGTGGCAAGTGACATCCTCCCCGATCGACAATTTCAAGCCTACATATATGTATGTCTACCCGACGGCCGCTTTGAACCGGTCACTCGGTACGTGGAATCAGTTTGTGGAAAGACTCGTGAGAGCATTCGGTGAAGAACGCGCTGAAAAATATTAAAATGAACCTGCGTGCCGTAGCCACAATGAATGAAGTGCATATATGAATTTATCTGTGATTATCGGATATGTTGGCACTTAAGCTGAAAATGAAATAGACGAGAAAGGGGCTTGATAAATGATATTGATGGTGCCCTTCAAACCACGTGCATGATGATGGTCATCATTCGTGAATTTTTGGAAAACAATTGGATGGGTCTTTTACTTGCGGTTGCGTACGTTTAATAAAAACGACATGGCATCCGGTTCAAAGTTCCGATTCCGAAAGTTACTTCAATTAAAGACCGTTATGTAATACCCGAGATGGCGACCCATGCCTCTATGCCTCTCCTCGGCCTGCAAAAACCCCATCACCACCGCCTCACCAGCATCTCGTTCCCATGGCTACGAAGAGCAAGGGTACGGAGAGGGTGGAGGGGGGTGGGCGGGAGGGGGTGAAGCGGGGGGGGGAATCGGGAGCCATGAAGCAGTGGCCCGAGGGCATTTCCCACTCGAGTGCGTGTTTTGAGACGAGGGGCTCCTTATTTATATAAAGAGAGAGGGAGGAAGAGGTTGGGGGCGGGAAAGGGGTTTATAAGGAGAGCCGGGTGGGCGGGAGAAGTGGCAGGGGGTTGGATACTCCGCCGCCCGCTTTCGGGGCGGGCGAAGGAGAAGAGATATAATGTCTGTATGAGTGTGTGTGCGTGTGTACACAGTCCCGTAATTAGAATTCCTTGGCTCCGCCCGAGACGTCTGTGTAAGTCTCTCGCCGCCGAATCTTCTCCTCTCTCCTTTATCCTTTTGCTTTCCGTCATCCTCCTCCCCCCACTTGCCCTTTGGCTTGAATTCCTGAGAGGGACCGCCCCACCTCCTCGCAGCTCCGCCGACCGAAGCGCGCAAAGCACAGTAAGACGCATGATTCCGCGCTGGGGGAGTAACTAACTTCTGTTCTTGTGTGGAATACGTCTAGCGCGCCACCCGGCGCCCACGAAAGAGCGGCAGGGGAGAGGGTGGGGGGTGCTCAGTGCTCGTGCTGACCACCCACCTCTTGTCCACCCCACACTCCCCACATCTACCACGACCTCGTGGGGAGGGGAGGGTAGTCGCCTCTCCCCACCCCGCCCACCCTCCCATCCACTCCCCCACTCCAAAGTGTTCTTTTGTCTGCGGAACCGAGAGATGGAGGAGGGGGCAAAAGAACTTCTTCCTTCCTTATTCCCGCCTCTCCCTCTGTCCGCCTCCTAATTGGTTTCCCTTGAGTGGAATTAATTGGCCATTCGGTCAAAGGATTCCTCTTCCTTTTAATCCCTTCGTCAACTCCGCCGCTCTCACGAGGAGCGGAATAGGGAGACGCGAGAGAGATATTCTAACCGACCCTCACCCTCTCCTCCCCCACCATTTCCCTTCCTCTCACTCCGAGACACCCCCACTCCCATCTCATGCCCATTCTCATCCACCCCACCGCGGCCACGCGCGACCCTTTCCTCCATCCATCAGAGCCGCACCCTGCATGGACTAATTGAATGTGCACCCACGATTGTGCGTGACTTGGTGCCGGCATACACATGAGTGCTAAGAGGAAGTCGACGGTTAATGCGATCGGAGTGAAGACATTTCACCTTCTCCATTCTTCTCCACACCCACATTTCAAAAGCCTCCAATCTACGGCTATCCTCCTGCTTCAGCGACCACGTTTCCGCGCCGCACATAGCTACGCTCCATATCAGAGTTTTTACCAGTCTGGTCTTGTCTCAACGTCCCCGTCATCAACTCCCTCCTCCTTGAGAAAGCCTTCTTGCCTAGCGCAATTCTTCTCGTCCCGTCCCTACTACTTTGACCGTATTGGTCCAAAACACTTCTGTGATATGTAAACTGTTTTACCTGCTCTATTTTTTCCTCACCTATTTTAATATTTAGCTTAGCCTTTTTCTTTCTGGATAATCGCATAACCTTTGTTTTATTAAAATTGATTCTAATCCCATATTTATCGCACGGAACCTCCAATTCACTGAGCAATGCTTGCAACCTCTTGGCTGACTGAGCAACTAATGCTTGGTCATCAACAAACCTAATCGATTTATCAAATTCCCCTCCGGCTTTCATTCCTACCTCCAGTTCTTCCCATGCCTCTTTAATCATTTCCTCTACATATACGTTGAACAGCACCGGTGAACGAAGCTTTTGCCTTTTTAGGAATAGGTACTAACACCGATCTCACAAAATCTTCCGGCCAGATTCCATCCTCATAGATACTACGAATCTGTCCATATATGGCCTTCTTCCCACCTTTCCCTAACCATTTCAACATTTCTACAGGAATATTGTCCACCCCCACAGCCTTATTTGCTTTCATCTCCTTTAATGCCCTTTCTATTTCATCGTCGAGTATGCCTGGACCTAAGCTATCTTCTTCTACGTCATGTTATATATATATATATATATATATATATATATATATATATATATATATATATATATATATATATATATATATATATATAACTTTTGGATGGCAAAATATAACACAGAATAATAAAGATAACACGTAAAAGGACAATCTCACTGTAGGTGATTTGAGCTTTAGGCCTACTCTGAGGCCTTCTTCAGGTCAGAAGTAGGCCGAAAGCTCAAATCATCTACAGTGTGAGTGTCCTTTTACGTGTTATCTCTTTTTTATTCTGTGTTATATTGTGCCGTCCAAAAGTTATATTGCTCTTGTGAGTACTTCCGCATCATCGATATATATATATATATATATATATAAATATATAGTATTTCAGGTATTGCCACTATGCCAATAATGTTACATGTACATATAGATGTGGATCGCGGTGGTCCAGGGGGTAGAACGTTGGACTATTGACCGGAGGGCCCAGGTTCGATTCCCGGGCAAGGGACTCTGGACATTTGCAGCTCCACCCGTGCTATGCGATGTGATTTTTCGGATACCAGATCTTTTTGGGAAACCAAAACCGGCGCAGGGAAAGGAACTGGCCCCCCTACCCTGATGTGTGAATTTCAAACGTCGTCGGGCTTACTACTGGGTGAACTCTACCATCACCAATTAAGAAAGGACACTCACATATTTAGTGACATTTCGACGGCACGACCGTCATTATCAGATCTAAAGACGACGACGAAGTCGTTAGATCTGATAATGACGGTCGTGCCGTCGAAACGTCAACTACATATATGAGTGTCTTCGTGTTTCTGTTTTAAAAGTTTTACTATTGTATGTTTATATACGAGGCATGCTCATAAAGTAAGGGTCTTTTGGTCACACGAAACAATATATTCAAATGAAACACATTTTATTGACACTTGTAGTTAGCTACAAACCTACTTCACTTCTCTACACAATCGCCGTTCACTTCTAAGCATTTTTCGTACCGCTGCACCAGCTTCTTTAACCCCCCTGCATAGAAGCTCGGCGCCTGAGAGTTGAACCAATTGACAATGGCGGCGTTCTTGAGTTTCTTTTCGGTTTCAAAACGCTGTCCATTGACCCATTGCTTCAAGTGCAAGAAGAAGAAGAAGTAGTCGCTAGGTGCAAGGTCTCATCATCTCTATCTTGTTGGTAACGGCGCAAAAACTCTCGTCCACTGGACATTCTTTGCTCTTTGTGGTGGTCGGTGAGCATTTTCGGTACCCACCTTTCACACAATGTGTGGTATCCGAGGTTTTATCCGTGACAATATTGTAGACATTGGTGCTTCCAAGTTGAGGAAATTGTTCAGCCAGGCCATTAATCATCAATCGACGATCAAACCGCAGTTTTTGTTCCACTTGCGAAACAATTTCATCGGTCAGAATACTGTGCCTGCCACTTCTCTCTACGTCATAGACCTTTGTTCGTCCACGGTACCATTGTCTAACCTTTCCTTCACTCATAACTGTATGTCCATAAACTAGGCATAACTCCCGATGAATTTCATCACACGACAATTCGTTTGCATACAAGAATCGTATGACAGAACGCACTTCACAGCTGGCGGGATGAACGATTGTCACGGACATTGTTGTTTGCATGAACGGACAAGTAAACGACTCCTGAAACAAAACAAATTCTGTTATAGCTTCTCAATAAATCAGTAGATGGCGGTGCATGAGCAAAACTGTGTTCTGAAGCGCCAATATTTAAGTATAGGCAAACGGCTCTTACTTTATGAATATGCCTCGTATCTTTTGCTGATTTCTTATATTCTAGCATCTGTTTTTTCTTGACCTGACGGTTTGCTGTCTTTGATACTCATTCATCACTCGTATAGTCCTCGAGTTCAGGGTTGTTTGATGCATCTATATCTTATTTGTTGACGTTCTAGAAAAACCCGTTTGAAATATTTACCTTTTTCACGATATCTGTAATATTTTCGCAGTTATCTGCCTTGTACATTTTCACGTTTACCCTGTATTTCTTTAACGTAAGGCCACTTTAAGTAACGTAAGGTGACTTTAAATTTTCCCCAAGATATTCACAAAGCATTTTAGTTTTTAAGGTATTGCGCATAATGCTAATTATTTTTCCGTGAAATGTTTTTAGTTTCTCTTGATATAATTTTTTCAGGGAAGCCTTGTCTCTTGGAACCTTCCCACTGTAATACGCTTATGTTTGCCACCACTAACTTGCAATGTTCGCCGAATTTTGAAACCCTTCTTCTCTTTCATTTCGCTTGCATAGGTTATATCTTGCTAATTTTTTCCCTCGTGACCTTCTCAACGATAACATTGTAGTCTCTAACTTTAAGCAGATTTTCTAATCCATTTACCTTTATATATTTCTTCGGAGATGTCGTCATGCACCTCAACGTCTTCCTTATCGTACTCTAGTTTTAGCATGTGAGCTTGTACCTCACGATATCTGTGATTGTCGCTGCTATCATCGCCTTATTGATCCTTCCATTGTCTTTTAGCCAGCTAATCACTCTTATTGCAGCACAGTCCACCATATTTTGCACATTCCATAGTTACCAGTCATGACGCCCGCGTGAATCATTCTGCTGCTCTAAGTTTACTTCGACTATTAAGGTTCAGTGAACCAAAGATACCAACCCAATCCTACGCACCTTGTCCTCGCCTGGAGATCAGAATGTGGGACCAATTCAATTCCGGAATATTTTGAAAGGGTTCCATCACGCCAGTCATCTCATTCAATATAAGAAAAAGAGATATTGGCTCCTCGGGATTGTGGTTGCCGCGTTTGCTCGCCACTTCGCATTGCTTCCTCCATTACTAGCTACCATCTACTAGCTTTCGCAGAAATTTTTGTCATCATGCGGATGGCCTTCTACGTTCTCCAAGTTACGCCGCCGACCTCGTATGTCTCCTCCGCTCCAGGGAACGTTAAACCTTAATATAATCGCCAATTTTAAGATGAGATAAAGTTTTCGCATTGAATGGTTGAAAAGGACTCCAATCAATTGCATGAGCTTGCAATTCCACTTGGGGATAACACGTAGTTCATAGAATTAAGAGTTTTGTAAAAATAAATATAAATAAATAAGCATTTGGCCCACGAGAAATGAATTCATAGCTGTGTTTTTGACTCATAGAGCTGACATAGGTTGTATAAGGTTGGTTCTAAAGTGAATGCCATCGTTAGTGGAGATTTCGGTCAGGGCGAATGATTTTTACGCTCTGAAATTGCAGCATTGGTAGCAATGGTACGCATAGCGGATGACTCCGTCAAAGGTTACTGTCACGGTTTCTCCCGCAGTTTTTTGGAAGTTAGTTGAGAATTAATCTTTAATTATTCTCCTTTTGTATAAACCTCTGCTGTCTTCTGCAGTTCTTTTCAATTCTCTATCTCGTACTTGGGGATATAACCCTTGAGATGAAATTTTGACGCACAATTTTTGGCTCAAGAAGCCTAGAGGAAGTACCGCACATCAAGAACATAAACGGTCACGATTAACTCACCCTATTGGTCATTCTTTTTCTGTCTCTCATCCCGTGATATATGTCGCCGGCGCTCCCGTCTTGGAGCAGGGTCCCCATTCACCGACTCCCTCGCCCCCTCTTTCTACTTCCTTCTTTGCTTGCCCTTCCATAGAGCATCCAAAAGGTCCACTTCTTCCTAAATACGTGTACTCTCCGCTTTTCCGATCCAAAGAGTATTTCCTTTTCCCTCCTTTCGTCCTACCCATCGCCATTGAAGAGATACTCGACAGAATCGTATCGTTTTCCTTTGAATGCATAATGAATCCCTCCTCTCCCCTCTTAAATATAATAATTCCCCTTTACTCTTCTCTATTCAATCACAATTTTAACAATATTTGCAACATTTTATACATTCCTCGCATTCATTCATGTTTTAAAATCGCAGGTGACATCCCTGAGTATTTTTGCATCATTAATCAACAAGTCAAACTATATGTTTCTCCCTGATTACTCAAGCCTCCCTGAAAGCTGAAAGGATTTAACGTTACGTAAGTAACGTAACGTAAGTATACGTTTAATCAGTGCCACACCCGCTTTCGGTGTTCCCTGGACACGGTAAGTGGGAGCGGGGGGGTTCATTGTCAGGGGGGTCGAGAGGGCCGGGGGCGATGGCAGTTGCCTTCCTTCACCCGTCGCCGCCACGGTTTGGCGGGAGCATTGACTTGACGTGCGGCCCGTGAGCACGCTGCTCTCTCTTTCTGGAAAATGAAATGCCAACACTGAAATGCTCTTGGAATCGGACGGCTCTTCGCGGAACTTCTCCGTGACGTCGATCATTGGAGTGACATCGGTCGTCATTCCCTCCGCGTACCAGAGCATTGATTGCGGACAATGTGGCAATCGCGACCGCGTCCCCTTCCCGTTGGGGTGGTTAGTCTTACCGCCGCCCTTTCGCCCCCCCACCGGGACCATTACTAATGCCATCATGGGGGCACATCGCACCTTCGGAGGGAGGGGGAAGGGGAGAGGCGGAAGACCTTCTGACGCTCGGGTGAAAGTGAAACCGAAAGAAAAGAGCATGAATGAAAAATATATTTTCGGCGCACGCACACATTTTCCAGCGGTGACCCCCAACGAAATGTGAAAGGCGGCGGCATCGGCCACATCGAGGACATTTCGTTGATGGAAATAAAAATAATAAATATGCAATAATTTCGGGTGGTGTGCTGGTCAGTGTTGCCATGGCAGCGGGAATGTGTTCAGGTGGTAAGAGAGGGGCAGTGTTGAAACGGAGAGGTTGAGGAGTTGGTGCCCACCCCCCTGGTCGAACGGGTTCGAGGGGGGGAGAGAAATCAACGCCGAAAAATGTATTGCCGATTGCTTTTTTTATAATTTGAGCTATGAGCCGCTAATATCTCGGGGTATATTTCTGAGCACATATTCCAGATGCTCAATTGCGATGGAGTTTCAAAGTGCCCTTCCTCATTGGCCCTTCCAATTTAATCGGCTTTGAAATTCATGACAAGTGATTTTGTTTATCACTTAATGGAAATATGTTCTTGAAGAATGTAGGATCATTACCCTCTCCTCTTTGGAGTATTTAATTATGTTGATTTAAAAACTTTGTTTCAATACCTTAGATCCATTTGCATTTTATTTGAATACCACGGGAATGTATTCGTTCTGCTGAAGATGACCTTTACTTTGGTTCTTCATGTAGAGATCCGCAGCTTCGACCGGGCGTATCCGTGGTCAGCTGCAACCAGAAAAATATCCACAGATCCGAGGAATCTGTTTGCTTATTTGTATATTTACCATTGGATGAGTAGTGTTGCGTATTACAAGGCAATATTTCCGTATAAAAACAACCAAAGAACGAAAGCAATATGTGAAGCATTCATGTGACGAACTAAGCGTAGTTGAGGACTCCTTACGCTAGTCTTTCCAATGTAGTGCGACATCAAACTTTCTCAGCAAATACTGGGGAAGTGTTTTTTACAACACACTAAAGATATGTCAGATTATATTATAAACTAAATGCAGATTACTTTGAAAATGATCATATATAAATATCACTTACATCCTATGTTGTATGAATATATTACTTCCCTCGTATCACTTTCAAAGGCACTATAATATTAGTGATTTTGACATTCAAATGTATTTTCGTAAAATTGAACTCTTTTGGAGAATACGGAAATTGATTAGGCTCGCATTAAAATGATTCTTGCTCAAACCAAACTTTGATAGCCACATAATATTGAAGTTCATTAATATTTTCCTTGGCAGACCCACCGCCAACCGTCGATCATTCTTTCGTTAATATTCTCGCTCATACGTTCCAGTCTCTTTGAAACGTGATCTATCTTACATCTATGGGTTCAAAATCTATGAAACATAAGTAGAAAGTCATTATTTTTGTTATAAATTACTCCACTTTATATTTCCCTTTTGTAGTAACCTCCTAATGGCCAACTAATTTCTTGCATACCAACAAATACTTCAGACACACGGCATAAGTTCTAGTGAGTTGTACTTCGTGCCTAACAAAAACTCGATATGAGTGAAATGAGTATGCTTAAAAAATTCAAATTTAGTGAGGCGATTTCCTGAATGTCTGAGTCGGTTCTCAGAATTATATCCTAGTACTAGAAGTGCAACCAAGGCGCACACCTCTCTCTTGCAAGAACTTCACGGAGAGAGAATGGCATTAACTTCACTGTGTGTAGGTGTACTCTGACTCTTTCGCATGGAAGTGGATATGGATGAATCCGTGGGCATGGGATCGCGCGGAGAAGTGTGAGGGCGTCCTCATAATTAAAAAACGTGCCTTCGCAGATTAGGGCCACGGGGACGGCGTCGGAAGAAATGGAGAGGGGGGCGGGTCGTTTGAGGGCTGAATTGGAATTTCCCTGATGCACGCCAGGAGGGGGGCGAGCAGGGGCGCCCGCGCATACGCACCCTGGCGCTGCATGCGTGGTGTTGCTGCGAGGCGACGTGGAGGGGAAAGGGTATTTGCGGCGTGTCCAGAATTCGGAGGGGGCGCCCAGTCGCGAAGGGAGTGTTGAAGATGCGACGCCACCACCGGCCGGCGGGCGCCCTCTGAGAGATGGCAAACCCCATTCCGCGCCATGGTGAGGGGGGCCGCGCGCCCCCCTCCTCGTCCTTGTCTCTGGCCGTCGCCTGATCGAGTCCTGACAACGAGCGAGGCCTCGCTTCAAGACGGCCGATTCGCTACTTCACGCTCGTGACCTTCTCAACAGAATGATTCCCCCCTTCCTTCGTGCATTGTCTCACGTTGCGGTGAGCGACATTCTTCCTTCATTCACTCAAATTCCATATTATATGATAAAACAGATTCACACTCTCCCAATTTCCAGAAAAGAGGTTGCCTGACAGAAGTATTTAATCTCCTGTGTAGATTTATTTATAGAATAACTATATTCGTAGAACAAATGTAAAACTTATAATCTTCTTCATTTCAATCCTAAGATTAGTTTCCTGCAATCATTAAATCTCTTCAGTTCGTTGCTAATTCCTTCAACCCTTGGTACCATTTTTGTTTCACGTTTCCTCTTTCGCTCCTCGAATAGCGGCATCTGCCACCAGCCTCTCTCTTCCACACTTTAGGATTTTAGTTTTCGTTTTGAATTGTCGCTCGTAACGTATTCCTAAGTTCGTAGTACTCGGGGTCACTTGCATGTCCCCTCGCGTTTCTTCAACTACGGGTACTAACGCAACGTCATCTGCGAACCAGAGCGTTTTGTTTAATTCTTTGTCGTTTGCTTCGACTTCTTTGAAGCCAAATTGTGATTCTTTTATTAGCCTTTTCTAGATATTCCTGATTCTGAATTGGTTTTCCCTGAGGCTTACTTCCTGGAGGTTTTTTTCTACTCTTTACATTTCATTCTCCGGTGAAGTAATGAAGATGTGTGAGATATTAGGTTCAATGTTCTGTGATTTCTTCTGTATTATCTGTTCATGGTTTCTTCTGTACTGCAATCACCATTCTCTTCTCGAAGTCCTCCGGTATTTTTTCTCTTTCGTAGCGATCTTTGATTACTTTTCAAAGAAAGAATTATTCTTCGTTTTGATTCTGAGAGCGTTTTATGTCCCAACATTTATTTTATCGACTCCTGGTGCCTTATGGTTCTTCAGGTCTTTCACGGCTTTGTCTCATTCACTTCACGGTATCGCTGAGCCCCGTTTGTTGTCTCTTTTCATGATTTATTTCGCAAGGAAAAATTGGTTGACGGGAAGTCACAGTTTTCTGCTATTCATGTATGTACGTGAATACATCCTCTTTGTATTCCATCAGTCTCTTGCTATGAATGCACGTTTACAATGGTTCTTCCTTTTCAATAAGTTTTTTCGTAATTTTGGCACCCCTCGTTGTCTCTTATCCCCTGCTCTCAATATTACACTATACCTATCACTCCAGTAATCTCTGCTGTCCTTCCATCTCACCTCGATTACACCTAAAATATCTGTATTTCCTCTTTTCATCTCTAGCTTTATACATTATAATTCTCCAACCCTCAACTTCGTCCTGACCTTCCAAGTCCCAATTCTAACCTACTCGTACTATTGGGCCGAGTTCCGTAGTTGGCAGGACTGACGTTCTCTATACTTTCATTTATAAAAGTCTTGGGAATTATAATGGAGGAAGTTTCCCGTTGCCTTCCTCAATAGTGTTTTTGATGTGACACCATCACATACCCCCCCCCCCACTGGAGTTAGACGCCTTTGCAGCCGCCTCGCTGAGGAACAAACGCTCAATGGATTAATTTTCGTCTGGCTCCTAACCTTCGACCTTTATGGCATGGGCGACCCTGCCTGAAGCAATTATCATTACCTAGGTGTAATCAGAAAGCGCCAATGTTGTGGTCCATGAAAGGGATGAAGGCGATAGATCAGACCAGAGATTGAGTGTTTGCCTTGCAGTCCAGTTCACCAGGAAATCAATCTCTTGGCCTTAATTGCGTTTGCCCAAAATGGCGTTCCTTCGAACCCCGAATTATGCATATCATTAAATAACTATCGCCTACATCACAGCATAACATCGCCTTTGACATCATCGTATGCGATGTATGGTGCTAGGCTTAATTCGGTAATATGAGATAACCATTGCTTGTCTAAATGCTTAACGTATATTTTAGCATTCCATCTGTCCAGGGATTGACATTCCGGTTCTTCAATCGATGTTGTTACCGGCAATCTTATCAAGATATATTTTGGCAAACGCCTGGTTCGCCGCATTCAGTCATTTTGTGTAAGGGAATTAAACAGTGTATTCGATAAATTGGCGAATGGGATGTTCAAGGAGGGTTGGGGGTGAATTTGATTCATACGGGGATTGGATTTGGAGAAGGGCACCGATCGGTTTAGAAGGCCACATTGGCGGACATCAGTAGCCCTGCGCTTGTTGGTATAAACAGATGATCGAGTGCCCTTATTTGCGGCGATTAGCAGGGCCGCGCCCCGGGTAGTCTAAGGGAGGGGGAAAGTTGGAGGGGAGGAGTGGAAGAAAGGCATCGATTCACGGCACATGATACATCCACCTCTTCTGTATTTCGGACGCTTAATTGATTTACGTTTAGTACAGACCAGGGGCCCGGAGACGTCTCTTACGCCTGCTCCTCCCTCTTCTATCCTATCACTTGTTATTGTCACTGAATCTGCTGTAATTGCGTATTTGAATAGTAAATATTTTCAAGCGATTCGAATTACAAGTAAAAGGTAACGTCCTCGGTATGTACCAGGGTATGCTGGAGAGCGCAATAATTGCCACTTTACATTTCCTGAAATACAGTGCTGAATTACATACTTATTATTGACTTAGAAAATCAATAAGATTGATCAGAACATTCGAATTGAATAAGATTGAACAGAATTGTCGTCCCTCTTAAGAGGTTGTAAGCTTTTCTATATTTCTACCGGTATTCGTGCTATTGTCAACTGTATCCGTATATAGCTAGGCACGTTGTAGTCCAGGGATACATCGTTGGACTGCTAATCAGGACACGGGTTTGATTCCCAGGTAAGCCTCTCTGAGCACCTTCAGCTCTACCCAATATTTGTAAATTTTCGGGTACCAGATCTTCCTGGGAAACCATAACCGGAATACAAAAAGAAACTGCTCCCCCCCTACGCTGGTGCGTGTTATAGACACAAGATGAGGCACGAGGTTTTTTATTCCTAATATTTTGGGAAGTGGTACACTGTTACATATGGACAGGAGGGCAAATTTCTGCCTCGTGCAAGAATTCATTCCTATTGTGAATGCTTCCAATGCCAGAGTAGGCCTACCAACATAAGACTCTATTTGATAAATGCTATCTTGTTTCTATTCTGGTAAACCTCCCGCCCTCCGGCCTTCCGCTCAAACTCAAGGCAATGAAATAGGCATACATCTGGCTACTCGATCCATGGCATGAGCCAGCGATTAATATAAGGCATTAATAACCCCACCCTCCAGATATTTCAATTCCCCCTCCGTTACCAAAACCTTTCATGCTAAACCTACACTTCCAAACCTTCCCCTCCCAAACCTTTCCATGCCTTCCTCTTTCATCCAGCGTCCTCGTCCTCTTCTCTTGAAACCTTTTCCTCAGTTTCTTCTTTGCCCAGAGGAAGTGGTTTAGCCACCAAAATTTTGAAATATCTGTGAGTAGTTTCATTTGTATGTATTTCTCTGTTTTTGTTGGCTAACGCCACCTTTCTATCTCGCTTGTATGATATATATTATTGTAGGTAATCTACTGGTTTAGGTAGGTTTTGGATGGACACAACTACCAAATAATTATTTTGTTACTCCTAACAAAACACAACACAGCAACCTACTCTACATCAGGTCCCTCTTCATCTCTGTGTACTTCCTTCCTCCCTTCATCCCGTCCAACATCCCTATCTTGTTCCAGCCCTTTCCTCGTTTGCCTAAAATTCTCCCCACTATTACCTTCTAATACGCCTTTCATCCATTTTCCTACCTCCATATAATTTCTCTCAACAAACCCCTCTCCTCACCCACCATCTCCGGTACTTCCTCATTTGTTTTCCTTTCGGTCCATTTCACCTTCACCATTCTTCTCCACACCCACATTTCAAATGCCTCCAATCTACGTCTATCCTCCTACATCAGCGACTACATATCCGTACCATACAGATTCTCCATATCAAAGTTTTTACCATTCTTTTCTTGTCATCCTTCCTCAACATCCCTGTTATCATTTCCTCCCCCTTGTGAAAGCTTCTTTGCCTAATGCCAATATTCTTCTTATATTGCCACTACTTTTACAATTAATGACCCAGAACACTTCCCGGAATAGGTTAAATGCTTCTCCTGCTCTATTTTATGAACCTCTCTTTTATTGTTTGATTTAGTGTTTCTCTTTTTGAAAAACGCATAAATAATTTCGTTCTCCTCAATCTTTAAGTATTTTCCCCATTAATTCTCTCTACCGTCATGAACTAATTTAAATTCAATTCCTTTAATTTATTATTTTATTTTCTCATAAACAAGCCGGTCCCGGTGGCGGCGGGGGTAACGTCCTCATTTGCCAATCCAAGGGTCCCGGGTTCGATTCCCGCCAATTTTTCCGGATTTTCTCCACCTAGAGCTTGGGTGTTTGTATTTGTTCCTGTTGTGTTGTCATTGTTGTCCGATGTCAAGGCCAAAAAGTGCTGTTTTCGGGCCATAACAAAAATAAATAAATAAACATGTCATGCACCTAAGCTCTCCTCATCTATGTCCGATTCTTTTTCTTTGTCTAACCGCGCTAAACTATTGTTTCCACAGAGTTCTTTCACATAAAGTTCCCACTTATTTCCTCCATTTCTCTCGAATATTTCGAAAACCATAGAAGCAATGAAAAAAGCGAGGAAAATTATCAACTGACGGGGAAATATTCATCTACATCTAGATGAATATTTCACATCTACATAAATGTAGATGTTTCATTCATCTACATACATGTAGATGAATATTTCCCCGTCAGTTGATAATTTTCCTCGCTTGTTTCGTTGTTTCTATGGTTTTTTCCTTTCTCCTTTCCCGACAGTTCTTTTACTTACCGGTATAACGTACTAATAACACACTGTCTTTGTAAACTTTGCATATCCTCAATCTACGTTTTCCATCGTACTTCTTTCGCCCCTATTATTTCCCGTCTTGGTTTTTTACTTGGATTTAACAGCATCTCGGGAATGAGGAATAAAAAATCTTTTAAATTTTAGCGGGATTCCAGTTCGCTTCCTATTAATTTCTTCCCCTGTGCCCTTTCCTCTGAGCGCGTGTACCCTATGGAGATCGAACGGCATCTACCAACATTTACTTACGGGGAGGGAACAGCAGGATAACAAGGAGTGGGGCCGTGCACTCCAAACCTAAGTGGAGTGAGGGGGGGCCCGGTTACTTCTTGGCATCTATTTGCTCTGAGGTCCCCAGCTTCCTGTGACACCTTCACAATAAATATCTCTCTACCGCCCGCCCCTGTCCCCACTGTGACGGCGACCACTCCCCCCCCTCACAAAGTGAGATGGAATCTCAGAAACGTGGCGGGGGCCGCCAGGGGGAGGGCGTCTGTGGCCCCGTTTCCTTCACTTCCCCTCCACCTAGTGACCCTCCTCTCGATGCTCGTGGTCGCAAATCCCTGCCCTTAATATGTCCCTCCCCCCGAGACATCAACCCTTCCCCTTATGTTTTTATATTCACTGAGAGCACTTCTGCTCTCCCGGGCGAAGGAGGATATCGCTACAGTAGGGTGGCGCCACTGTAGCGCACCCCTCCTCATTCGCAGAATGAAAGGAACGACGGAGGGGCGATCACATTCTTCTCCCCCTGACCCCTTCGCACCACGTCCCTCCCATCCCTCTCTCTCTGTCCTCCACTGTTTTTCTTATCCGCATCAAAAGTCCACTCCCCTCGCCCCCTCCCACAACCCCGCGCGCGCGGTGCCACGGCCGTGCGGCGGCTCCACGGAGACCGGCGTCAGAGGCCACGCCCCTCCCTCTCCCTCCCACGTTCCCTTCCCGCATTAATCCCCTCCCGCCCCTCCGCCGGATAAAGCGAAAGATCACGCAAGGAGGTCGTCTTTTGGGAGATGAGGGGCCGGGGGGAGGCATGGAGTGGGGAGGGTTAAGATGGGAGATCCCTATCTCCCCGCCCCCCCATAGGGATCAACCATATTGCCCACAAGGCTCCCCCGTGGGTGCGCGTGTGGCGTCGCCCCCTGGCAAGGCACGTCCTCCTCCAGGCCCCCTCGACTCCTTCCCCGCCCACGCCTCTGAGGAATGGGATTCGTGATCTTGCTTGGTTATTCCATCTTTTTTCTTCTTCAACGACGATTTTTCCGCCTAAATAGGAAAACTTATCCGTTTGTTCCAAAGTCTCTTTCCTCAGTCTTATATTTAAATTATATCCCTTGCTTCAACGGTACAGCATTACTTAAGATTTAATCTTGCTTAACCTAAGGTTGTATTTATCCGTGCTCTTCTCTTCCTTTTTTGTAATCATATCTATAGTATGTTCTCTTCAAATCTCTCAGTTGCACGATTCCTATCTCGGCGTACTCTTCTGCAAACTCCTCATGTTTTCCTTCACCTGTCCGCTTCTCAATTATTTATTTAATTGATATTTCCCGGAAAAGGTAGGTCTTTGGTTAGCAGTAAGCCTACACAATTGTACTACGATGATACATTTAAATTCCCCTACCAAGAAATCACAACCAGACATCCGACGGCACAACATGCCCCTCTTCATCTCCGTATACCACCATCCTCCCTTCATTCAGTCGAATATGCCACGTTCTATTTCTTCCTCTTCGTCGCTTGCAGAACGTTCTCCCCTCTATCACAGTCTTTGCATCTCAATATACACATGTGATATCAAAGGCGATGCGGTGCATTAATGACTCCTTTCACTAATGCAGTCTATTCCATGGTCTGTCCTAGAATAATCATGGTCGCTTGCTCTCAATATAGAGCGAGTATCATTCTCATGTTGTTCAAGTCATTATAATTTCTTTTTCATAGGTAGAATTCGAATTCTGTTCCGTGTTTTCGAAAGAATGCCTCCATTTCACGCAATTCCCTATATTTCGTTTTTTCATCTGCTATACTCTTCTTAAACATTGAGTCTACGGCAAGAACGCTTTAAAAAATCTAGCTCCTCTACGCTGCACGCGATCCAATTCGGCAATAAATCCAGCGTCGTGAGACACCATAGAGTACTAGCAGAATATCCTAAATGAGGCCTAATCAGCGAAAGAAACCATTACTTTTTGGCCTATTCATGGCATTTCCCCAACACTCAATCTATTACTTCCGCGGACGTGATCACTCTTCACTTCTTCGCAACGGGTCCCCGCATTGTTTACTGTGGCTCCCCTAGCATCTCCGATGAATTATTTCTTAACTTGCCCCCTCCTCCGTCGTTTTACAGCCGTAGATGACATTAAAAGCGCATCGCTGAAAGAACGAAAGGCTATCTCAAAGGTCGAGTTTAAGAAGTGTTTCGGAGATTGGAAGAAGCGCTGACACAAGTGTATAATTTCCAATGGGGACTACATCAAAGTAAAAGAATAAATAAAAATATTGTCCTAAAAACTAAATTTCCGTTAATTTTTGAACAAAACTCGTGCAAAAAAAATATATATATGTATATATATATACCCGGGACCCTATGTCCAATGCTCTACATACTAGACCACCGCGACCCGCATATATATATATATATATACTTATATATATATATATATATATATATATATATATATATATATATATATATATATATATATATATATATACACTTTTTTGGAAAAACCACAAACGTGTAATGTAAATTCACTGATAGTCATAACAAACACAGAAACCAAAACACACAAAAGAGGGACTCACTGGTTCTCGAATTTTCCGTGGTCAAACCACCTTTCTCAAGAGGAATTAGGAACTGAATTGGAGTTCTGTTCCTAATTCCTCTTGAGAAAGGTGGTTTGACCACGGAAAATTCGAGAACCAGTGAGTCCCTCTTTTGTGTGTTTTGGTTTCTGTGTTTGTTATGACTATCAGTGAATTTATATATATATATATGCGGGTCGCGGTGGTCTAGTATGTAGAGCATTGGACTACTGACCGGAGGGCCCCGGGTTCGATTCCCGGGCAAGGCACTTTGGGCTCCTACAGCTCCACCCAAGCTAGTTGATTTTTCGGGTAACAGATCTTCCTGGGAAACAATAACCGGCACAGGGAAAGGAACTGGCCCCCTTCCCTGATGTGTGAATATTCACACGCCGTCGGGCTTGGTACATGGGTGAGCTCTACCATCACCTACTAAACCGACCTTCGGGTTGATTACTGTGTTTATGATTTATATATATATAAACCAATATAATCATAAAAATAATAAATATATATATATATAATAAAATATTATATATACACATTAACACACATATATACATATATATTTATAAATAATTTCTTCGAAGTAACGCGGAAGTGTTGAATAAAAAACTTAGACAGGAACACACAGCACGAGAACACGAAAAAGGAAAACGCACACGTAATATCTTGATAATTTCGACGGACTGGAACTCCGTCTTCTTCGGAAGATAAGATAGGACTCATAAGATAAGATAGGACCCATAAAAAAAGATAGGAGTCCTAGAAGTTTTATATATATATATATATATCCCTCCCATGGACTACAACCTTGTCGTGGTGGAAGGACTTGTGTTATCCGATGACCCCTAGAGCTGTGCTGGCGGGAGTAAAAATAATTGCTCCTGGTAGGGTCACCCATGCCAGATAGGTCGAAGGTTAGGAGCCAGACGAAAGGTAGTCCACGCAGCGTCTGTTCCTCAGTGAGGCGGCAGCAAAGGCGTCTGACCCCAATGAAGCCATTAACTGAAGGTGTCACGTTAATAACACTATTGAGGAAGGCAACGGGAAACCACCTCAATTATCATTCCCAAGAAAATTATGATGGACGCAAAACAGACATTGAGTCCTGGCAACGGCGGGACTCGGCCCAAGGGGCCGTGAGTTGTGCCCGGCAGCGGGGGAGGCAAGGCTTCCGCGGTCGTCATCCCACGAAATGCTTGCGATGGAGAAATAACAGCAGCAAGAAAGAAGACGTAGAAGAAGACGAAAGTAGATAGAATAGGAACCTGGAACGTCAGGACAATGTTGAGGACAGGAAAATTAGAAAATATTAAGCGAGAGATGGAAAGAGGTAATATGGATGTTTTAGGTCTTTGCGAGGTGAGATGCAGGATAGCGGGGATTACTGGAGCGACAATTATAAAGTTATATACAGCGGCGGGGACGAGAGCCAACGAGGTGTTGCCATAATATTAAATAAAGGGGTAGGAAGAAGCGTAGTCAACATAGAGCAAGCGACAGATAGAATTTTACTCGTAGAGATTAAAGCAGAGCCGACACACTTGGTCATTGTTCAGATATACATGCCACCGAGTAACCACAAGGAAGAAGAAGTCGATAGGATATACGATGAGTTAGTGGATATAATCGTGTGGGTACCTGCAGGGAAATATTTGACAGTGATGGGGGATTGGAATGCGACGGTAGGCGAAGGAAGAGAGGGTGGTGTGGTGGGGGATTATGGGTTAGGCATGAGGAATGAACGCGGGGAGAAAGCGATTGAATTCTGCAGGAGACAGGGGTTAGTCTTCACTAACACATGGTTTAGACACCACAAAAGGCGTAGGTATACATGGAAAATTCCAGGTGACTCAGAAATATATCATTTAGATTATATTATGGTTAGGCACAGGTTTAGGAACAGTGTGATAAATTCGCACAGTTTCCCAGGAGCGAATGGGGACTCTGACCACAATTTAGTGATAATGAAATGTAACGTCCATTTCAAGAAGATAAGGCAACGGCGGGGGCTTAGGAAATGGAACGTAGAAGCATTAAATGGATAAACGAGGAAGGAGTATCAGCAGGCTGTAGAGAAAATAATGGTTGAAGGTAAAGAACTGAGTACAATCGAAGAAAAATGGGAATGTATCAAGCAAGGGATATCCGAAGGAGCAAAAGACACTATAGGAATCATTAACGGGAAAAGAATAAGGAAACCATGGGCCACGGATGAGATGATTGCAAAGATGGATGAGAGAAGAAGATGGAAGAATGTAATCACAGAGTTAGGCAAAATGAAGTACAAAGATTTAAATAATAAATTGAAAAGTGCCACAAATAAAGCAAAAGAAGAATGGTGCAAAATTCAATGCGGGGATATGGAAAGTTTACAGAAGAAGGGGGGAAATTGGTGCTCTATACAGCAAGGTTAAGTTATTAACGGGAAGTAAGAAGGCAAGATCTGTGCTAACAGTTAAAGATAAGTGGGGTAAGTTGAAAGGTGAACCAGGAAAAATCCAAGAGAGATGGAAGTAATATATAGAAACACTGTATGGTAAAGAACTTAGGCCGACAAGGTTAGACATAGGAAAGTAACATGACGCAGGAGAAGATAGCTTCCTATATGTGCAGGCATACTCGACGATGAAATAGAGAGGGCAATAAAGGAGATGAAAGCAAAAAAGGCCGTGGGGGTTGAAAACATCCCAGTAGAACTGTTGAAATGTTTAGGAAAATGCGGGATGAAGGCCCTATATGGACTGATTCGTAGTATCTATGAAGAAGGAATCTGGCCGGAAGATTTTGTGAGATTGGTGTTAGTTCCTATTCCAAAGAAGGCAAAGGCTACATCATGTGAGGATTAAAGAACAATAAGTTTTATATCCCACGCAGCTAAAGTTATACTCAGGATAATCAACAAAAGGATAGAGAGTAAGGCAAATGATTACTTAGGGGATTACTCAGTTTGGGTTTAGGAAGAGGAGAGGTACACGTGATTTCATTGCAGTAATGAGATCACTAATCAAGAGGAATATAGAATACAGCCAGGACGTGTTTACCTGTTTTGTAGATTTCGAAAAAGCGTTTGATAGAGTGAATTGGGAAAAATTGATTCGTGTATTAAAAAAAATAGGAATGGATTGGAGGGACAGGAGACTAATCCGCAAACTGTACATGTCTCAGACTGCTCAGGTGCGAGTGGGGAACGGAGAGTCCGAATGGGCAGTGTTAGGAAGAGGTGTAAGGCAGGGTTGCCCAATGTCACCGGTACTGTTCAACGTATATGTGGAAGAAATGATTAAGAGGCATGGGAAGAACTGAAGGTAGGAATGAAAGTCGGAGGGGAATTCGTAAAATCGGTTAGGTTTGCTGATGACCAAGCATTAGTTGCTCAGTCAGCCCAGGGTTTGCAAAAATCGCGGAGTGAATTGGAGGTTCAGTGCGATAAATATGGGATGAGAATCAATATTAATAAAACAAAGGTTATGCGATTTTCCAAAAAGAAAAAGGCTAAGCAAAATATTAACATAGGCGGGGAAAAATAGAGCAGGTAGAGCAATTTACATATCTCGGAAGTGTTTTGGACCGATGCGGTCAAAGTGGTAGGGACGTAAGGAGAAGAATTGCGCTAGGCAAGGAGGCTTTCTCAAGGAGGAGGGAGTTGATTACGGGGACGTTGAGTAGGGATGTTAAGACAAGACTCTAAAATGCTCTGATATGGAGCGTAGCTATGTACGACGGGGAAACGTGGGCACTGAAGCAGGAGGATAGACGTAGATTGGAGCCCTATGAAATGTGGGTGCGGAGAAGAATGGGGAAGGTGAAATGGACCGAAAGGAAAACAAATGAGTAAGTACTAGAGATGGTGGGTGAGGAGAGGGGTTTGTTGAGACAAATCCTATGGAGGCAGAAAAAATGGATGAATGGCGTATTGAGCGGTATTGGAATGTTGAAGAGGGTAATAGAGAGGAGAATGTTGGGCAAGCGAGGTAAGGGCAGGAAAAGGATAGGGATGTTGGACGGGATGAATGGAGGAAAGAAGTACACAGAGATAATAGGGACCTGATATAGATTAGTTTGCTGGGTGGGGAGTCTCAGAATGTATATTTGATACTTGTGTACATCCACAAACCTATCTTAAACGGTTGATTACCTAAAAATAATAATAATAATATATATATATATATGTATGTATGTATGAATATATATATGTAAGCATGTATGAAAATATATATATTACTTCATACATAGATATATATAAAAGGAAAGGGGATAGAAAAACACACATTGGTCGCGCATCCACCGGCAAGTGGAAGGTCCGGTGTGCAAGCCCCGGTTAAGGAAATATTTTGACATTTCTGATCTGCTAAAATCTGCTTTCACCACTTGTCCTGTGTTTGTCTTTTATGTGTTTTCCTATCGTATATATATTCACACATCGTCGGGTTTAGTATATGGGAAAGCTCTACCATCAACAGCTAAACCGGCCTTCGGGTTGATTACTGTGTTTATGGTGTAATAATAATAATTAGGTAATCTACCGGTTAAGGTAGGTTTTTGGAAGGACATAACTATCAAATAAACATTTTGTATCTCCAAAAAAACACAATCTCGCAACCAAATCTACATCAGGTCCCCTTCCATATATATATACATATATATATACATATATATGTATATATATGTATATATATGTATATATATGTATATATATGTATATATATGTATATATATATATATATATATATATATATATATATATATATATATATATATATACACAAACACTAACACAAAAAACACCACACACATAGAAACATAAAAGAAGGACACTTACATTGGATATTTACGTTTCGACGGCACGGCCGTCGTCATCAGAATGCCGTTGTCGGGGAGGAGCGGAGAGGACATGTACTTGAGAAGGGCGACGGGAGGAGAGGTAAGGGGCCAATGGGACGCGGACAAGGTGGGGGAGGGGGAAATGGAGGGGGCGGTAGAGTTGCCGCGGTAGGGGAAGAGCTGGAAGGTTCCGGTCGTGAAGCGGCCGGGCCTTTAGCGGGGGACTTGGTGACCGATTCGCTCAGAAGAGTGAAGCGGTTCTATGCAGCTTTGGATAAAATCCTTATATATATATATAATATATATATATATTATATTATAAGGTAATCTACGGGTTAAGGTAGGTTTAGGATGGACACAACTATCAAATAAACATTTTGTGACTCCCCACCTAGCAACTAATCTACATCAGGTCCCTCTTCATCTCGGTGTACCTCCTTCCTCCCTTCATCCCGTCCAACATCCCTATCCTGTTTCTACCCTTGCCACGCTTGCCCAACATTCTCCCCTCTATTACCCTCTTCAACATTCCACTACCGCTCAATACGCCTTTCATCCATTTTTCCTGCCTCCATAGGATTTCTCTCAACAAACCCCTCTCCTCCCCCACCATCTCTAGTACTTCCTCATTTGTTTTCTTTCGGTCCATTTCACCTTCTCCATTCTTCTCCACACCCACATTTCAAAAGCCTCCAATTTACGTCTATCCTCCTGCTTCAGCGACCACCTTTCCGCGCCGTACATAGCTACGCTCCATATCAGAGTTTTTACGAGTCTTGTCTTAACGTCCCTACTCAACGTCCCCGTCATCAACTCCCTCCTCCTTGAGAAAGCCTCCTTGCCCAGCGCAATTCTTCTCCTTACGTCCCTACCACTTTGACCGTTTTGGTCCAAAACACTTCCGAAATATGTAAACTGCTCTACCTGCTCTATTCTTTCCCCGCCTATTTTAATATTTAGCTTAGCCTTTTTCTTTCTGGAAAATCGCATAACCTTTGTTTTATTAATATTGATTCTCATCCCATATTTATCGCACTGAACCTCCAATTCACTCAGTAGTGCTTGCAACCCCTTGGCTGACTGAGCAACTAATGCTTGGTCATCAGCAAACCTAACCGATTTTACCAACTCCCCTCCGACTTTCATTCCTACCTCCAGTCCTTCCCATGCCTCTTTAGTCATTTCCTCTACATATACGTTGAACAGTACCGGTGACAATGGGTAACCCTGCCTTACACCTCTTCCTAACACTGCCCATCCGGACTCTCCGTTCCCCACTCGCACCTGAGCAGTCTGAGATATGTACAGGTTGCGGATCAGTCTCCTGTCCCTCCAATCCATTCCTATTTTCTGCAATATACGCATTAATTTTTCCCAATTCACTCTATCAAACGCTGTTTCAAAATCTACAAAACAGGCAAAAACGTCCTGATTGTATTCTATATTCCTCTCGACTAGTGATCTCATTACTGCAATGGCATCACGCGTACCTCTTCCTTTCCTGAACCCAAACTGATCATCCCCTAAGTAATCATTTGCCTTACTCTCTATCCTTTTGTTGATGATCCTGAGAATAACTTTAGCTGCGTGGGATATCAAACTTATTGTTCTGTAATCCTCACATGACGAAGCCTTTGCCTTTTTTGGAATAGGAACTAACACCAATCTCACAAAATCTTCCGGCCAGATTCCTTCCTCATAGATACTACGAATCAGTCCATATACGGCCTTCTTCCCACCTTTCCCTAACCATTTCAACATTTCTACAGGAATATTGTCCACCCCCACAGCCTTATTTGCTTTCATCTCCTTTAATGCCCTTTCTATTTCATCGTCGAGTATGCCTGGACCTAAGCTATCTTCTTCTACGTCATGGTCCTTTTCTATGTCTAACTTTGTCGGCCTAAGTTCTTTACCATACAGTGTTTCTATATATTCCTTCCATCTCTCTTGGATTTTTCCTGGTTCAACTATTATCTTACCCCATTTATCTTTAATTGTTAGCACAGATCTTGTCTTCTTACTTCCCGATAATAACTTAACCTTGCTGTATAGAGCACCAATTTCACCCTTCTTCTGTAAACTTTCCATATCCTCGCATTGCGTTTTCCACCATTCTTCTTTTGCTTTATTTGTGGCCCTTCTCAATTTATTGTTTAAATCTTTGTACTTCATTTTGCCTAACTCTGTGTTTACATTTTTCCATCTTCTTCTCTCATCCATCTTTGCAATCATCTCATCCGTTACCCATGGTTTCCCTATCCTTTTCCCGTTAACGGTTCCTATAGTGTCTTTAGCGGCTACCAATATCCCTTTCTTGATACATTCCCATTTTTCTTCGATAGCACTCAGTTCTTTACCGTCATCCATCATTTTCTCTACAGCCTCCTGATACTCCTTCCTCGTTAATTCATTTACTGCTTCTAAATTCCATTTTTTAACCCGCCGCCCTTGCCTTATCTTCTTGAAACGAACATTACATTTCATAACAACTAAATTGTGGTCAGAGTCTGCATCCGCTCCTGGGAACCTGTGCGAATTTATCACACTGTTCCTAAACCTGTGCCTAACCATAATATAATCTAACTGATACCTTTCTGAGTCACCTGGCATTTTCCATGTATACCTACGCCTTTTGTGGTGTCTAAACCATGTGTTAGTGATGACTAACCCCTGTCTCCTGCAGAATTCAATTGCTTTCTCTCCGCGTTCATTCCTCGTGCCTAACCCATAGTCCCCCACCTCAACACCATCTCTTCCTTCGCCTACCGTCGCATTCCAATCCCCCATCACTATCAAATGTTTTCCTGCAGGAACACGCGCGATTATATTCTCTAACTCATCGTGCATCCTATCGACTTCTTCCTCCTTGTGATTGCTCGGTGGCATGTATACCTGAACAATGACCAAGTTCGTCGGCTCTGCTTTAATCTCTACGAGTAAAATTCTATCTGTCGCTTGCTCTATGTTGACTAAGCTTCTTCCTGCCCCTTTATTTAAAATTACGGCAACCCCTCGTTGGCTCTCGTCCCCGCCGCTGTATATTACTCTATAATTGTCACTCCAGTAATCCCCGCTATCTTTCCATCTCACCTCGCAGAGGCCTAAAATATCTATGTTACCTCTTTCCATCTCTCGCTTAATATTTTCTAATTTGCCTCTCCTTAACATTGTCCTGACGTTCCAGGTTCCTATTCTTACTACTTTCGCCTTCTTCTGAGTCTTCTGTCCTGCTGAAGTTATTTCTTCCCTGCAAGGGTTTCGTGGGATGACGACCGCGGAAGCCTTGCCTCTCCCGCTGCCGGGCACGACACACGGCCTCTTGGGCCGAGTCCCGTAGTTGCCAGGACTCATATTATCCTTTGTGCCCATCATAATATTCTTGGGAATCATAATTGAGGTGTTTTCCCGTTGCCTTCCTCAATAGTGTTTTTAACGTGACACCATCACTTAATGGCCGCCCCACTGGTGTCAGACGCCATTGCAGCCGCCTCACTGAGGAACAGACGCTGCGTGGACTACCTTTCGTGTGGCTCCTAACCTTCGACCTATCTGGCATGGGTGACCCTTCCAGGAGTAATTATTATTACTCCCGCCAGCACAGCTCTAGGGGTCATCGGAGCACACAAGCCCTTCCACCACGACAAGGTTGTAGTCCATGGGAGGGCCTTATATATAGATATACATACAAATGCATATATATACATATATATACACATATACACATATATATATATATATATATATATATATATATATATATATATATATATATATATATATATATATATATAAATACATACACACACTCTTCTACATATATACAAGGAGGAGGAGAATTAAGGGGCCAATAGGAAGCGGGTAAGGTGGGGGAGGCGAAATGTAGGCAGCATTGGATAAAATCAGTGGGCTTGGTTCAGCCCGCGAGTTCTCACCTCTATGTTACTAGCGGAATTGGGAAGGATTTCAATCACTGAAACGGAGAAGCAGTCATCAAAAGACTGGTTGTGGGAAGCAGTGTGAATAGGGATGGGATAATTAAGGAAGGTGGGAGATTTGGTGGAATAGCGGTGGTTATTCATTCGGAGGGAAAGGGTGGTCGTGCATTCACCCACGTAAAAGGCAGGGCAGAAGTTACAGGAGAGGCGATATATAAGGTTTTTAGAGGTGCAGGTGGCTATGGGTTGGGAGTTGGTAATAAGGGACGTGGAAGGTCTGAGGAGATGGCAGCATTTACAGCGTGGGCGGTTGCATGGTGCGGACAGGGGTGGGGAAGAGACAGGGGTGCTCATAGGTGGTTTTATATACTTAAAGATATCACGCAGGTTTGACGGGCGTTTAAATGAAACGGAGGGACAATGTGGGAATAAATGTGATGTGGATTGACTATTGCTAATAATTGGGAAGAGTTCACGGATTATCTGTTTAATTTTGTGGGTTCCGGGGAAGAAAGTGGTGATAAGGTAAGGGCATTTTGGGCGGTTAGGTTTGGGGAGAGGAGTGTATTGGGTTGAATGTTTGAGAATTTTCCTGTTGAGCAGTGTTTCAGGGTACCCACATTCTCTGAGAGAAACGTGTAACTGGTCAATGTATTTCCGTTTGGAGGGGGTGTTGTTGCAGAGACGGAGGCCGCGGACTGAGAGTGAGAAGGGGATGGAGCGTTTTGTGTGCGATGGGTGACAGCTATTGAAATGGAGATATTGTTGGGTGTTGGTCGGTTTAATGTGAACTGAGGTGTAAAACTTATTGTTCTGGAGATGAATGTCAATGTCTAGAAAGGTGAGATTTGAGTCTGATATAGAGGAAGTGAAAGAAACCGAGGAGGAGGAGTTGAGAGAGGAAATGAAGGATGACAAGTTTTCGCGTCCGTGGGGTCAAAGGAGGAAAATATCATCAATGTAACGGGCCCAGAAGAGTGGTTTAAGGGTTTGTTGCTGGAGAAATGTTTCTTCAAGTTTACCCATAAAGAGATTGGCGTATGCAGGAGCCATACGCGTGCCCATTGCAGTACCTTTTATTTGCAAATAAATTTATATATATATATATATATATATATATATATATATATATATATATATATATATATATATATATATATATATATATTCAAACTTGAAAATCTCGCCATACGGCGCACAAATATTCATTAAAACAGAAATAGGTATATGGAAAGGGGATAGGAAAACATAAAAGGCGAACACAGGACATGTGGGGAAGGCGGTTTTTGAGCTGATCACGAAAGTAAAAATATTTCCTTATCCGGGATCCGCCTTCCCCACGTGTCCTGTGTTCGCCTTTTATGTGTTTTCCTATCCCCTTTCCTTATACCTATTTCTGTTTGAATGAATATATATATATATATATATATATATATATATATATATATATATACATATTAATGTATACATACCTGCTCTATTTTTCCCCTTCCTATTTTAATTTTTAGCTTAGCCCATTTCTTGGTGTTCGTGACGGAGGGTGCATGAGTGGTGTCAGCCCCCGTGCAGTTTCGATGGATCATGACTCGTGTTTCGGTTGTTCAGAATACCGAACTCGGTAGTGGACTCTCAATTGGGAAATGTGCTGGCTACTTCCTCGTTGCGTGCCTAATGATCAAGCAGCAAGCATTTCTTGTTTTCGAATGGGCGGTCGGACGGTCGGCCCTTGAAATGTCACTCCTCCTCCCACGCAGGGTGTGCGGGAGGGGGGCGGAAGTGACACTGTCCCAAATCCCTGTGACACGATGTTTGGGAATATCCGACGACATTCTGACATACTCCATGCTCATTTGGATGGCCATAGAGAGAGAGAGCTAGGCGCGGAAAGTTAGCGTCCCCAAACCGAGCTGTGGACAAAGGGAATATGTGGGATTTTTGAGCTATTTATGAGCTCCGAAACTCCACCAGTCCCGATTTTTGTGCTCAAATAGTTTGGCAGGAATATCTGGAAGCGTGTTGGGGGTGCTAACTTTCGAAAAGTAAGCACCCAACCTTTATTTGGTTATTTTATCACATATTCCCTCTGTCCATATCTCGGTTTGGGGGCGGAAACTTTCCGCACCCGAGAGAGGGAACCCTTGAAATGACCCCTTGATGGAATACTATCATTGTAGATCGGTAGGTCGAGAAAATCCCACTGTTGTGAGGGACTCAGGAAGGGGTCGGTACCCTTGGAGCATTAAATGAAGCCTAGCTTGTGGGAATTTTATTTGTGAAAGATGCTGGTGCAGTTTTAAGGATGATTTAGGAGAGAAACTTTCGGACGCATAAGTCCAAATTTTGAATGCCTGTAACATTTCCCGTCGTTCTCTTTCCTTGGTTAAAACGTATTCGGACGAGCGAGGGAAGTGAGGGTCATAGATGAGTGGCCGGTAAGTTGGGGGGGCGGGGAAAGGGGGTCATCGTGTGGCTGCGAATTCTGTGTATTTCTCTGGGCGAGGAGTCCGCCACCATTCGCGGCGGCTGAGAAGTAAGGCGATTGGCAGGGGGTGTTCTTTAACTCGAGGCTCATAGGTGTGCTTTCGCGATGGGAGAGGGTGGGAGGAGCCGTGGAGACCACGTGACCTGCTTTTCCCCCACTCCCCCGCTCGCGGAGATAATGAGGGGCGTGAGCGGGGCGCACGCACAGGTGGGCACCGCGGGGGCGGATTACAAGGGGAGGAGGAGGAGGCAGAGATAGGGAGAGAGCGAGAGAGAGGGCGAATGTCGCCGCCGATTGGCTCGAACGAGGTACCTTCCCCCGCTCCCCATTGGGCGGCGGGAGGCGATCACCTTACTCGCTCACCTGACGTGAGCCCCCTCCCTCCTTCGCGCCCTCCCACGCCTACCTCTGCGCCGCATGAGGTGAGGAAGGTGAGCGGGCACGTGGAGGGCGACGCCAGCGTGCCCCACGGCTGGAGATGGAAGCCGGCACCTCCCACCCCCTCCCCCCGTGGTTTTCACCGGGGGGCCATCGGGAAACCCCCGCAACCAGCCACCCTTTGGGTTTCCCTCTCTCCCGAGCTTCGCTGTTTCCGCTCACCATTTGTTTGCTGCAAGTCGTGAGCCAGATGACGTCACCTTTGGTTTCAATTGTGCGTGCAAACTCCAATTTGTGGAAGTTCAAACGTACGCAAGTACGAAAGCCTCGCCCTTACGTTTAGAATTGACGATCCTTTATCCCTCGACTGCATTCGTCTCCTCGCGGCCGGGATCGATCGTGTAGATGGTGTCAATAGTAACCTTTCCAATATAATTTGTAAACCACACACCCATGTGTATGTATTTCTAGCCGTCATTATGTAATTTATTGTATAAAATGATGTGACACCTGTTTGTGAATTTTTACGCATCATTTAGTATTTTTTCAGTATTTTAGTACTTTGTAAGTCAATGCTAGGGTGTATGGCAGACGGTGAATACTCACCAGACTAATTTTGACACGAATAATTTTATCCCTAGCGGCGTCGGACAATGTCTGATGCCTTATCGTTCGTGGAAAAATGACATCTTAATCCATCTTTCCTTTGCGTCATCTCTTTTTTAATTTTATTGACATGATCTCTCCTCTACCGTAGTACTACGAGGGTAATTATACCTTTTCACCATCACTGCTAAAGAGACCTCCTTCCAGTTTATGCAAGAGCTTCAATCTGTAATTTAACCTTTTCTCCATCGAGTGGTTCCCAGCCTAGCTGCTCTTAATATTTTGGATTCGCTACTCAATTTATCATTACGACGTTTTACAAATCTAGCTCATCTACCTTGCACGCAATCCGATTCGGCAATCAATCCTTAAGGATGGAGTCCATTGTATTTTGCACGTCCATGTGGTAGCGGAATGTGAGTGAAAAAAGTGAAATTGGTATACCAGGTGATCACGGAAATGAGAGAAGAGACGAAGAGGAATGTGAACTATTATAACCCAGGATTAAATCATAATGAAGCAACGCTCAAAGTAGCCGGTGATGTTCCAAGCATTGTGTTAAACAGCAACCATGACATAAGAAAAACATCTTTTCAATGGCGGTTCCCGACGATTGTCGCCAGAATGCACCGCGTTGCCTCGAACACGCCATCCGAGTCCATTCATTTCCTTCCTGGGCGAAAAGTGCGAGTCCCTATCGCCCGGCACTACGCTAGTTTTTATCGTACTGCGCTCCGACGGAGATTTGATCGACGCCTCCGAAAAGACACGCCATATGTCATCGTACGGAGTCGCATTTATCCCCCATCCAATTTTGTCTCACATAATTGAATAGAACGTTTGCTGAAAAATATTAAGCCTAATAAATCCTCCGGGCTCGATCAAGTACTCATAAGGAATTAGCGTCGGATATTCCGCCGTATCTAGAAATCATATTTAAGAAATCGAGGGTAGATTACAATATTCTCAGTAGTTTAAAAACGGCAAACGTAATCCCTTTAATTCAAAACAGAGACAAGGGGGAACCGAGTAACCTTTTTGTTCTAGATATCCTTGGTCCTAGAGGGAGCAATGTTCTAGTGTCCCGGTTTTTCTAGATTTCAAAAAGGCTTTCCAAAAATACCTCATAGTAAACTTCTCACGAACCTAGTACCCAATGGTATAATAGATATGGTAATATAGATAATGATATCCTGCACTGGTTAAAAACTTTCGTTTTCATACAATAGAATTTACTTCAGGTGGTCCCCAGACGTTTTTGCATTTATTTACGTTAACAACATTAACTCAGTGGTTACTAGGAAGATGCGTTTATGTGTCGACGATGCAGAGATATCCGTAATTCTGAGGATAAAGCAGCTTTAACAGACGATCTATGCAACGCTGGTGCGACACTTGGGAATTAGAATCAAACTAAAAAATAGTCCATAGTGATGAATATTTGGGAAAATAGATATCCCTTCGCCTACTGCATTGGAACATCGAAATGGAATGTGTAGACTCAATTAAATACCTAGGCGTTACCCTCACTCACGACCTCTCCTGGGTGAAACACACACGGGGAATATGTGGACAAGCTAACAAAAAATTGAGATTTATCAGAAGAGTACTGGGAAAATGTTATGAGAAAGTCAAAGAGAGATGTTATGTGTCTTCGGTTAGGCCTCATTCAGAATATGCTGAAAGTTTAAATGGGATCCTCACGAATTTAAATTGATCGCCGAATTGTTTCACACGCAAAGTAGAAGAGCTAGATTTGTGAAACTCTGTTATGATAAACTTAGTAGCGTATCCAAAATATTAGTGGAGCTAGGCTGGTAATCACTTAATGGAGGGAAGATTAAATTCCAGTTTGAAGTTCTTGTATGAATTGAAAGGATGTCTCTTAAACAGTGATGGTAAAAATTTATTATTAACCCCATCATATTGAAGTAGGTGAGATCATATCAATAAAATTTAAAAAATTGATTAGGCGAAGGAAAGATAGGTTAAGATGTCATTTTTCTTACAAACGATAAGAGATCAATATAAAATAACGTTTGTCCGATCAAGCAAGGAGGAAAATGTGTTTTTGGTCAAGGGTGGTCACGGAAATCGCGTGCGAATGGGGTGACTTCATTTTAACTACTAGATTATAAGACATACATAATTTTAATTTTTTTAGGTAATCTACCGGTGAAGGTAGGTTTTTGGATGGACACAACTATCAAATAAATATTTTGACTCCAAACAAAATCCAATCCAGAAACCTACTCAACATCAGGTCTCTCTTTATCTTTGTGTACTTCTTTGCTCCCTTCACCCCATCCAACATTCCTATCCTGTTCCTGCCGTTTCCTCGTTTGCCTAACATTCTCCCCTCCATTATCTTTTTCAACATCCCACTGCTGCTCAATACGCCCTTCATCCATTTTTCCTCCCATGGACTACAACCTTGACGTGGTGGAAGGGCTTGCGAGTTCCGATGACCTCTAGAGATGTCCTGGCGGGAGTAATGATAATTGCTCCTGGTAGGGTCACCCATGCCAGTTAGGTCGAAAGTTAGGAGCCAAACGAAAGGTAGTCCAGGCAGCGTCTTTTCCTCAGTGGGGGGGCTGCAAAGACGTCCGACCCCAATGAGACGGCCATTGAGTGATGGTGCCACGTTAAAAACACTATTGAGGAAGGCAACGGGACATCGCCTCAGTTATAATTCCCAAGATTTTTATGATGGACAATATTTTTATAATATATTATGAATAAATAAAAAATACTTTTTAGAAAAGGAAATGAAACTCTTCAGATTTTATGGTTGAAACATAATGAGGCGATTCCAAGCCTGTCTAACCGTGGCGGAGAATACGAGAGGAGTGTCGCGTGTAATAAGGCACCTTAGGAGAACGCTCGCTAATGGCAATTGGGGAGATTTCGTAGGGTCCTCATCATTTGATGCCAGAATTGAAAATTTAACGTTTCGCTTCGTTAGAAGAAGGTCGCAACGCATCCCACGACATTCTTGCGTGCTACCATTTTTAATTTTTTCGGTGATACAGTTTTGAAGTTTTATTATCTTAAATTTTATTTCGGTGGCGTGACTCCCACCGCCGATAACGGCAGTAGAGCGCCGGTAGAGCAGCAGCAGGCCTCATTATAAGCCTTTGCGGGAGGGGCATGTTTCGTGATCCAGTGAGAGATTGGGAGACCGGATATCCTCATCGAGGGTCGACTATCAATTCGCGTGGCTGCAATCAGTCGCGGACTTCTTTCACGCGGCGAATAAATTGATTCGCGAACCCTTTCACCGTAGGCTCGAATTTTTCGCGCCTCGCCGAGGGAGATAGGTCAAATGTCTGGCGCCTGCTTCCGGAGTGATCGTTTCAGCAGTTTCTCGGGGGATGGCGGCGAGGGGGGCGGGGTGCTGGGAATAGGGTGGGCGGCGAGACGTGATCTCTCGGTAGGTCTTGCAGTTGCCATGTTTCTCCGGAGTAACACGTTCACATGACGTCCATTGCCACTCCTAGCCGGTTGCCCACATGGACAATGGCGGCGACCACTCGCACATGGGACTGCCACTATCGACGCTGTCTGTGCAGGGCACGGGGGATCACTTCTTACAAAATACTGTATTGCAATCAAATCGATGCTTTGTATCCGTATTGAGTGGAAATTCGTTGTAGTTTGCAATCAATGAATGCAAATAGTACGTTGTCCCCCTTTCTTCTGCTCCTCGACCACTCTGCGTAGTTGTAGCGCCGGCGTCCTTGTGGACGCCCTGTGTCCTTTGCGCTATTACAAGTACATTCATATTTTTCCAAATTAAATTTTTGCGGAATATTTGCAGTGGAGAAATTGTAAGTTTAGGAAATTTTTCGATAAAATACTTGATCCTTAGCCAGATATGTCATTTTTTTGCATTTAAGCTTTGTTACATTTATGTAAATCTGGAAAGCGTGACGTCTTCCCATGATATGAATTTGTTCGACGAAGTGAATTATTGAAATGGGAGCCCACCTCCTCGCACCTAAATGTGACAAGGCAAAGCGCAGTGTACTGCATAGTGACACCTACTCCCAACGATGATTGACGTCAGTGCGTATGAAAAATGCGAGCACGAGTCTTCTCTGCAAATTGACGGGAAGGAGTTTGTGTGCGTCGTTCTGAGAATGTGCGTCGTCTGCCTGCACCGAGTCCCAACTGGCTTTTGAGATTCAGGATGGCGTATTAGTTATTTGTGTGCACTGCTGACGCTGGCCGATGCTCAATACTTGGCATGGCACCGTCAATGTCGTGAACACACTGCCTTATGGAATGCCGGCCATCGGCCCCTCAAGGCACCGCCGAGCAGGTGCGCCTGCATGCACGCCGCCTTTCGGGCTGGCGCGGCGTGCCGCGGGGTGAGGGCATCGTGCAGGAGCTGCGGGTTGTGGGCGTGGGGCAGAGGGTGTGGGGGGAGGACGTGTGGCAGAGGTTGCGGGGGGAGGACGTGTGGCAGGGGCTGCGGGGTGAGGACGTGTGGCAGGGGGTGTGAGGTATTTTCTTTTAGTTCCTCCTTGTCTCGGTTTTCAAAATTGGTATTAGTGTCCGTTTTCCATTCACTGGGAATCTTGTGATCTACAAGCGATTTTAAAAATGTAAATTCTAGATGCAAATTTCACTAAAGTAACAGTGATGAAAATACTTTGGAGTCACTAGCCTGGGAGCAGTTCTTGTCGTGCGCTCTATTTCCTGCCGTTGCGGGCTCGATTTGTGCGAATGCATTGCAATTCCTTGCCTGTATCGATCGGTTTTGTAGCCATTTCCCTCTTTTACGGTTTGAGACTTTACTTCGTGGAAGTATTTGATATCAATGTTAAAAGATTTTGTACTTTTCCACCCACTTTATTTTAAGGTAAAACGCGTTTCGCCAACTAGCGGCATCACCAGGTACCAACTTTGTTCACATTCAGCACTCGAAGATTTACCCTGAAGACAGAGGAGAGGGGAGGAGGCGGCTATGGTTGGGGTTGTGCTTGGGTGGAATGTTAAAAGTGGGAGTGGGATGTTTGGGGAGTTGAAGGGATAGAAGTGGTGGTGCCGTAGTTAAGACGTGACATGGGAATGGGGTGGAGTAGTATCGGAAGGGTGGAAGGGCGATCCGGTGCGTTTAAGGATTGGTTCTATTTCTTCCCTCGGGATTACTTTCTCAGAAAGGAGAGGGGGGGCTTATTGGTACAATTCCTAATTATAAAGGATCGTTTTTGGGTCTGGCGAGTGCCTTCTTATTTCGGTTTGTTCGAGAGCGTCCATTGATGGTACATTAGGGAGGATATGAAATACTTTAGTAAACAACTACCATTATCGTTGAATTCTACTTTGCGCGCTTCCCAAGGAGGGATTGGGGTTTTGATTTTGGCGACACCGACCGTGTGCTTTGGCTCGCGTCTTCAAATTTCAGCTTGTGTGGCCGACATGAAGAGATGATGCATCGGTCGCATTTCGGTATATACAGGTAAATGCCCGATGGACTGCTTGACTGAGTGAGGTAGGTAGGTGATTGGAGATTTAATAAATGTCTCCCTGAAATGTGATCGAGCACCATTTGAAGTCCATCGACTTTGCGGAAGGAGAGGAGAAATTTCTACTAATGGCCATTGCTTTATTCTTTATGTGAAGTACAGGGTAGAGCACAATGGACTCCCTGATTTGACAAGTAAATTGTAACACATCCAACCAAGATAATTAAAAAGTTTTCTCTATCTGAAAAGTACATCAAACGCCATATTTTTAATCAGACATTGAAAATTATTTCATCCAGGTGATGACCTTGGTGAGCGATACACATCTTGGGTCGTTGAAAAAAGCGTTCGAAAACTCTTCTCAGCATATCTTGTGTTATTCCAGCGATGACATCTGTAATTGCCTCCTTAAGGGCTTCCAAGGTCCTTGGTCGAACTTTGTAACCCTCAGCTTTGAGATATCTCCGAGGGAGAACATCACCAGGGCTCAAATCCAGGGAGCGAGAAGGCAATGGAACATACCGTCGTAAGGAGGTCAGGCGGCCGGGAAATCGTTCTTGCGGGATTCGGCGTGAACTACGGGCGGTATGAGCCGTGGCACCATCCTGTTGAAATCAAAAGACTTCGGTGTCACATTCCTCAACACAGTCTACCATTTTGGGGATCAAAAAGTTCTCCAGCATCTCACAATAGCGCCCAGAGTTCACAGTAACAGTTGAATTTCAATATCAATTGAGACTTAAAAATGTAAGGCCCGATAATGTCTATGGAGGACACGGTGCACCAAACTGTCACTTTGGGGCTATGAATGGGTCTTGGGTGAAGTTTGCGAGTGTTTTCAGTCGCCCAGTAGCGAAAAGTTTGCGTATTTACTGAGCCGGATAGGGGAAGATGCTCTTCATTCCTGTACCGCAGCGCCCTCTGCCTCGCCACCGCACTAGCATTGTTGTTAAAGATGTTTATCGTAGAAACAAAGCCTGGATTCACATCAAACATCTTCATGGTAACTAGAGAAAATGATGTTGTTTCCCTCAGCTAACTCCACTGCTCTTACTCCGCTAATTTTCCTGCGCGCTCTACAGTATTTCTTTAAAACTAGGAATTCCATTTTTCTCCACCCTGTATTTTGTTCAGCAAGGTTTGGGTTGTATCCAATTGTTCGTGTCTATCTTAATAATTTTACCTTAAATTCTATGTTAAAATATTTGGGGTAAAGAGGGGTGTCTGGGTCATCGAGTGGTGGCCTGCATGTTTGTCATAAAAATGGTGGGCGGAATCATTGCGCGTTATGTGATATGTATGGGTGGATTTTCTGCATATTGGGAACTTTTCTCTTTTCCCTCGTGGTAATTGACAAATCGAGGGAATTAATTCTGTCGTTGACGTCCTCTCCAATGGAGAAGGAGTGAGTTGTGGTAACCGGGGAAGGAGGCTAACTGGCGGTTTGTCCACAGACAAAGAATTTCATCAGGATAATGGTACCATTGCATCACATTCTTCCCTTGTTGATTGCCGGTATTGAAAAGATATTCTTCTTACGATTTGAGAAAGAGTTTGGCTAAGAAGGGGGGAAGTAAGGAACCCATAGATAGACCACCTGCTTGGTTGCAAAAATTGTGATTGAAATTAACATAATATCGATTAACTGAGGGATATTAGTTCGTTTGAAATGCTTGGGGTAATGGTGAAGTCTTTTAGTAAATCTTGAGCCTTAAATAAGGATTCAGTTCAGGGCACATAAATGGATAGGTTATTTATATGAAGAGACACTAGTGTTGCTTTTAATTTCTTTTTATTAGTCTTTAGTGTTTCGGAAGAGATATTAACTCCGTATTTAGACCTGCAAGATTTCAAAACAGCAATCACATAGCTTCTGAATCATAAGACACAACGTCGACTTTTCAAAGTGAAGGGAAAAGGACAATGTCCATTTTTGCAATTTTTAATGCTCGGGAACAATGGTGTTCAATACAAATGAAGACCCTAACTATATGAACAGGCCGTGCCAATTCCAGCAGGCTGCGTTCCTTAGTTTGCAAATGGCACATTTCTCCGCCGCAATGAGGCCAAGTGCCATGACACGAGCAGTAGTCAATGACCTTCGAAGGACGCTAAGACCATTCCTCAAGTAAGATCTGGTGCTATCCCGGCGTATGAGCTTGGTGAAGTTTTCTCGGGTCTTCAACCGGGTCAGGGGTTCCATAATGACCGACGTTTCGATGCTTGACTCGTGCATCGTCCTCAGGGATGATGATTGCCGCTCGTTTCGTTTCGTTTTAAATGTTTTTATTTCCGTACAGAATGATACATAACAAAAATGGCAATACATGATACAGAAATGAATACAAAAAATACGGAAACCCCGTTTTAGGATAAGCTCCTCTTAGGGGTGGAAAACAACAGACAACAGACAGATTACAATGGAGGCGATGGCGGAAATGATTGCCGCTCGGTTTTTGGCCGTCTTATATACCTGCGCGCTCGGGTTAAGATCACTTCTGATTGGTCCGCCGCGGAGGAGCTTCCCGATTGATCGCCTGGTCGTTTTGCTCGGTTCCTTTCTCTTCTAACCTCCAATAGCACAGGTTTCCATGTGTGGCTGAGGGAAAAGCCGGAATCCCTGTTGAAATTTAGTCCGGCCATCCTAATTTCGATGGATTCCTTGATAATGCGGTCCCAGTAGCTTGGTCCCGTTGAAATCAATAGTGGTGATCCATCCCGATGCTGAGTTCTGCGACGGCTGACTTTTCCGCCTGTCCGACGGTCATTATGCCTCCTGGGCGTCAAGTTGGACGCTGCCATGGTGATGCTATTTCGCCACGTCTTGACCTCCACATAATTCCAGTATGATGGGCAATTCTTTGAGTAAGCAGATGGAGTGGTAATGGGATCTCCACTCTTCTCTGCCATAGCTAACTTCTTTATGGAAGACTTTGAAGAAAAGGCACTAAAATCAGTCCCGCTCCGCCCTAAACGTTTTTTCCGGTATGTAGACTACACCTTTGTGATTTGGCCACATGGGAAGGATGAACACGATGAATTCCTAGTGCATATGAACCGCCAGCACCCCAATATAGCTTTTACCATGGAAGTGGAAATCGACGGCCAACTCCCTTTCCTCGATATCCTGGTTCGACGTAAGAGCAATGGCACATTCGGACATAATGTGTATCGGAAGCCGACGCATACTGGGCTGTACCTCAATAGAAACAGCCACGGC
Source organism: Hetaerina titia (assembly GCA_037158775.1). NCBI lineage: Eukaryota > Metazoa > Arthropoda > Insecta > Odonata > Calopterygidae > Hetaerina > Hetaerina titia. The sequence goes on from CM073769.1 coordinate 147,820,565, forward strand.
CACCCATCCCAAAGGCTAAGTGTTAAAAAACACTCTTTCAACGAGCCAGGGTCATCGCCGACAAAAACAGCTTGCCAGAGGAGATTAACCACCTGAAAACCACCTTCCTCCAGAATAGGTATAGTGGACACGAAATCTCCTTAGCACTAAAAAGGTCCTTCGACTCGCAACCACGCACGGTAGAGGAAAAATAAAAACCTTTAGCCAGGGCCTGCTTGCCATACGTCGCCTCGATCTCCGGGAAAATATTCAGGATTTTGGCGAGGCATAAAATCGAGGAAATCCATAAACCTCCGGGGAAAATTAGAAACTTGCTGGTCAGAGCGAAGGACCAAATCGGCCTAAAGACCTCGGGAATATACCAAGTCCCATTTTCCTGCGGAGAGGTCTAAATTGGAGAGACAGGCCGGACCATCGAGACTAGGTTGAAGGAACATACAAGTGTGCACCCAAAAGTGGTACGACTGATTTTTTTACAAGAATTTTATTGACGATATGCTTATATCGACTTAGTAATCATCAAAGAATGCTCCTTGAGCTGTTAAAAACTTAGTATAACGTTGCTCCTATTCCCCGTACGCCCGCTGTAAATTTTCTTTGGGGATGCCGTTGATTACCCTCGTCGAAGCTTCTTGAACGCCCTTTATCGAGTCAAAACGTTGTCCCTTGAGCTGTCTTTTCATCAGGGGGAAGAAGAAGAAGTCCGTTGGTGCGAGATCAGGAGAATAGGGCGGGTGCGGCAACGTGGCAACGCCGTATTTGGCCAGGAGCTGTCTGACGACGAGCGCGCCATGGCACGGCACGTTGTCATGATGAAGCACCCAGCAGTTTGCGATGACTGGTCGGACTCTTTTCACGCGTTCCTGGAGGCGGGTGAGCACCTGCACGTAAAAGTTCGCATTCAGTCTCCCCTGGTGGGGCAAACTCCTTGTGAACCACTCCATGACGGTCGAAAAACACAATCAACATCGTTTTGATTTTTCATTTGCTCATGCGAGACTTTTTTGGACTTGGGGACGCGGAAGTGCTTTTCGTTTCGGGGTCATATTGAAAAACCCATGTTTCATCACCAGTTATCATATTGTCCAAAAAATTGTCATCCCAGTGCAAATTGGCTAAAACTTCTTCGGAAATGCGCACGAGCGTTGCCTGTTGGTCGAAACTCAGAAATTTTCGGCACCATCTTGGCGCACACCTTGCGCATGGCCAAATCCTGTTAAATAATGCGTTGGACGTTGGATGCAGACAGACCCAACTGGTCTGCAACTGTTTCACTGGTTAAGCGTCGGTCTGTTTTCAGCAGTGTCCTCATTCTGTCCACATTCGTGTCGGTTATTGCCGTCGACGGACGTCCGGGGCGATGGTCGTCTTCAAAGAGCCCCCTACCCTCTTTAAACAACCTGTGCCACTCAAATACTGTCGAACGGCTTAAGGCAGTGTCCCCATAAGCTTGCTTGATCATATCGAGGGTCTCAGTTGCCATCTTCTCGAGTTTTGCACAAAACTTCACGGAATAACGTTTCTCTAAATTCAGATTCATTTTGTTTTTCGACGCGGACAAAAAACTTGCTTCGCTAAAAACGGTGTCCTCACTGAACGACAGCCCGCAGGCGACTGAGGTTAGTTTCGGTCTGTTGCTAAGAAGCTCCTCCACCTTACCCTGCAAGACATACCCCCCTCCACCGCTCCGTTCGCGCCAGAGAAAATGAGTCCTACCACTTTTGGGTGCGTCCATATATATATATATATATATATATATATATATATATATATATATATATATATATATATATATATATATATATATATATATATATATATGAGTGGGTCGCCTGGTAGTCCAGGGGGTAGAGTTTTGGACTACTGACGGGAGGGTCCTGGGTTCAATTCCCGGGAAATGCACTCTGGGCACTTCTAGCTCCACCCAAGCTATCTTAGATCTACCTGGGATACTATAACCGGCACAGGGAAAGGAACTGGCCCCCCTACCGTGATGTGTGAATTTCACACGCCGTCGGGCTTAGTACTAGGTGAACTCTACCATCACCTACCCAACCGACCTTCGGGTTGAATAAGTCCCGGTTAAGGAAACTCGTTTCTGCTTGGGATCCTCGCCTCCCTCGCTAGCCTCTCGTTCCTGCCTTTGTGTTTCTACCCAATTCCAGGCCTAACAATACATGCGCACGCCTGCGCGCACCGGTAATCGTAGTAATACGAGGTGTGTTCATACAGTAAGACGCGTTTGGTCACAGGAAAATATATACTCATATGAAACACATTTTATTGGCACATTTAGTTAGCTACAAACCTACTTCACTTATCTACATAATCGCCGTTCACTTCTAAGCATTTTTCGTACCGCTGCACCAGCTTCTTTAACCTCTCTGCATAGAAACTCGCCGCCTGAGGGTTGAACCAATCGACAACGCCATTCTTGAGTTCCTCTTCGGTTTCGAAACGTTGTCCACCGAACCACTGTTTCAAGTACAATAAAATGAAGTAGTCGCTGGGTGTAAGGTCAGGACTGTACGGTGGGTCGTTTAAAGAGTCCCCAAAGACCCAAAAACTCTCGTCCACTGGACATTCTTTGCTCTTTGTGGTGGTCGGTAAGCATTTTCGGTACCCACCTTGCACGCAATGTGTGGAATCCGAGGTTTTCCGTAACAATATTGTAGACAGTAGTGCGGTTAAGTTGAGGAAATTATTCAGCCAGGCCATTAATTGTCAATCGACGATCACATCGCAGTTTTTGTTCCACTTGCGAAACAATTTCATCGGTCAGAATACTGGGCCTACCACTTCGCTCTTCGTCATGGACATTTGTTTGTCCATTTTTGAAATCACAGCACCATTGGCTAACCTTTCCTTCACTCATAACTGTAGGTTTATAAACTAAGCATAATTCCCGATGAATTGCAGCAGCCGACAATCCTTTTGCATACAAGAATCGTATGTCAGAACGCACTTCACAGCTGGCGGGATCAACGATTGTCGCGGACATTGTTGTTTGCATTCACGGACAAGCAAACGACTTCTGAAACAAAAAAATGCTGCTATAGCTTCTCAATGAATCAGTAGATGGCGCTGCAGGAGCAAAACTGTGTTCTGAATCGCCAGTATTTAAATATAAGCAAACGGTACTTACTTTAAGAATTCTAGTCGTAGGAGAGTGAGGCGCCCATCATCTCAAGAAAGAGAATGAGCGGGAGGGGGGTTTTGGCAGGGCGTATTAAGGATTCTTGGGGTGTTAATGAGATTCGGGATGATGTTTCCCTCGAACTCAAACCCCAATTGCTCCTATGCATATACCTCCGCTTTTCATGTCATGGAAAAACATCTGAATGCCGCCTGGCGTATTAAATCAAATCGTCGACGCGCTCGTTGCGAGGGGGGCGGTATTGGAGGTGAGAAGAGAAAGGAACCGAGCAAAACGACCAGGCGACCAATCGGGAAGCTTCTCCGTGGTGGACGAATCAGAAGTGACCTGAACTCGAGCGCGCAGGTATATAAGACGGCCAAAAACCGAGTGGCAATGGGGAGTGCTGAGAAACCAAAAACCGAGGTGCTGTGAAGACTGCCATTACAACATAGTCGCCAAGAGAGTACACAGTAGACAATAAAACGTCTTCATAGTCCTAAGACTGGTCAGACGAATGGGACGCCTGCGCAAAAGAGGTAGTCGCCTGAGTGGCAATGATCATCCCTCAGGACGATACACGAGTCGAGCATCGAAACGGCGGTCATCATGGAGCACCTGACCCGGTTGAAGACCCGAGAAAACTTCACCAAAACCATTCCTCAACCCCGTCGGCCCTGCCCCACTTGACTAGAGGTGAAAGGAGGCCTGAGGGGGCGCCACCTTCCTCGTAGGACCCCCCTATCTGATGAATGACGCCCCTCTCCTTTACCCCACGCCCCCCGTGTCCCCTGTGCTGCCATGAAGCTGCGGTGACCACACCTTCCCCTCCCCCAGCATCGCCAAACCGTCCCAACGCCTCCCACGCGCTCGCTCCATCACTATGATTCCATTTTCTGGAACGCCGGCTCGAATTGTACTTCTCCCTTTTGTTTGCCCTTAGCCTGGACCGAAGAAGGGGCGGGAGGCACTCCAGCTGCACCGATGCCTACGGGGCGGGGGACGGAGAGGATTCAGGGCCACTCTCCGACCGCTGTGGTTGCTGTCAGTTTCCGACGGCGTCGGCGTTTGCCCAGTCACTCCCCCCTGCCGACAGATAAGAAGCGATGCCTCCAGTTTCCGGCTGGAGCCACCCATGGAGAGAGGGTCAGGACGCGTGACGGTCAACTACTTTTACTGGAATACCAGAATCAGATTGATTGGGCAATCGCAACAATCATCGCGTGATGTACATAGGCATGGATGAGCTCGAAAGTTGTATCAACTGCGTCTTCCTGGTGCGCCGGTCCTTCCAGGCCGGCTTTTCCGCTGCCCAGCTTCACTGTTCTTCAGCGGTGTTTCCTTCGGTGCTTCCTGGTCTGACCGGTTCCTCAGGTGGACTCCGATGTTTGTGCGGCGCGCTGCACGCCGACACTCCTCGCTGCCCAGCAGAAACTGCTCCTCAGCGATGGTTCACTCGGGAAAAACGCCGGAAGGTCGTCCGCCCTATCGTAAGTGGCCTCGAAATGGCCGTTACACTTTTGCCGCCTGTTGGTCTTCCGCGTTGCCGGTTCCGACGCCCGGACGTGGATATTTATCCCACGGAAAGATTACGACACCGGTGATGCCGTGAATTTCTCCGTGGGACGATGATGCAGCCTGTTTTATGAAGGAAACGGTCCGCTTCTGAAGAGCCTCTTCCAGCGGTGAGATCCAGCTATCTTCCATGGCGCCTCGTTGGCCGGTGTCCATCCGACCTTGAGCGTTGCACGCAGATTCTTCCTGTCCGCAACGTAGAACTGGTTCCTTGCGCCGTCCGACATAATGCCGCACCACGCGGGCGCAGCATATGTAAGGACCGGACGCAGTACTGCCGCGAACGGTTGGAGTGTGCGGCGAATCGAGAGATTCTCGTTGCTCAGGATGGGCACTATCTGCTGCCGCCTGATTGCCGTGATACCTGCTGCCCTCTTCACGTGGTTCCGCTTGGAGAGACGCTTGTCGAGGACTACGCCATCTGCGTCTGGGCAATACCCCTAGAGGCCATGTACCGGGGAGTTTTGGGCCACGAACTCTAATTGGCTGATGTCATTAACTGAAGCCGACTGCCGTATGGGAGCGGAGTATCGTGTCGGGCGTTGGGACTTGATGGAAAAGGAATCCCGGTAACCTGCGTGTTTCATCTGGGTGCCGCGAAAACCTTCTTCGGAAACTAAGGAATAAATGTAGCGTGGGATTCACGGATTAATTTTGTCGTGTTGGGCAGGAAAAAAGAGTATCCTAGTGCTTTGTGTCATAAAGTATCAAAAACCTGCTCTAACATGGTAAACATCTGCTTTACGTAAATTTGAAAACGAAATTAATCAGGGTTCATCGAAAATGTACAAATAAAGGTTTCAAAATAAATTTATGTGTACTTTAATAAAGCCTGTGGAAGACTGTCACAAGAAGAGGGATTTAGACACTACCTGAGGTTTGCTAGCTTACTGAAGGCCATTATAGAATAACAAGGGTATGAATTTAGTGGACGGCCGAGGATGCCCTATGAGAGGCAGATGCTTAAATTATAGGCGCCAGGAGCGATCAGGGAATCAAGAGATTGGCAGGGAGAATGAATTGGGAGTTTGGGTATCCGCAACGAGCAAATATTTGGATCAATAACTCGTGATGATGAACCCTTCCCTATAATACTCCCTTGACTGCTTATTCGTAGATCTTCTTTCATGCTCGAATGAACCACTCAACAAAATCACTCATCGTCAAGAATATATGAAACTGGCTGAATCTCATCTGACGAAGCCTTCCAGCCAATTTCCTCCATCATTAATGCCAACAGAATTTGTTCTCAGAAATTCTTCCACCCCCTTATTCCTTATTCATTAAGTAGATCTGTAGGAATGTAGTCTACACCAATAGTTTCATTTGAATTGGATTTCCTTAATGCTCTCTTTTATCTCCATCGAGTAACCCTAGAACAGAGCTGTCCTCATCAGCATCATAATCTCTTTCTACGTCTAAACTTGATGTTTTTTGCCTAACCTACCTTATATATATTCCTTCCATATCCCAAGGATCTTCTATGGTTAACTACATATATTTCTGAATTATCTTTGATTGTTTACAATGCAGCAACAACAACCTTTCGTATTTCGTGAAAGGTTGTTAACCTTCCTGTATAGCGCAACAGTTTCTCTCTTCCTCGGCCAACTTGAATATTCTCATACAGCGTCTTCCGCCATGCTTCATTTTCTCTTTTTCTGCGTGCGTGTACACACACACACATATACATATATATCATCATCTGTATTTCAACCCTAAGATTTGTTTGCTGAGCCCTCCTGTCTACTCTATTCAATGCAAATCCCCTCAATCCTTAATACCTTCTCTGTGTTACAACCTTTTTAATTTCACAACACCCCCTTGAACCATCGTTACAATGTTTCCGTTCTAGCATCCCTCCCCCCATCCGATAACGCTTTAACATTACAAACAATGAAATTGGCATTTATATGGCTGTGTAGCGCCTATGAACATCCGGGTCTCAATGACGTTCACTAAATGGGTGGGGGGGAGCTGGGATGGATGGATGTGTATTTGTTTCTTGCGAGGTGGTGGGACAGTTTATTCATCCGCATACATTTTGTCATCCATGTCCTGGGTTTTGACTTGTCGAGCCCTTATGATGACTTGGTGAGTTGATGCCTTGGTCATGGGTGTTGTGGTATCTGTGGATGAATTGTAAGTTTTCTGTGTCGTTTGATACTATTTCCGCATCCTCCTTATTCCATCTCCGCACCCCTTTGGCCTCCCTTTCCCCTCCATAACCTCCTCCTTCACCCCTCTCCCACCACCTGTTCTCCGCTCCACTTTCTCTCACTCCACATACCCCTTTTTCACCCCTCCACCACTACCTGTTTTTCCTCTCTTCCTCGTCCCCTACTTTCTCTGTACCATGTACCCTTTTCCACAGTCATATCTTATCTTCCGAAGAAGACGGAGTTCGAGTCCGTCGAAATTATGAAGATACTATTGTGGGTGTTCTTTTTCTGAGTTCTCATTCTGTGTTTTACTGTCTAAGTTTTATATATATATATATATATATATATATATATACATAAAAATTAGGTAATCTACCGGTAAAGGTAGGTTTTTGGATGGACACAACTTACAAATAACCATTTTGTAACTCCAAAGAAAACCCAATCCAGCAACCAAATCTACATCAGGTCTCCTTTATCTCTGTGTACGTCCTTCCTCCCTTCATCCCGTCCAACATCCCTATCCTGTCCGCGCCGTTTCCTCGCTAGCCCAACATTCTCCTCTCTATTACCTTCTTCAACATTCCACTACCGCTCAATAGGCCATTCATCTATTTTTCCTGCCTCCATAGGATTTCTCTCAACAAACTCCTCTCCCTACCCACCCTCAACAGTACTTCCTCATTTGTTTTCCTTTCGGTCCATTTCACCTTCTCCATTCTTCTCCACACCCAATTTCAAAAGCCTCCAATCTACGTCTATCCTCTTGCTTCAGTGACCACGTTTCCGCGCCGTACATAGCTACGCTCCATATAAGAGTTTTTAGGAGTCTTGTCTTAACATCCCTACTCAACGTCCCCGTCATCAAATCCCTCCTCCTTGAGAAAGCCTCCTTGCCTAGCGCCATTCTCCTCCTTAAGTCCCTAACACTTTGACCCTATTGGTCCAAAACACTTCCGAGACTTTCACTCCCACCTCTAGCTCTTTCCATGTCTCTTTAATCATTTCCTCCACATGTACGTGAACAGTATCGGTAGTAATGGGCAAACCTGCCGTACACCTCTTCCTAACACTGCCCATATGGACTCTCCGTTCTCCACTCGCACCTGAGCAGTCTGAGATATGTACAGATTGTGTATTAGTCTCCTGTTCCTCCAATGTATTCCTATTTTCTGCAATATAAGCCTTAGTGTTTCAAAATCTACGAAACAGGCAAATACGCCCTGATTTTATTCTATATTCCTCTCGATCGGTCATCTCATTACTGCAATGGTATGACGCGTAACTCCCCCCTTGCTGAACCCAAACTGATCCTCCCCTACGTAATCATTTGCCTTACTTTCTATCCTTTTGATAACGATCTTGAGAAAAATCTAAGCTGCGTGAAATATCAAACTCTTTGTTCTGAGGTCTTCACATGATGTTACCTTTACCTTTTTCGGGATAGAAACTAACACTGATCTCACAAAATCTTCCTGCCAGATTCCTTCCTCATATATACTACGAATCATTCCACATAGATTCTTCCTCCCACATTTTCCTAAAAATTTCAATAGTTCCGCAGGAATATTGTGTACCCCAAAGGCCTTATTTGGTTTCATCTCCCTTGATGCCTCTTCTATCTCGTCTTGGAGTATGCCTGGACCTAAGCTATCCTCTTCTACTTCATGTTCCTTTTCTATGTCTAACCTTGTTGGCCTAGGTTCCCCACCACACAGTGTTTCTATTAATTGCTTCCATCTCTCTTGGATCTTTTCTGTGTGAAATATTATTTTACCCCGTTTATCTGTAACTATTAGCACAAATTTTGCCTTCTTACTTCCCGAAAACAACTTAACCTTGCTGTATAGAGCACCAATTTCACTCTTTTTCTATAAACTTTCCATATCCACGCATTGCGTCTTCCAACATGCCTTTTTCGCTTTTTTTGTTACATCCCAATTAATTGTTTAACTTTATGTTCTTCATTTTGCCTTCCTCTTGTGTTTATATTCTTCCAATTTCTTCTACCATCCATCTTTGTAATCATCTGATCCGTTACCCATGGTTTCCTTATCCTTTTCCCGTTAACGGCTCCTATAGTTTCTTTTGCGGCTTTCGATATCACTTTCTTGAGACAACCCCAATTTTTTTCTATAGTACTCAGCTGTTTACCGTAACCCATCATTTTCTCTACAGGCTGCTGATACTCCTTATTCGTTAATCCAATTAATGCTTCTACATTCCATTTCCTAACCCGCCGCCCCTGCCTTATATTATTGAAACAGACGCAATATTTCATAACTACTAAATTGTGGTCTCAGTCCGCATCCTCTCTAGGGACCCTCAGCGAATTTATCACATTGTTCCCAAACTGTTGCCTATATAGAATATAATCTATATGATGCTTTTTGAGTCACCTGGGATTTTCCATGTATACCTACGCGTTTTGTGGTGTCTAAACCATGTGTTGGTGATTACTAACTCCCGTCTCCTTCAGAACTCAATTGTTTTCTCCCCGCGGTCATTCCTGGTGCTTAAACCGTAGTCCTCCTACTCATCACCATTTCTTCCTTCGACTACCGTTGCATTCCAAATCCCCATCACTAATAAATGTTTCCCTGCAGGAACACACGCGCTTAATTTACCAACTCTTTGTATATCCTATCGACTTCTTCACACTTTTGGTCCCTCGGAGTCATGTATTCCTGAATCATGACCAATTTCGTCGGTTCGCTTTAATCTCCGCTAGTAATATTGAAGTAACACTGATGTGTTGAATAGAAAAAACTTTGACAGGACCAAACAGTATAAGAACATATAAAAGGAACACTCACAAGTTATTTCTGGATAATTTCGATGAAATATTGCTCCGTCTTCATCAGAAGATGCGGTAGGACTGATTGCTGAGATGGTGAAGGTGAGGTATGAGGGCGAGAGAGAGAGAGAGAGGGAAGGGGATGGGGAAGGGGCGTTGGAGTGAAGACTTGAAGGAGTGGAGACGGGGTGTGAGGGGTGAAAGAAACTTCTTTCATCCCTCCCCCTGTGTGTGTTCTGTGTGTTCTGCTCAAAAAACCGCCTTCCCCATATGTCCTTTGTTCTCCTTTTATGTGTCTTCCTATCCCCTTTTCTGATACCTATTTCTATGTTTGAATGAATATATATAGAAAAATATATATAGATATATGTGTAGTAGGTGTTAGTAGAGCGCACCCACGTACCAAGCCCGACGGCATGTGAATATTCACACATCAGGGTAGGGGGGCCAGTTCCTTTCCCTGTGCCGGTTATGGTTTCCCAGGAAGACCTGGTACCCGAAAAATCAACTAGCTTGGGTGGAGCTGCAGGTGCCCAGAGTGCCTTTCCCGGGAATCGAACCCGGGACCCTACTGTCAGTAGTCCAACGGTCTACCCACTAGACCACCGCGACCCGCATATATATATATATATATATATATATATATATATATATATATATATATATAACTTAGACAGTAACACACAGCACGAGAACACATAAAAAGAACACTCACAATAATATCTTGATAATTTCGACGGACTTGAGCTCCGTCTTCTTCGGAAGATAAGATATGACTCTATATATATATATATATATATATATATATATATATATATATATATATATATATATATATATATATATATATATTATATTTTATATTTATTTTATAAGAAAAATATTTTTATTTATCATTACTTAACCTACGTGGAAATTAATTTCGTCGCATCCTCGATGGCTCTTCATTCATCTCCAACGTTCCGGCCAGCGTCCTCACCCCGCCGTCGCCGAAACCACAAGCCCACTGCTCACCTTTTTGCCTATCCTCCCATCCCTTGCCTCCCCGAGGGTAAAACGCCTTCCTGGCTGAATTAGGGGCGTCTTCTATGGGGGGGGGGGCTCCCCTTTCCCTCGGAGGACCACCTCCGCCCTCATTGTTCCCTTTTCCTCCCCAGTTGTCCCTCCCCCTCCATGCTCCCGGGAAAGTAATCCCTCGGAGGAGCGCCCCTCGGAGGAGCACCCCTCTGCGATCCCGCAGGAAGGGGCGGTATTGAGAGGTTTGGGGCAAGGGCAAGAAGGGCGAGGAGGCGGCAGGGGACGCCACGCACACCATGGGGGCGAAGGGTTGGGAGTGGCGGCGGTTGAAGGGGAGGGGGCGAGGTGTGAGCGCGTGCTCTGCCCATTGTACCCTCGGCCCCCGCCCCCTTTGAATGGGCGGCGTCTTCCTCGCACTCCCCTCCGCATGTTGTTCATCCCTTTGCTGCCACGACGTTATTAAAAATAAAGGTGTTCGGGGAATGGGGTGGGGTGTGGAAACTGCAGGTGGGGTGCCATAACAATGATAAATCGAAGAGTGTGAATTGTTGGGGTGGGTGGTGGCGGCGTGGGCCCTTTGCCCTTATCTGAAGGCAGAGGTGTGAGGAGTGGAGTGCGTTAGTTTGGCGTGCCTCTGCTCTGCTCCTGCTCTACTTTTGATCCCCAGGAGCGTCGGTTGTGACGGATTGTGTTCTTGCAGGCGTCCCTGCGTTCATCTCCCCCAGACCACCTATTTTTCTATGCGTCCGTTTTTCTCATTCGTTTAGTTTTCATTCTTCACCCTATAAGTTTAGGAAAAATGGATAAAGGGCATGTTGATCGGCTATGGATGCTGAAGATTGTAGTAGCGTGGAGAATGATGGGCAGACGAGGAAAGGGCAGGTGTAGGATAGAGATTTTGGACGGGATGAAGGAAGTTCACAGAGATGAAGAAGGAGTTGTTGTGGAGTAGGTCGTTGGGATTTGTAAGAGGCGTGTTCATAAAATTAGGCCCTTTATTAGGAAAAATATACTCATATGAAACACATTTTATTAGCACTTTTAGTTAGTTAAAAACCTACTTCACTTATCTACATAATCGCCGTTCACTTCTAAGTATTTTTCTTACCGCTGCACCAGCTTCTTTAACCCCTCTGCATAGAAACTTGCCGCCTTAGGGTTGAACCAATCGACAACGTCATTCTTGAGTTCCTCTTCGGTTTCGAAACGTTGTCCACCGAACCACTGTTTCAAGTGCAATAAAATGAAGTAGTCGCTGGGTGTAAGGTCAGGACTGTACGGTGGGTCGTTTAAAGAGTCCCCAAAGACCCAAAAACTCTCGTCCACTGGACATTCATTGCTCTTTGTGGTGGTCGGTAAGCATTTTCGGTACCCACCTTTCACGCAATGTGTGGAATCCGAGGTTTTCCGTAACAATATTGTAGACAGTAGTGCGGTTAAGTTGAGTAAATTATTCAGCCAGGCCGTTAAATGCCAATCGACGATCACATCGCAGTTTTTGTTCCACTTGCGAAACAATTTCGTCGGTCAGAATACTGGGCCTACCACTTCGCTCTTCGTCATGGACATTTGTTTGTCCATTTTTAAAATCACAGCACCATTGTCTAACCTTTCCTTCACTCATAACTGTAAGTTTATAAACTAGGCATAATTCCCGATGAATTGCAGCAGCCGACAATCCTTTTGCATACAAGAATCGTATGACAGAACGCACTTCACAGCTGGCGGGATCAACGATTGTCGCGGACATTGTTGTTTGCATGCACGGACAAGCAAACGACTTCTGAAACAAAAAAAATGCTGCTATAGCTTCCCAGTGAATCAGTAGATGGCGCTGCAGGAGCAAAACTGTGTTTTGAAGCGCCAATATTTAAATATAAGCAAACGGTACTTACTTTAAGAATACTCCTCGTATTGTTTGGAGAGACAAGACATAGTGGCTATTTTCCATCAAAGTAGATTTAGTAGATTTATATGGTAGCTTGCTTTCATCAAAGCCAATGCTAACCGGTAGATGACTTATATTAATAGCAATAATTGCATTTTCTTCTCTAGAAGCTAACGGTGACTCAACCACAATTAACTTCTACAGGCCAAGGTTTGAGAACATGGCAGTAGATGATTTGGCGTTATATACATTTTTTAAACTTCTATTTCTTGCTGAGTGCTCAGATTGATTCAGTGGTCCCCAAAGGTTAAGGATGACAGAAGGTGGTAAGACTACCGGAGGCGAAATCATTTTGCGCGGAAACACAGCGTCTACTAGCGTATTTTTTCTCTCGGTTTAAGGATATCTCGAATAAATAGATCCTATTGGTATCGCAAGATCTGCTCTTCCTTAATGCTATCTGATTAAGATCTGCTCTTCTGTGTTTGACTCAGGTTTGTTTGATGCATCTATATCTTATTTGTTGACGTTCTAGAAAAAACATTTGAAATATTTACCTTTTCACGATATCTGTAATATTTTAGCAGTTATCTTCCTTGTACATTTTCACGTTTACCCTGTATTTCTCTAACTTAAGGCCAGGATGGCTTTAAAATTTCCCCAAGATATTCACATAGCATTTTAGTTTTTAAGGTATTGCGCATAATACTTATTATTTTTCCTAATATGTTGTATATTTTTTTAGTTTCTGTTAAAATATATTTTATCCTGCTTCCTTACTATCTCTGGAGAAGATGACGAAAATAGCTAGGTTAAATATTAAAACAGAAGTACGTAATCTATAGGGGCTGGAGTAGTTTACTTATCTTGGTACTGTATCGGAGCAAAAGGTTGTAGCATAAGATACATCAGCAAAGGAATTTCGCGGGTCAAAGAGGCTTTCACACGGAGGAGAGATTTCACGACAGGGACGTTGATTAAGGATGTTAAGAAAAGACTCTTGACCAAAACTTTGATATGGGGCGTAGTTGAGTACGGCGTGGAGACGTGGTCATTGAAGCAGGAAGATAGACTTAGGAAATTAATATTATCTTTGCTTTATACAGAAATAAACTTTATTCGTCGACTCGTTTTGTTTATACTGTAACTTCCTCAGGACTAGTGGTACAATATACATTTTTCTGAGTTATATACTCGGAAACTCAGAAAAATGCATATGGTACCACTAGTCATGAGGATGTTACAGTATAAACGAAACTAATCGACGAATAAAGTTTATTTCTGTAGAAAGCAAATATAATATTAATGTCCTAAGTTAAAAATGGCATTCTACAAAGTTAAGGCCTCAACCATTCAGTGCAGGAAGATGGAAGTAGATTGAAGGCTTTTGAAATGTGGTTGTGGAGAAGGATGGAGAAGATGAAGAGGACTGAAAAGAAAACAAATGAGGAAGTGCAATCTATGTATGGCGAAAGGGGAGGAGAGGGGATTACTGGGAGCAATCATAAGGAGGCAGGAAAAGTAGAAGGCGTGGCTATGTAACACTTGGAATTTTAGACGGCGCGTGTGCTGGATCATTTATTACCATCAATAGACCCGGTAAGTGTACTTTACCGGGAAAGGAAAAATGCAAATTCATCTTTGACAAAGGGCCACAAGTGATTGTCTTTTGCCATGAATGGGGTAAGATGAGCGAGAGCGTCGCCATTAACCCAAAGGACACCACCACGTTTTCCACGGTTGCATAAACAGTGGTACGTTCGTCGATAGCATATGCGTACCTCCTCCTCACTCTCACAAATCTCCCTCGTTCCCACGGGCTCCTCTCCTTTTGCCTAGAGCCGTTCGAGAGGGCCCCCCGACAGCTTTTAATTATTTTTTTGCTGCTGTGGTGGCGTCACCTCCACCATTCCCACACCGCGCGACGCTTCCCTTCTGCTTCCCATTAGTGTCATACCCACTTTTTTAACTCCCCTCCACTTCCTCCCTCCACCCTCCCCTCCACTCTCCGCCATCGTGCACCCCTTCCATTGGCCGACGGGGATCCTCTGTTCAAAAAAACCGTCATACTTTGCTTCCATTTGTAAATGTGTGTGTTCCATGCACACACGCAAACAAGTCGATGCATTTTTTTCCTTCTTCCGTGGACATTCGCGCAAGTTTGCCTCGATCCCTTTGTCACGCTCTTACTCCCTCCCCTCGCGGGCCGCGTTCGGGGCCCGCGCGCAGCCCCTAGCCGCGTCAAGTGTGTTTTCCCAGCGAACAAATTCCCCCTGTCCCTTGTACCCCGCCCGCCTCCGCCCCTTTTCCTTTCCGCGGTGACCGGTGAAGAAAAATTAATTGAAGTCGGCTGTTGATGCGCTCCGATGGAGTTATGCTTACTTATAACTGTCGAGGACAATTAAGCGCTCGCTTTGCCACGTCCCTCACCCTCCCGTCGCCCACCCCTCCCCCGACCGGGTGAACCGCTCCGCATCCCCCAACCCCTGATGCGGGGCGACGGAAGAGGGGGGGCGAGAGGGAGACAGAAAATAGCCTCGCCATCCCCCAGCACCAATGTGCCGGGTAAATGTGTGCACGCATCCATGGGAAACGGCCAGATCCAATTTCGTTGCTAAGTTTATCACTTCATCATTTTCGGGGCAGAAATATTGAAGAGAGGGAAATGCATTTCATATGAGTATTGCTGTGTATATGTGTATTTGCGAGCGTACCGGAGCCCCCGATTCCCAGCCCATGGTCGCCACCGCCGGCCCCGTCACCCCGCTCCCCCCCTTGGTCGCCCCCTGCCACTCCGTGATTGCATAAACATCAATCTTCCATTGACTCTATGGGAAAATTGAGATTCGTCCGACGAGATTCTTCTTCTGCTTTTTCCGGCGCATCCCCACCCCCCGCCACCTCGACAACCCCGATTGTTAATTGCCAGCCTCGAGATTAATCTGAAATGAACTGTGCGATAGAAAGTACGAATCACCCGGTTCCCCCTCTCCACTTAAAATGGCACGACTCCTGCCCCTTCCTCCCCCCACTGCTCGCGAACGCCTTTCCCACCCCACGGGCCATCCACGATCCCCACACGAGCACCCTGTCGGCGCCTACCTCCCGCACCCTTTCTCTCGACGACCCACGTGGATCAGAAATCCCCTCCTCACGACCAACCTACGACCCTAAATTGCTTTTTGTATTTGAAGGGCGAGTGTAACCAGAACAAAAATGAATAATTCATAACAACGGGCGAAACACGGCATCTGCCCCAAAGATTCGTTGGCTTCGGTCCAAGATGGCTAGCGCGTGCACCCCGGCGTGCAACTGATCTCTTGCCTCGGGCGATTGATTGGACGGACCCCTCTCTCCCGCGCTACGCATTCCTCTTTCAATTACTTTCCGGTCGTTCACTCCAAATCTGTTGTTTAATGGTTCCGGCTCTAATTAAGCTCGCACACGGGTAGAGTTCAAGCACAGGAATTCAGCAGAAGCCAAACAACCCCCATCGATGGCACAAGTATGGATGGCGAACGAGTGAGCCAACTCGAGATTCAGATTGAAAGAGAAAATGCACCTCTCCGAAATGGAATCACTGGCAATGGCCTCCTCAGTTCCTAGCGACTCCCGACTCACATTTTGGCCGTTATATCTCTTTCCACTGACTCCCCGCTACGCCCACGTCTTTCCTTCCTACCGCGGCCACCCTCCGATCATCCACTTTCTAATCCATCTGTTCTCTCGGCATACCCTTCCTTACTCGCGTTCCAAGCATTTCCCATTCCGTTTTCGCCATTGCCTCTCCCGTCTGCCTTCCCGTTACGTACTCCCGTCTCGAAATCCTCTCTCCCGATTCACATTGCACTACTTACTCCTCGTATCGCTTTCTTCACCAATATTTTTTCATTCAAATTCCTCGGTCCAAACATCTGTTGTATTCCCGTCTTTCTCTGTGGTGTCATTTGTGCATGAAACCTGACCAACTGCGTACGCAGACGCTTGTTGAATGTTGGAAAGTTTGCAATTGAAGTAATAAATATGGCGTTGAGAAATAAGCTATCGCCGCACCGATTTTATTAGGTGTTGCACCTACCCAAACAAAAATAATCGCCAAAGTGAAGTCACACAAAAAAGCACGATCCTGAATGCTGAATTTCAATGGGATTCAGAGGGACACATGTACATATACAGACTTTTGTATTCGACTCCCATTCAGCCGTTCAAAACAATAGTTAGAGGCGAGCATCAAGCGTATTAGTCTGTCCGAGCCAATTGGAGAGATCGGTGGGGAGAGGAGGAGGGGTTGGAGGGTGAAGGGTTGATCTCCGATTGCGGAGGTCACCGACGGAGGAGTTCGTTGGTGGGCACCAGCATTAATTAAACGTCGTCTTTACACATTTTGTGCCATTTTCATCGAATGTAGTGCATTGGCCTAATCAGCGATCTAGTTTAGCGGTTATAATTTTGCCCTTTCGTTGTAAATTTGGACAGCGCAATCGATTAGTAGCCGCTCTTTGCCAACAATCTGATTCCTCGTTAAGCATTCCATTTGCTTCATATATAGTCATGCACTCCAAGCAAGAAGTTCAGTATTTATTTTACTAAGAACGCAATGTATGCATCCACTGTTCTTTATGATCGTACTACTAGGTTCAACGCTTAGGCATCATCATCAGGTACAAAACAAAACCAGCTGCGGCTCATTTATTAAGCATTTATGAGGGAGAGTGGAGTGGGTGAGAGAGGGGGTAAAAAAGAGGGGAAAAATCGGGTTGTGATCGGCGTAAATAGAAAGGAGGATAGGGGTGTGTCTGGGTCGCGGTAGTCGAGGGGGTAGAGTGTTGGACTACTGGCCGGAGGGTCCTGGGTTCAATTCCCGGGCCAGGCACTCTGGGCACTTGTAGCTCTTTAGCTACAAGTGCCCAGAGCTATCTTAGCTATCTTAGATCTACCTGGGATACTATAACCGGCACAGGGAAAGGAACTGGCCCCGCTACCGTGATGTGTGAATTTCACACGCCGTCGGGCTTAGTCTCGGATGAATTCTACCATCACCTACCCAACCGACCTTCGGGTTTAATTCTGTGTTTATGGTTTATATATATATATATATATATATATATATATATATATATATATATATATATATATTTATTTATTTATATATATATATATATATATATATATATATATATATATAAATAGATGATTTCTTCGAAGTAACACGGAAGTGTTGAATAAAAAACTTTGACAGTAACACACAGCACGAGAACACATAAAAAGAACACTCACAATAATATCTTGATAATTTCGACGGACTCGAGCTCCGTCTTCTTCGGAAGATAAGATATGACTGAGGAAAAGGGTACGTTGTGCAGAGAGAGTAGGGGACGAGGGAGAGGGGAAAAACAGGTAGTGGGGGAAGGGTAAAGGAGGGGTATGTGGAGGGGGAGAAAGCGGAGCGGAGAACAGGTGGCGGCAGTGGGGTGAAGGAGGAGGTTATTGGGGGGAAAAGGGAGGCCAGAGGGGAACGGAGATGGAATAAGGATAAGGATGGAATAAGGAGGATTCGGAAATAGTAACAAGCGACACAGTAAACTAACAATTCATCCACAGATACCACAACACCCATGACCAAGGGATCAACTCTCCAAGTCATCATACGGGCTCGAGAAGACAATACCCAGGACAAGGATGACAAAATGTATGCGGATGAATAAATGCGGGTGGCGACACTTCTGGTCTTCGCTACCCGCCAACTCTAACCATCACCTACTAAACCGACCTTCGGGTTGATTACTGTGTTTATGGTTATATATATATATATATATATATATATATATATATATATATATATATATATATATATATATATATATATATATATATATATATGATGCGGAAGTACTCACGAGAGCGATATAACTTGTGGACGGCACAATATAACACAGAATAAAACAGATAACACGTAAAAGGACACTCACACTGTAGATGATTTAAGCTTTCGGCCTACTCCGAGGCCTTCTTCAGGTCAGACTGAGAGGTTTTGAGGGAAGAGTGCCTGGGAAGGGGAGAGGGGGCGGAAGGTTTAGGGACTGTTGGGAAAGAAATTAAAGATGGCGGTTAAGGGTGGGAATTTTGAAGGATCGGAAATATAGGATATTCGCACAAATATTCATTCAAACAGAAATAGGTATAAGGAAAGGGGATAGGAAAACACATAAAAGGCGAACACGACATGTGGGGAAAGCGGTTTTTGAGCAGGTCACGAAAGTAAAAATATTTCCTTATCCGGGATATGAACCACGGACCTTCCACTTTCTGGGCGGATGCTCTACCTATTGAGCTAATAAGGAAACCTGATTTACCTTGAGATCTGCGATCTTATAAAGCGCCAAAGTGCTCCGATAGATGTTGCCCGAGAGATGGCGTTATGGAGCTGTTTCACCCACCAAAGGAGAAATAGACGGGACACAAGAAGGGGACAGGATAATAGAAAAGCATTCATACGATAAGTATTATAAAGGATAGGAGCGGTGCGTTTCATGGCACGCATAGCCAGAAGAAGAGACGAGCCACATTGGCCAAACACATATTCAAACTTGAAAATCCCGCCATACGGCGCACAAATATTCATTCAAACAGAAATAGGTATAAGGAAAGGGGATAGGAAAACACATAAAAGGCGAACACAGGACATGTGGGGAAGGAGGTTTTTGAGCAGATCACGAAAGTAAAAATATTTCCTTATCCGGGATATCCCGGATAAGGAAATATTTTTACTTTCGTGATCTGCTCAAAAACCGCCTTCCCCACATGTCCTGTGTTCGCCTTAAATATATATATATATATATATATTTTTTTTTATTAGGTAATCTACCGGTTAAGGTAGGTTTTTGGATGGACACAACTATCAAATCAACATTTTGTAACTCCCCACATAGCAACACTAATCTACATCAGGTCCCTCTTCATCTCTGTGTACTTCTTTCCTCCCTTCATCCCGTCCAACATCCCTACCCTGTTCCTACCCTTACCACGCTTGCCCAGCATTCTCCCCTCTATTACCCTCTTCAACATTCCACTACCGCTCAATACGCCTTTCATCCATTTTTCCTGCCTCCATAGGATTTCTCTCAACAAACCCCTCTCCTCACCCACCATTTCTAGTACTTCTTCATTTGTTTTCCTTTCGGTCCATTTCACCTTCTCCATTCTTCTCCATACCCACAGTTCAAAAGCCTCCAATCTACGTCTATCCTCCTGCTTCAGCGACCACGTTTCCGCGCCGTACATAGCTACGCTCCATATCAGAGTTTTTACGAGTCTTGTCTTAACATCCCTACTCAACGTCCCCGTCATCAACTCCCTCCTCCTTGAGAAAGCCTCCTTGCCTAGCGCAATTCTTCTCCTTACGTCCCTACCACTTTGACCGTGTTGGTCCAAAACACTTCCGAGATATGTAAACTGCTCTACCTGCTCTATTCTTTCCCCGCCTATTTTAATATTTAGCTTAGCCTTTTTCTTTCTAGAAAATCGCATAACCTTTGTTTTATTAATATTGATTCTCATCCCATATTTATCGCACTGAACCTCCAATTCACTCAACAATGCTTGCAACCCCTTGGCTGACTGAGCAACTAATGCTTGGTCATCAGCAAACCTAACCGATTTTACGAATTCCCCTCCGACTTTCATTCCTACCTCCAGTTCTTCCCATGCCTCTTTAATCATTTCCTCTACATATACGTTGAACAGTACCGGTGACAATGGGCAACCCTGCCTTACACCTCTTCCTAACACTGCCCATCCGGACTCTCCGTTCCCCACTCGCACCTGAGCAGTCTGAGACATGTACAGGTTGCGGATCAGTCTCCTGTCCCTCCAATCCATTCCTATTTTCTGCAATACACGCATTAATTTTTCCCAATCCACTCTATCAAACGCTTTTTCGAAATCTACAAAACAGGCAAAAACGTCCTGATTGTATTCTATATTTCTCTCGACTAGTGATCTCATTACTGCAATGGCATCACGCGTACCTCTTCCCTTCCTGAACCCAAACTGATCATCCCCTAAGTAATCATTTGCCTTACTCTCTATCCTTTTGTTGATGATCCTGAGAATAACTTTAGCTGCGTGGGATATCAAACTTATTGTTCTGTAATCCTCACATGATATAGCCTTTGCCTTTTTTGGAATAGGAACTAACACCGATCTCACAAAATCTTCCGGCCAGATTCCTTCCTCATAGATACTACGAATCAGTCCATATAGGGCCTTCTTCCCACCTTTCCCTAACCATTTCAACATTTCTACAGGAATATTGTCCACCCCCACAGCCTTGTTTGCTTTCATCTCCTTTAATGCCCTTTCTATTTCATCGTCGAGTATGCCTGGACCTAAGCTATCTTCTTCTACCTCATGTTCCTTTTCTATGTCTAACCTTGTCGGCCTAAGTTCTTTACCATACAGTGTTTCTATATATTCCTTCCATCTCTCTTGGATTTTTCCTGGTTCAACTATTATCTTACCCCATTTATCTTTAACTGTTAGCACACATCTTGCCTTCTTACTTCCCGATAATAACTTAACCTTGCAGTATAGAGCACCAATTTTACCCTTCTTCTGTAAACTTTCCATATCCTCGCATTGCGTTTTCCACCATTCTTCTTTTGCTTTATTTGTGGCCCTTCTCATTTTATTGTTTAACTCTTTGTACTTCATTTTGCCTAACTCTGTGTTTACATTTTTCCATCTTCTTCTCTCGTCCATCTTTGCAATCATCTCATCCGTTACCCATGGTTTCCTTATCCTTTTCCCGTTAACGGTTCCTATAGTGTCTTTAGCGGCTTCCAATATCCCTTTCTTGATACATTCCCATTTTTCTTTGATAGCACTCAGTTCTTTACCGTCATCCATCATTTTCTCTACAGCCTCCTGATACTCCTTCTTCGTTAATTCATTTACTGCTTCTAAATTCCATTTTTTAACCCGCCGCCCTTGCCTTATCTTCTTGAAACGAACATTACATTTCATAACAACTAAATTGTGGTCAGAGTCCGCGTCCGCTCCTGGGAAACTGTGCGAATTTATCACACTGTTCCTAAACCTGTGCCTTACCATAATATAATCTAACTGATACCTTTCTGAGTCACCTGGCATTTTCCATGTATACCTACGCCTTTTGTGGTGTCTAAACCATGTGTTGGTGATGACTAACCCCTGTCTCCTGCAGAATTCAATTGCTTTCTCTCCACGTTCATTCCTCGTGCCTAACCCATATTCCCCCACCTCACCACCATCTCTTCCTTCGCCTACCGTCGCATTCCAATCCCCCATCACTATTAAATGTTTCCCTGCAGGAACACTCGCGATGATATCCTCTAACTCATCATACATCCTATCGACTTCTTCCTCCTTGTGGTTGCTCGGTGGCATGTATACCTGAATAATGACCAAGTTCGTCGGCTCTGCTTTAATCTCTACGAGTAAAATTCTATCTGTCGCTTGCTCTATGTTGACTACGCTTCTTCCTACCCCTTTATTTAAAATTACGGCAACCCCTCGTTGGCTCTCGTCCCCGCCGCTGTATATTACTCTATAATTGTCACTCCAGTAATCCCCGCTATCCTTCCATCTCACCTCGCAGAGGCCTAAAACATCTATGTTACCTCTTTCCATCTCTCGCTTAATATTTTCTAATTTGCCTCTCCTCAACATTGTCCTGACGTTCCAGGTTCCTATTCTTACTACTTTCGCCTTCTTCTGAGTCTTCTGTCCTGCTGAAGTTATTTCTTCCCCGCAAGGGTTTCGTGGGATGACGACCGCGGAAGCCTTGCATCTCCCGCTGCCGGGCACGACACACGGCCTCTTGGGCCGTGTCCCGTAGTTGCCAGGACTCATATTATCTATAGTGCCCATCATAATATTCTTGGGAATCATAATTGAGGTGGTTTCCCGTTGCCTTCCTCAACAGTGTTTTTAACGTGACACCATCACTTAATGGCCGCCCCACTGGGGTCAGACGCCATTGCAGCCGCCTCACTGAGGAACAGACGCTGCGTGGACTACCTTTCGTCTGGCTCCTAACCTTCGACCTATCTGGCATGGGTGACCCTTCCAGGAGTAATTATTATTACTCCCGCCAGCACAGCTCTAGGGGTCATCGGAACACACAAGCCCTTCCACCACGACAAGGTTGTAGTCCATGGGAGGGATATATATATATATATATATATATATATATATATATATATATATATATATATATATATATATATATTTTTGGACGGCACAATATAACACAGAATAAAACAGAAACGTAAAAGGACACTCACACTGTAGATGATTTCAGCTTTCGGCCTACTCCGAGGCCTTCTTCGGGTCAGACTGAGAGGTTTTGAGGGAAGAGTCTCTCCGGTGACTCTTCCCTCAAAGCCTCCTGAAGAAGGCCTCGCAGTAGGCCGAAAGCTCAAATCATCTACAGTGTGAGTGTCCTTTTACGTGTTTTCTCTTTTATTCTGTGATCTATTGTGCCGTCCAAAAGTTATATTGCTCTCGTGAGTACTTCCGCATCATCGATATATATATATATATATATATATATATCAACATCCAAACCCGGACCGTACATATGTTGATTCAATTCGGAAGTTGTCGCTTTGCCGTCGAAACATCTAACACAGTTTTGAGTGTTTTCCTTGTTTATTTGTTTAGATAAGTTTTTGATCTAAGTTTACGCCTACACATTTCCTTGGCAATTGAGATATCACATTAATCCTAATGAAGCTGTAGAGGTATGCGGAAATATGATAGAGCCATATAATTGTTGCAGATTCGACCCTATATGTCAAATATCCATTGTTCAAGTCCCTATTAAGGAAACTCGATTCTGCTTGGGATCCTCACCTCCCTCGCTAGCCTCTCGTTCGTGCTTTGTGTTTCTATCCATTTCCAAGCCTAACATTACGCCTGCGCGCACCGGTAATCGTAGTAATAGGAGAGTGAGCCGCCCATCATCTCAAGAAAGAGAATGAGCGGGAGGGGGGGTTTTGGCGGGGCGTATTAAGGATTCTTGGGGCGTTTATGAGATTCGGGATGAAGTTTCCTTCGAACTCAACCCCCAATACTCCTATGCAACCACCCCCCCCCTTTTCATATCTTGGAAAAACATCTGAATGCCGCCTTGCGTATTAAATCCTATCATCGACGCGCTCGCTGCGAGGGGGGCGGTAGAGGTCTGTCGCTCCCCTTCCTCCCGCGGGACGGGGACCCACGTCATCCCCCACCACTCGAGCCGATTCCTTCACGATCACGTGCCCTCTCTTGATTTAATCTCAGAGCCACTCATTTTTTCATTCGCCTCCTTCGCCCGTCTTTCCAAGGCGGACGGGGCGCTGGGGGCGGAGGCGCCGGGGGAAAGGGAACGCCTTGGAGGGCAGGCAGGCCCCCGGGGTCCTCCCTCCTTTTTCCTTCCCCTTCCCTCTCTGTGCCGCCACGGACAATGGCTTTTCTTCAAATCAAATGTAAATTACTGCAACGCACTCCGGGAGTATTTCTTGCGAGTGCACGTCGGTGCGTAATGGCTCGCGTTGTGTGCTCTGGGCCCTTTTGGGCCGTGCGATGACGCAAGTTACTCGGTTCGAAACATTCGGGGGTCGACATAAACTGTAAATTAGTGCATGGACCGCTGCTATTTTCCAAGTGTACGCGCACCATTCGCCACTCAATCTCAATCGACGCTACTCTTTCACTACGTTCGCCACTCGCCGTCAGTACCTGTTCAGGCGTGCAAGACCCAAAGTAAGAGATAAGTCGATAGCCACAGCCAATGAGGGCAAACGCTAGCATTCGCTCAAGGCCCCTGACTGAAGTGATGCATTCTCCCTCTCCACGATTGCGTCACATCCAGGACCCTGGCACCTTGGCTCTCCCTTTTACCCTCTGCTGCCTCCACAATGTTCTTACTTTCAACCTTATTGTTTGCTGATATCAGCATCATGAATGCTCTTCGTGCCAACGTATATTCTGTATTTACTGTTAACCGCTTCCTAGAGAGAGAAAACGAATTTGCATGTAGATATGTATTTTATGCAGGCTTTTATATTTATCTGTGTATATATTTATTAAAAAGGTTATGAACGGTTAGATGACCCAAGTTGAGTTTTCATGCCTTCTTTATTGTTTCTCCACTCGGTTAAGGAGGCTATTAATTCTTCCCCTCACGTAGGGCGAGGGCGGAAAAAAGGGAAGCGGAATTCATTTAAGTGCGGAGGGGGAGGACCGCCCACTCCCCTCCGCCCGCTGCCGGCGCTGTCCCAATTGTGCAATTTTTGAGGGCCGGCTGGGGCGGCGGGTGGCCTTCCTCCTTAACATATTCGTACCCACTCCTCCCTCGAACCTAACCCTCTTCCCCCCATCGCCCACGCAGGGGTGGCGGCGCCCACGCCACGGCAAAGTTTTTTATCTTCCTCCTGAGGACGTCGGCGCGACTACCATTTCATATTATATGCATTCACGGAAGCGCGAGGGGTTTCACCGGCGGAGAGACGCGATTAATTATCTCCACCTCCTCAAGCACCCTCCCCCTTCGCTGCCTTCCCACCCCATGTAATCGGAGAACAATCCCCCCGCGTGCTTTCCGCCTCCCCCCACCGCCCTTCTCTCTCCATCTAGGATGCGCAGTTAGCATTCGTCACCGCGGGCGTCTCACTCTCAATGTTTATCCTTCCGCCAGGTCACAGAAACCCAAGCAGTCAAATGGGTGAGGGTGGGGGGTGAGCGGTCGCGCCTCCTCTCAACTCCCAAGTCCGCTCGTCTTATGCATATATATAAAGATATATATATATATATATATATATATATATATATATATATATATATATATATATATATATATATATATATATATATATATGGGTCGCGGTGGTCTAGCGGGTAGAGCGTTGGACTACTGACCGGAGGGTCCCGGATTCGATTCCCATATATATACATATATGCATGGGAAGAACTGGGGATAGGAATGAAAGTCGGAGGGGAATTCGTCAAATCGGTTAAGTTTGCCGATGACCCAACATTAGTTGCTCAGTCAGCCAAGGGGTTGCAAGCATTGCTGAGTGAATTGTAGGTTCAGTGCGATAAATATGGGATGAGAATCAATATTAATAAAACAAGAGTAATGCGGTTTTCCAGAAAGAAAAAGGCTAAGCTAAATATTAAAATAGGCGGGGAAAAATAGAGCAGGTAGAGCAGTTTACACATCTCGGAAGTGTTTTGGACCAATACAGTCAAAGTGGTAGGGACGTAAGGAGAAGAATTGCGCTAGGCAAGGAGAAGAATTGCGCTAGGCAAGGAGGCTTTCTCAAGGAGGAGGGAAATGATGACGGGGTGTTGAGTAGGGATGTGAAGACAAGACTCGTAAAAACTCTGATATGGAGCGTAGCCATGTACGGCGCGGAAACGTGGTCTGAAGCAGGAGGATAGACGTAGATTGGAGGCTTTTGAAATGTGGGTGTGGAGAAGGATGGAGAAGGTGAAATGGACCGATAGGAAAACAAATGAGGAAGTACTGGAGATGGTGGGTGAGGAGAGGGGTTTGTTGAGAGAAATCCGTTGGAGGCAGGAAAAATGAATGAAAGGCGTATTGAGCGGTAGTGGAATGTTGAAGAAGGTAATAGAGGGGAGAATGTTGGGCAAGCGAGGAAAGGGTAGGAACATGATAGGGATGTTGGATGGGATGAAGGGTGGAAAGAATTACACAGAGATGAAGAGGGACCTGATGTAGTTTAGGTTGCTGGATTGTGTTTTGTTTGGAGTTTCAAAATATTTATTTGATAGTTGTGTCCATCCAAAAACCTACCCTAACCGGTAAATTACCTAATGAAATAATATATATATATATATACATATATATATATATATATATATATATATATATATATATATATATATATATATATATATATATATATATATATATCGCCCTCCCATGGACTACAACCTTGTCGTGGTGGAAGGGCTTGTGTGTTCCGATGACCCCTAGAGCTGTGCTGGCGGGAGTAATAATAATTACTCCTGGAAGGGTCACCCATGCCAGATAGGTCGAAGGTTAGGAGCCAGACGAAAGGTAGTCCACGCAGCGTCTGTTCCTCAGTGAGGCGGCTGCAATGGCGTCTGACCCCAGTGGGGCGGCCATTAAGTGATGGTGTCACGTTAAAAACACTGTTGAGGAAGGCAACGGGAAACCACCTCAATTATGATTCCCAAGAATATTATGATGGGCACTATAGATAATATGAGTCCTGGCAACTACGGGACACGGCCCAAGAGGCCGTGTGTCGTGCCCGGCAGCGGGAGATGCAAGGCTTCCGCGGTCGTCATCCCACGAAACCCTTGCGGGGAAGAAATAACTTCAGCAGGACAGAAGACTCAGAAGAAGGCGAAAGTAGTAAGAATAGGAACCTGGAACGTCAGGACAATGTTGAGGAGAGGCAAATTAGAAAATATTAAGCGAGAGATGGAAAGAGGTAACATAGATGTTTTAGGCCTCTGCGAGGTGAGATGGAAGGATAGCGGGGATTACTGGAGTGACAATTATAGAGTAATATACAGCGGCGGGGACGAGAGCCAACGAGGGGTTGCCGTAATTTTAAATAAAGGGGTAGGAAGAAGCGTAGTCAACATAGAGCAAGCGACAGATAGAATTTTACTCGTAGAGATTAAAGCAGAGCCGACGAACTTGGTCATTATTCAGGTATACATGCCACCGAGCAACCACAAGGAGGAAGAAGTCGATAGGATGTATGATGAGTTAGAGGATATCATCGCGAGTGTTCCTGCAGGGAAACATTTAATAGTGATGGGGGATTGGAATGCGACGGTAGGCGAAGGAAGAGATGGTGGTGAGGTGGGGGAATATGGGTTAGGCACGAGGAATGAACGTGGAGAGAAAGCAATTGAATTCTGCAGGAGACAGGGGTTAGTCATCACCAACACATGGTTTAGACACCACAAAAGGCGTAGGTATACATGGAAAATGCCAGGTGACTCAGAAAGGTATCAGTTAGATTATATTATGGTAAGGCACAGGTTTAGGAACAGTGTGATAAATTCGCACAGTTTCCCAGGAGCGGACGCGGACTCTGACCACAATTTAGTTGTTATGAAATGTAATGTTCGTTTCAAGAAGATAAGGCAAGGGCGGCGGGTTAAAAAATGGAATTTAGAAGCAGTAAATGAATTAACGAAGAAGGAGTATCAGGAGGCTGTAGAGAAAATGATGGATGACGGTAAAGAACTGAGTGCTATCAAAGAAAAATGGGAATGTATCAAGAAAGGGATATTGGAAGCCGCTAAAGACACTATAGGAACCGTTAACGGGAAAAGGATAAGGAAACCATGGGTAACGGATGAGATGATTGCAAAGATGGACGAGAGAAGAAGATGGAAAAATGTAAACACAGAGTTAGGCAAAATGAAGTACAAAGAGTTAAACAATAAAATGAGAAGGGCCACAAATAAAGCAAAAGAAGAATGGTGGAAAACGCAATGCGAGGATATGGAAAGTTTACAGAAGAAGGGTAAAATTGGTGCTCTATACTGCAAGGTTAAGTTATTATCGGGAAGTAAGAAGGCAAGATGTGTGCTAACAGTTAAAGATAAATGGGGTAAGATAATAGTTGAACCAGGAAAAATCCAAGAGAGATGGAAGGAATATATAGAAACACTGTATGGTAAAGAACTTAGGCCGACAAGGTTAGACATAGAAAAGGAACATGAGGTAGAAGAAGATAGCTTAGGTCCAGGCATACTCGACGATGAAATAGAAAGGGCATTAAAGGAGATGAAAGCAAACAAGGCTGTGGGGGTGGACAATATTCCTGTAGAAATGTTGAAATGGTTAGGGAAAGGTGGGAAGAAGGCCCTATATGGACTGATTCGTAGTATCTATGAGGAAGGAATCTGGCCGGAAGATTTTGTGAGATCGGTGTTAGTTCCTATTCCAAAAAAGGCAAAGGCTATATCATGTGAGGATTACAGAACAATAAGTTTGATATCCCACGCAGCTAAAGTTATTCTCAGGATCATCAACAAAAGGATAGAGAGTAAGGCAAATGATTACTTAGGGGATGATCAGTTTGGGTTCAGGAAGGGAAGAGGTACGCGTGATGCCATTGCATAATGAGATCACTAGTCGAGAGAAATATAGAATACAATCAGGACGTTTTTGCCTGTTTTGTAGATTTCGAAAAAGCGTTTGATAGAGTGGATTGGGAAAAATTAATGCGTGTATTGCAGAAAATAGGAATGGATTGGAGGGACAGGAGACTGATCCGCAACCTGTACATGTCTCAGACTGCTCAGGTGCGAGTGGGGAACGGAGAGTCCGGATGGGCAGTGTTAGGAAGAGGTGTAAGGCAGGGTTGCCCATTGTCACCGGTACTGTTCAACGTATATGTAGAGGAAATGATTAAAGAGGCATGGGAAGAACTGGAGGTAGGAATGAAAGTCGGAGGGGAATTCGTAAAATCGGTTAGGTTTGCTGATGACCAAGCATTAGTTGCTCAGTCAGCCAAGGGGTTGCAAGCATTGTTGAGTGAATTGGAGGTTCAGTGCGATAAATATGGGATGAGAATCAATATTAATAAAACAAAGGTTATGCGATTTTCTAGAAAGAAAAAGGCTAAGCTAAATATTAAAATAGGCGGGGAAAGAATAGAGCAGGTAGAGCAGTTTACATATCTCGGAAGTGTTTTGGACCAACACGGTCAAAGTGGTAGGGACGTAAGGAGAAGAATTGCGCTAGGCAAGGAGGCTTTCTCAAGGAGGAGGGAGTTGATGACGGGGACGTTGAGTAGGGATGTTAAGACAAGACTCGTAAAAACTCTGATATGGAGCGTAGCTATGTACGGCGCGGAAACGTGGTCGCTGAAGCAGGAGGATAGACGTAGATTGGAGGCTTTTGAACTGTGGGTATGGAGAAGAATGGAGAAGGTGAAATGGACCGAAAGGAAAACAAATGAAGAAGTACTAGAAATGGTGGGTGAGGAGAGGGGTTTGTTGAGAGAAATCCTATGGAGGCAGGAAAAATGGATGAAAGGCGTATTGAGCGGTAGTGGAATGTTGAAGAGGGTAATAGAGGGGAGAATGCTGGGCAAGCGTGGTAAGGGTAGGAACAGGGTAGGGATGTTGGACGGGATGAAGGGAGGAAAGAAGTACACAGAGATGAAGAGGGACCTGATGTAGATTAGTGTTGCTATGTGGGGAGTTACAAAATGTTGATTTGATAGTTGTGTCCATCCAAAAACCTACCTTAACCGGTAGATTACCTAATAAAAAAAAAATATATATATATCGATGATGCGGAAGTACTCACGAGAGCAATATAACTTTTGGACGGCACAATAGAACACAGAATAAAACAGATAACACGTAAAAGGACACTCACACTGTAGATAATGTAAGCTTTCGGCGTACTCCGAAGCCTCCAAGAAGGAAGATATATATATATATATATATATATATATATATATATAAAGACATAAATATAAAGACATAAATATAAAGATATTTATTTATATTTCAATATTCACATCTAAAGTAGGTTATACGCTCACATATAAATAGAAAAAGGAAAAGGGAGAGGAACACACACAACGGACGAACACAGAAGAGCTGGCAAAGGCGGAATAAGGCAGACCACTGATGTAAAAATATTTTTTTCGACCGGGACTTGAACACCGTATCTCTCGTCTTGCCGGGTGGATGCTCTAACCACTTGAGCTTTTTAGAAAATGTACTTTACACTGAAATCTGCGATCTTATAAAGTGCCCAAATGCTCCAATTCATTGCCCAGGAGATGGTGTTAGGGAGCTGTTACACCCACCAATGGAGAAATAGACAAACGCAAGAGGAGAATGGACAGTAGGTTTTCAAGCATACAACATCATAAAGGATAGGAACGGTGCGTTTCATGAAACACATAGCCAGAAGTAGAGACGAGCCACTTTGGCCAAATACACATTCAAACACGAAATCCCGCCATACGGCGAACAAATAGAATCGGAGCGCTATATAAGATCGTAGATTTCAGTTTAAAATACATTTCCTCGATAGCTCAAGTGGTTTGAGCATCAGTCCGGCAAATGGAGAGATCCGGTGTTCAAGGCCCGGTCGAGCAAAATATTTTAACATTTGTGATCTGCTCATCCGTCTTCCCCACCTCTTCTGTATTCGTCCTTTATGTGTGTTTATTTCCCATTTTTCTCCCATCCTCCCATTTGCCGTTTCTTTTTCTATGTGAATGAATATTTGTTAGCCGTATGGCGGGGTTTCGTGGGTGTGAGTACGCGATAGGGAGCCGGCGTTTCCCGCTGCCCAGCATCTCCGCTCCTCAGCGGTGTTTCCTTCGGCGCAATCCCGGGGGATTAGAGTCATCCCCGGCAGTGGCGTACCATTTCGTTATATGTATATGTATATATATATATATTATTCCATACCAAAAAAAGGAAAGAAATATTTGTACTTTTCCACAGATTTTATTAGATGATACAACGCGTGAGACGTGCAGTGTCCAAGTGTCAGTTGTTCAAGGCTAGGGAAAAACATTTTTTAATCCAAATGAACCCCTCTGCCCCAAGGTTGTATGGACTTCCCAAACTTCACAAACAAACCATACCTATTCGACCTGTCATCTCAGCTGTGTCCGCTCCTTCACACCTACTGGCACGTAAATTAAACGTAATTCTCAGAGATCTCACAGGTTTTAAACCTAAATACGGAGTTAAAAACTCAATAGAGCTAGCCCAAAATTAAAAGATTTTAATGTTCCGGATAAAGCGTGACTAGTTTCCTTTGACATTAAAAATTTATTTCCTTGTGTACCCATATCGGAAACTTTGCTTAGGGTGGAAGAACTACTCAAGAATTCCACCGTTGCCGAAAATATCTCTGACAACTTGGTCTCCCTCATTAAAATTACAGTTAACCAGAATTATTTTAGTTTCAACGACACTCTATACAGCCGAACGGATGGGTCAGCCATGGGTTCCCCACTGTCCCCCTTCCTAGCCGAAGTCTTCCTCAATTCTGTAGAAGAACATCTTTTCAATTCTGACAATCAGCATAACAAAAACGTGGGTTATTGGTTTCGTTACGTGGACGATATTCTATGCCTATGGACAGGAACCAACCGGCAGTTAGACTCCTTCCTTAATCACCTGAACTCAGTTCATCGGAATATTTCCTTCTCCATGGAAAAGGACCTCAATGGCACTATCAACTTCCTCGACTTATCAATTACATTAAGGGAAAACAGACACGAATTTGAAATTGATAGAAAATCCACTTATACAGACCATATAATTTCTAATGATTCCGTACACCACTTCTCTCACAAACACGCGGCCCTCCACTCCATGATTCACCGCCTCCTAGACATCCCCCTTTCCCCCAAAAACTTCAATATTGAACTCCTCACAATTACTAGCATAGCTACCAACAATGGTTACAACCCTAAGCTTGTTGACACATTACTGCGGAAAAAACAAAAATCAATGGCCTTAAAAAATATTTTCGTTTCACAACCAGCAGTATCTAAGGACTTTAAGTGGTGCTCCATTCCATTTATGGGGGATATTTCATATAGAATTTCCAACTGCCTACCCACCTCACTCAAAGCAGCCTTCTACTCACCCGTAACCCTCTCCAAACTCCTAGCCAATGGAAAAGACACCCAGGACAATCTTCACAAATCAGGCATTTACAAACTGAAATGCGACGATTGCAATAGCGTTTATGTCGGCCAGACAGGTAGGAACATCAAGGTACGAGTCAAGGAACACGTGAGGTGTCACAAAAATTAGAACACCAACTCTCTCTTCGTCAAGCATTTACTGGATTTCGACCACAGCAGTGACTTTGTCCGGAGATATTACACATACTCCCAAAAGGATTAAAAATGGACGCTCTCGAGCAATTAGAGATAAGAAGGCACTTAGCAAACCGTAACACGACCCTTTGTAATGATCAATTGTTCCCATACCCCTCCCCACTCCTCTCCGAGAAACTAGCCCGGAAATGGCCAAAACAACCCCTCAACTAACCAGAGGACCCCCACCCCTCTCAAG
>CM073769.1:147853354-147873270 GCA_037158775.1 Hetaerina titia
GTAAAATATATACACACACACACACACACACACACACACACACACACACATATATATATATATATATATATATATATATATATATATATATATATATATATATATATATATATATATATATATATATATATATATATATATATATATATTGAGATTACTGGAGTGACAATTATAGAGTAATATACAGCGGCGGGGATGAGAGGCAACGAGGGGTTGCCGTAATTTTAAATAAAGGGGTAGGAAGAAGCGTAGTCAACATAGAGCAAGAGACAGATAGAATTTTACTCGTAGAGATTAAAGCAGAGCCGACGAACTTGGTCATTATTCAGGTATACATGCCACCGAGCAACCACAAGGAGGAAGAAGTCGATAGGATGTATGATGAGTTAGAGGATATCATCGCGAGTGTTCCTGCAGGGAAACATTTGATAGTGATGGGGGATTGGAATGCGACGGTAGGCGAAGGAAGAGATGGTGGTGAGGTGGGGGACTATGGGTTAGGCACGAGGAATGAACGCGGGGAGAAAGCAATTGAATTCTGCCGGAGACAGGGGTTAGTCATCACTAACACATGGTTTAGACACTACAAAAGGCGTAGGTATGCATGGAAAATGCCAGGTGACTCAGAAAGGTATCAGTTAGATTTTATTATAGTTAGGCACAGGTTTAGGAACAGTATGATAAATTCGCACAGTTTCCCATGGGCGGATGCGGACTCTGACCACAATTTAGTTATTATGAAATGTAATGTTCGTTTCAAGAAGATAAGGCAAGGGCAGCGGGTTAAAAAATGGAATATAGAAGCAGTAAATGAATTAACGAGGAAGGAGTATCAGGAGGCTGTAGAGAAAATGATGGATGACGGTAAAGAACTGAGTGCTATCGAAGAAAAATGGGAATGTATCAAGAAAGGGATATTGGAAGCCGCTAAAGACACTATAGGAACCGTTTACGGGAAAAGGATAAGGAAACCATGGGTAACGGATGAGATGATTGCGAAGATGGATGAGAGAAGAAGATGGAAAAATGTAAACACAGAGTTAGGCAAAATGAAGTACAAAGAGTTAAACAATAAATTGAGAAGGGCCACAAATAAAGCAAAAGAAGAATGGTGGAAAACGCAATGCGAGGATATGGAAAGTTTACAGAAGAAGGGTGAAATTGGTGCTCTATACAGCAAGGTTAAGGTATTATCGGGAAGTAAGAAGGCAAGAGCTGTGCTAACAGTTAAAGATAAATGGGGTAAGATAATAGTTGAACCAGGAAAAATCCAAGAGAGATGGAAGGAATATATAGAAACACTGTATGGTAAAGAACTTAGGCCGACAAGGTTAGACATAGAAAAGGAACATGACGTAGAAGAAGATAGCTTAGGTCCAGGCATACTCGACGATGAAATAGAAAGGGCTTTAAAGGAGATGAAAGCAAATAAGCCTGTGGGGGTGGACAATATTCCTGTAGAAATGGTTAGGGAAAGGTGGGAAAAAGGCCATATATGGACTGATTCGTAGTATCTATGAGGAAGGAATCTGGCCGGAAGATTTTGTGAGATCGGTGTTAGTTCCTATTCCAAAAAAGGCAAAGGCTTCGTCATGTGAGGATTACAGAACAATAAGTTTGATATCTCACGCAGCTAAAGTTATTCTCAGGATCATCAACAAAAGGATAGAGAGTAAGGCAAATGATTACTTCGGGGATGATCAGTTTGGGTTTAGGAAAGGAAGAGGTACGCGTGATGCCATTGCAGTAATGAGATCACTAGTGGAGAGGAATATAGAATACAATCAGGACGTTTTTGCCTGTTTTGTAGATTTCGAAAAAGCGTTTGATAGAGTGAATTGGGAAAAATTAATGCGTGTATTGCAGAAAATAGGAATGGATTGGAGGGACAGGAGACTGATCCGCAACCTGTACATGTCTCAGACTGCTCAGGTGCGAGTGGGGAACGGAGAGTCCGGATTGGCAGTGTTAGGAAGAGGTGTAAGGCAGGGTTGCCCTTTGTCACCGGTACTGTTCAACGTATATGTAGAGGAAATGATTAAAGAGGCATGGGAAGAACTGGAGGTAGGAATGGAAGTCGGAGGGGAACTCGTAAAATCGGTTAGGTTTGCTGATGACCAAGCATTAGTTGCTCAGTCAGCCAAGGGGTTGCAAGCATTGTTGAGTGAATTGGAGGTT
Organism: Hetaerina titia; assembly: GCA_037158775.1. Classification (NCBI taxonomy): domain Eukaryota; kingdom Metazoa; phylum Arthropoda; class Insecta; order Odonata; family Calopterygidae; genus Hetaerina; species Hetaerina titia. The sequence goes on from CM073769.1 coordinate 147,855,533, forward strand.
CAGTGCGATAAATATGGGATGAGAATCAATATTAATAAAACAAAGGTCATGCGATTTTCCAGAAAGAAAAAGGCTAAGCTAAATATTAAAATAGGCGGGGAAAGAATAGAGCAGGTAGAGCAGTTTACATATCTCGGAAGTGTTTTGGACCAATAACGTACGTAAGGAGAAGAATTGCGCTAGGCAAGGAGGCTTTCTCATGGAGGAGGGAGTTGATGACGGGGACGTTGAGTAGGGATGTGAAGACAAGACTCGTAAAAACTCTGATATGGAGCGTAGCTATGTACGGCGCGGAAACGTGGTCGCTGAAGCAGGAGGATAGACGTAGATTGGAGGCTTTTGAAATGTGGGTGTGGAGAAGAATGGAGAAGGTGAAATGGACCGAAAGGAAAACAAAATGGAAATGGTGGGTGAGGAGAGGGGTTTGTTGAGAGAAATCCTATGGAGGCAGGAAAAATGGATGAAAGGCGTATTGAGCAGTAGTGGAATGTTGAAGAGGGTAATAGAGGGGAGAATGTTGGGCAAGCGAGGTAAGGGTAGGAACAGGATAGGGATGTTGGACGGGATGAAGGGAGGAAAGAAGTACACCGAGATGAAGAGGGACCTGATATAGATTAGTTTGCTAGGTGGGGAGTCACAAAATGTTTATTTGATAGTTGTGTCCATCCAAAAACCTACCTTAACCGGTAGATTACCTAATAATAATATATATTGAAACACGAAAATCCCGCCATACGCGAACAAATATTATTCTCACACATGGAAATAGATATATAAGGAAAGGGGATAGGAAAACACATAAAAGAGAAACACAGGAAAGGTGGGGAAGGCGAATTTGAGCAGGTCACGTAAATGTAAATGGTTTTAAATGTTAAAATATTTCCTTATCCGGGATAATGATGACGATGGCCGCGCCGTCGAAAGGTAAATATCTACTGTAAGTGTCCTTCTTTTATGTTTCTTTGTGTGTAATGTTTATTACCTTAGTGTTTGTGTGTTTGTGCGTCGCCGGAGAGCGTCATTTTCAAGATTATACATATACATATATATATATATATACCATTAAGACATTATTCAACCCGAAGGTTGGTTGGGTGGGTGACGGTAAAGTTAACCGCGTACTAAACCCGACGGTGTGTGAAGATTCACACATCAGGGTAGGGGGGGCTTGATATACATATATGTAAAGCGATGATGTGTAAACACTCACGAGTGCAATATATCATTTGGACGCACAATAGAACACAAAATAAAATAACCGATTAGAAATAATGCTGCTCTCTTCCGGTAATTGATACAAATTCGCATCGTGTATTGCGGGAATGCTCTTTTATCTCGCCTTGCTCTGCTATGAAATGCGTAGGTCATTGGGCTCACGCGTATTTTGCGGATGGGGTTTGGGATGGGTTAGGTGCGACGGCCGAACTAACTTCCGTGTGGCGAGGATTTGAAGAGGCGCGGGGAGGGCTGGCGTTTCCTTGCAGAAGGGAAACGAGGGATTCATTGTTATCTTTCGTGATTCCTGAAACAAATAATGTGTCGGATTTAGGAGCAGACGAACTACCAGGCTGAAAGAAAGACGGAAACGCATATTTGAGCGGGAATGATGACCGATGTGACATTACTAACGGTTAGATTACATTTGTGGATTATGAATAACTCATAGTATCACTATTCCACTGGATAAAATTTACCATACGACCTGGTGTATATGCATGAAATCATCATCAGGTCGCATAATAAATTTTATCTAGTGGTAAAGTGCTATTATCAGTTATGAAAAATATTCGATATCCACCAACTCACACCTGAAACTACTTAATTTGTACATGTGTGGATGCCAACTGCAGACGGAATGATGTAAGTTAGATTTAGAATCGAGAAAAGTATTTTACCCTGTCCAAGACATTTAAATTTGACAAGATGCGGGTCGTTCATGCCGCGGACTCCAATGGAAACGCCTTATTCCCCTTCCTCCTGTCGCGTGGCTCTGTTCGGGGATACACGTCGATCCGACCCCGCCCGTGTAATGTCGAAGTGATGAACTTGGGATGCCTTCGCTCAGAGCCTTTCTGGTATCGACGGCTGTTCCGGTATGACACCAGCGTCAACGTGGGTGCGGTCGTAAATTCTGAAGTAGCCGTGGGTGGAGCTCTGGTTTGACATAGCGAAAGATGATAAATTCAAAAATTAGAGGATTAAATAGCTCGTCCGTGATAAAATGTTTGTCATAGGCAGTGACAGATGGGTTTTCTCTACGCTTTTGGATGCGGTTTCAGTTGACCACCAATCAGGTGTTTTCGTAATTTACTAGGATTGGCGACTGTTACGGGACAATAAGGCGTTTTAATTTACAAAAATTCGATATGTGTATTTCAATAAATTAAATCGATTGATATTCCATCAAACAACATGGAGACTTGAACAGTCTCTGCACTTGACGAGGCAATTTGACCCTGACTTTGTGGGCGGAATATCCTCTTTAATTTCCTCGTGACCATCTCACAGACCTCGCCCACAAATTGAACGAGAGTTACGATTTATGGAATTCTCTACTTACCTTCCAGCATCGACTCGGCCCTCGAAGAAACATGGCGCGTTTCTCCAAGAGGCGATCTATAAAAAAGTATATTTTGCTCAAATAAAGGTGAACGGGTGGGTGGTCTCATTAAACAGCAGGCTGTCCTCTCGTGCGATGCATCCGCGAATCGCAGAATGGTCCGGTGGTTGCTTTTAATAATTCACGTGAAGCCATGGTTTCCCATCTCCCTGAGATCAATCAAAGAGCCCACTCCGCGCGCCTCATGTCGCCGTGAGGTATTCAAAGCCATTAACCACGTCTCCCCTCCCCCTTCCCCTTGCTGTTTTGCGTCCGAAGCCCTGAAATCCACCCCAGTACATCCCAATCCCCCCAATTACCCTCGACTCCCCCCCTCCTATATCCCGGATTGCGGCCTACAAATTGCGGTGACTTTCACTTGTTATCACTGCCCTTTGACTCTCCTCCTCTTCTAATAACCAGCCCTTCCCTCTGGGTTGCCCTTCCGTTTCGGGGGCACCTACAAGCGGACGCGCATCGCCACACAATACCGCCGCCGCTCCCTCTCCACTATGGACCGACAAAGAGCGGACCAGGCTCCCACCGAAAGAGAGGGGGCCCCTCTCTCAGTTAAAATGGACACTGCTTGCGTGGTTCAAGTGTTGGAAGGAATATTGCCAACTTCTTTGAGTGGGGAAGCTGATTATTTCCGTTTTTCTTGGAATTTTCACACGGCGTCAGAAATGAAAAAAAATTGTTTTCTTCCCTCGCATGTAGATGCACACGTAGCTCTCGCTCGTATGAATTTGGATAGCGTAAAACCATCGTTCAAATCTAATTACTGCATCCTGGCAGTCCACAAGTCTCACAGTGGCATTGCATCGGAACGCGCTTGCCGAATAGAATCCCGACCCCTCGGCACTCCCCCGCGCCTTTCTCGCACAATCGCTCGCACGTACGTACGCCGTAACCCATTGCTTATTGGTTTTCCCCTCAAACTCTCTCAGTTTGCGAAACCACCGTGAATCCAACGGTCTCGCACACATTGGACCCGAATCTCTTCCGTTGCACTGACTTGCCACTATTTTCTTTCGCGTCTCCTGTTTTCTCTCTTTATTCTCCGATTAACAGCTGCTTCTGCAGCGTCTGATCTATCGCCATCAACACCTTTGCTGCTGTCCGAGAGTTTCAACCTCGCATTCAGGAGAAGGACGCTCTATTTTTGTCAACCTACATGAATTTGTTTTTAGCAGTTTCCAATTCGTTGATGTCGTGAAGCGCGTAATCAATTATTCCCCCCGCAATCACCACATTTCTGGCTTGTGCTCACGGATCAATCAGGACTGATGGCTTTTTATAACGAAAGCGTAGGATTCCAGGTCTAGGATAAACACGCTATCCTAACGAAGGAGGATGTTAATCCCCATCGTGGGGTGCTCGGGGTCATCTCTCTCGACCGCAGTACCCTCCCCTCGCTCGCAAATAAAAACCCTCCCCCACGTTCGATCCTCTCTGAACATCTCCCCCTCCCGGGGAAATCTGACGCCAGCGTCCCCCCAACCCCGGAACCTCCTCTTTACCCGGCAAACGCACCCCTCATCCTTCCCCCCACCCGGGTGTCCGTCGTCCGAATTCCGCGGCTTCCGGTTTATTTATCGCCGGCGGGTCAGAACACACTTCTCCTCTGGGTCTCCTGCAGTTAACAGAACGCGGGATACACGCGGGCCCCTCCCGCACTCTTCAGCGCATTTGCCTGTTTGTCGTTTGTCTTCCACCCTCGTACACGCGCGACCCCCTCTTATATTGTCGCTCGCCTCCGCCCTCCGTGGTCGGTTCTCCATTCCCGCGATATCGGTCTCCTCCCCCAACCCCGCCCCCTTGAAATCTGCTCCTCTCTCTGGACACACGTATCCCTGCCCCCCCTTGGAGACTCTTGCCCCCTCGTGCCATCCACTCATTCGTCTGTGCACGCAATTACTCCCCGGGCCGTTGCCAAACAAAAGGTGAACCGTTGCCTGACACCCCTGCTCCCACGAGTAATATCTTCGGCGGTGACGTGAGGGTATGTACGTACAGACCGGTGCTCACAGATTTCTCTTGTTCTCTGTCTTTGCTCGTCTCTATTCCTCCCATTTTCCCAAATAGGAGATGTTTTCGGCCAGGGGCAACTACTGTAAAATGGACATTTTGAACAAAATACCTTAGTATTTGCGAATACCGGCGAAATAGAAGCCGAATCCAAGATGTCCCACGTGACGTTAGCTATTCCGTCGATGGCCACACAGAGGGAATGCACCACCTATTAAAATACTTCATGTCCGTGACACACACACTTTTCCAAAACTCTTTTATGAGTGTTCAAACTTAACTTGTTTTGAATTTATTTAGTTTAAAAAAATGAATTAACGGCATCAATAATACTAGCATTTCTTTTGAATGGAAATAAAACCTATTCTTGGTATTCTGACTGCAAAAACACTAATTCTCTATGGCTACATTAATTATATTTCCCGGCACTGCCGGCCCAGCAACTCCTTAGCTCGTTCGAGTCCATTGAATGCTTCTGGATGGATTCGATGGAGGTGGTGGCTGATGCGAAGGGAAAGCAAATGCTCATCAACATGCTGGGTGAACTTCTTTGAAGTCACTTCTGAATGCGTGGATGGGTGTGTGAGGAGTGGTCGAGTCAAAGAATCCCCATGCATCAAAGAGAAATTTTAATCCTCTGGAGAATTCCCTCCGGGCGAGTGTATTTCGTCTCATTACGCGGAATTCGTCCGTGCATTCCTGGCTCGGAGAATGCGCCTTCGTTGACCAGCGTTCATTGCTCGTAAGTGCGGTTAGCGGGAGCGGAAAGTGATTAGCATCGGTCGTAACTGCGTGTTCACATTCACAATCCATCCCAGATTTTGTCATCTGCATATGTACCTGTGTACATATCTCAATGGAGTAATACGGTCATATCAAACGACTTTTATCAATGTCCGTGTTGCGGAAAGTTAGAGCAAGGTCAGAAGAACATTTTTCGGATCAAATGATGTTGGGAAACGAACGCACCTCACCCCCCTATCTTCTCCCAAGCATCACGAATGAATGAAATCAGCCTAGTGCTCCGTTTCGGACTCCCAAGTAATCTCGACAATGATTTCGGGTAATGTTTCATCATCGCCAACATTTCACTTTTAGCTTTACCGAATTCTACAAAGAAATTACCTCGCGAGCGCAATATGGAGAGAGACTTCTCTTCCGCAGTTATGCCATATCCTTCGTATCCGTTTTCTTAGGCATCGAAGGGAAGGTAGCGCGTGCGTGTGCGGGTGACCTCAATGACGGCGGGCCGCGTCTTCGGTTCCGGGTTGGAGGGAGGGTAAAGTGCCACAATGTTAAAGGCCACGATTAAAAGAGGCGATAAGACTTCAGATCAAACGGCAAATGTAACTGAAGGCGCAATTCTTCTGTTGGTGGGAGGAATGATAATCTTTGAAATGCAAATGCGGCAAAATAACCTCAGTCGTTATATATTAGGAAATCTACCGGTTAAGGTTTTGGATGGACACAACCATCAAATAAACATTTTGTAACTCCAAACAAAAAACAATCCAGCAACCTAAATGCATCAGGTCCCTCTCTATCTCTGAGTACTTCTTCGCTACAATCATCCCGTCCAACATCCCTATCCTGTTCCAGTCCTTTCCTCGTTTGCCTAACATTCTCCCCTGTATTACCTTCTTCAACATTTCACTACCGATCAATACGCCTTTCAAATATTTTTCCTGTCTCCATAGGATTTCTCTCAACAAACCCCTCTCCTCACCCACCATCTCCAGTACTTCCTCATTTGTTTTTCTTTCGGTCCATTTCACCTTCTCCATCCTTCTCCACACCCACATTTCAAAAACCTCCAACCTACGGCTATCCTCCAGCTTCAGTGACCACGTTTCCGCGCCGTACATAGCTACGTTCCATATCAGAGTTTTTACGAGTCTTGTCTTAAAATCCCTACTCAACGCCCCGTCATCATTTCCCTCCTTGAGAAAGCCTCCTTGCCTAGCGCAATTCTTCTCCCTACGTCCCTACCACTTCGACCATATTTGTCCAAAACACTTCCGAGATATTGAAACTGTTCTACCTGCTCTATTTATTCCCCGCCTATTTTAACATATTGCTTAGCATTTGTCTTTCTGAAAAATCGCATAACCTTTGTTTTATTAATATTGATTCTCATCTCATACCTTTGCACTGAATTTCCAATTCACTCAGCAAGGCTTGCAACCCCAAGACCGACTGAGAAACCAAAGCCTGGTCATCAGAAAATCTGCGAATTGCCCTTCGACTTTCACTCCCACGTCCAGCCCTTCCCATTCCTCTTTTATCATTTCCTCCATATATACGTTGAACAGTACCGGTGATAAGGGCCTTAAACCTCTTCCTATCACTGCCCATCCGGACTCTTCCTTCCCCACTCGCACCTGATCAGTCTAAGACATGTACAGGTTGCGGATCAGTCTCCTGTCCCTCCAACCCATTCCTATTTTCTGCAATACACGCATTAATTTTTCCCAATTCACTCTATCAAACGCTTTTTCGAAATCTACAAAACAGGCAAAAACGTCCTGATTGTATTCTATATTCCTCTCGATTAGTGATCTCATTACTGCAATGGCATTACGCGTACCTCTTCGTTTCCTAAATCCAAACTCATCATTCCCTAAGCAATCATTTTCCTTACTCTCTATCCTTTTGTTGATGATCCTGAGAATAACTTTAGCTGCGTCGGATATCAAACTTATTGTTATGTAGTCCTCACATGATGTAGCCTATACTTTTTTTCGGAAAAGGAACTAACACTCATCTCACAAAATCTTCCGGCCAGATTGCTTCCTCATAGAACCTATGACTCAGTCCATAAAGAGTCTTCTTCCCACATTTTCCTGAACATTTCAACAGTTCCAAAGGAATGTTGTCCACCCGCACTGTCTTATTTGCTTTCATCTCCTTTAATGCCCTTTCTGTTTCATCGTCGAGTATGCCTGGACCTAAGCTATCTTCTTCTACGTCTTGTTCCTTTTCTATGTCTAACCTTATCGGCCTAAGTTCTCTACCATACAGTGTTTCCATATATTCCTTCCATCTTCCTTGGATTTTTTCCGGTTCAACTATTATCTTACTCCGCTTATCTTTAACTGTTAGCACAGATCTTGCCTTCTAACTTCCCAATAATAACCTTGCTGTATAGCGCACCAATTTCACCCTTCCTCTGTAAACTTTCCATACCCTCGCATTGCGTATTCCATCATTCTTCTTTTGCTTTATTTGCGGACCTTCTGAATTCATATTTTAACTCTTTGTACTACATTTTGCCTAACTCTGTGTTTACATTCTTCCATCTTCTTCTCTCATCCATCTTCACAATCATTCACCCGTGACCCATTGTTTTCTTATCCTTTTCCCGTTAACGGCCCTTTCGTTTCTTTTGTGCCTTTTGATATCACTTTCTTGAGACATCCCCATTTTTCTTCTAAAGTACAACGTCATCTATCCATTTTTCTAAAGCCTGCTGATACTACTTCCTTTTTAATGCATTTATTGCTTCTGTATTTCATTTCCTAACCGGCCGCCCCTGCATTATCTTTTTCAAACGTACGGAACATTTCATAACAACTACTTTGTGGTCTGAGTCCCCATCCGCTCCTTGGAAACTGTGCGAATTTATCACACTGTTCCTAAACCTGAGCCTAACCATAATATAATCTAACTGATACCTTTTTGAGTCCCCTGGTATTTTCAATGTATACCTACGTCTTTTGTGGTGTCTAAGCCATGTGTGGGTGATGACTAATTCCAGGCTCCTGCAGAACCCAATTGCTTTCTCTCCACGTTCATTCCTCGTGCCTAACCCATAGTCTCCCACCTCACCACCATTTCTTCCTTCGACTACCGTCGCATTCCAATTCCCCGTCACGATCAAATGTTTCCCTGCAGAAGCACACGCGATTATATCCTCTAACTCATTGTGCATCCTATATATATATATATATATATATATATATATATATATATATGCATTTCTTTCTTCCAAGATATATGCATTTCTTTCTTCCTTCTTATATGAATTTCTTTCTTCCAAGTGGGTCTCAAACTTCCGCACTCTTACTCTTTCCCGCCTCCTCCTCCCAAACCACCCCCACTCTTTCAATACAAACCCGACCTCCAAAGCATTTACAACCTCCCCCCCTCCTCCCAAAGGTCTTCCGGTTTTCCCCAAGCGCCAACCACCACCGAAGGATTCCAACACTTCCCACCCCCGACAATTCCCATGACATTGTGAACCTTTCCAACACCAGCCTGTCTGAGAACGAAATTTCCGTACTAAGTAAAGGCCTATCCTTCCTTCCCACACCAAAAATTAACCAAATCAATCTACTCACCACACACACTCAATTTCTGCCGAAACCTTCGTTGGCGCGCATTTTGGAAATCGCAAAGTAACTCTTCGAGTCAAATTAAAACCAATCCCGCACTCAACAAACTCCGCCCGGCCTCCACTCATGAGCCAAAACCCTTACCTAGTAATCATCCCGTGGAAATATTCATACGCCTCCTTCTCCAAAAAGTCTCTAATAAATCCTTCACACAATCTCTAAAACCAAGAAACAACCTTTCCACAAACGAACGTCATGCCCTTAAAACCCTACAGGCCAATCCTAACATCGTGGTCACTACCGCCGATAAAGGCTCCTCAGTCGTAATTTTAAACACCCAAGACTATATTTCCAAAGCCTTCGGTCACCTCAACGACACATCCACCTATACCACTCTCACCGACAACCCTACTCCAAACTTCTAAAAGGAAATTCGGTCTCTTCTCCTCCAATTTGGACCAGAAGAAGGCCTCACCTCCCAAGACATATCCCTACTCTCACCCACAAACCCCAGAACACCCCAGATTTATCTTCTCCCAAAAATACAAAAACCCAATATCCCCTGTCGCCCTATAGTTTCTAGTTTCAACTCTCCCACCGAAAGAATCTCCGCATTCCTTGATTACCACCTACAACCTATCGTACTCTCATTGCCCTCCTTCACGAAAGACACGTATCACTTCCTCCACCGTTTAAAGTCTGTCTCCATTCCCTCCACCTCCAACCTGCTTATGGCCACCATCGACGTCACCTCCCTCTATACTTCTATTCCCCATGCAGAAGGCCTATCCTCCCTCCGACACTATCTTTCTCTACGCCCCCCATCCCAGTGCCCCTCGACCGAATTTCTCCTCAATCTCGCCACTGTCGTCCTGACTAAAAATGCATTCTATTTCCAAAACTGTTTTTATCTCCAAACGAAAGGCACAGCGATGGGAACGAGGATGGCGCCACCGTACGCCAATCTCTTCATGGGCCACCTTGAAGAGAATTTCCTTTCACAGCAACCCTTCCAACCTCTTTTCTGGGTCCGCTACATTGACATTTTAATGCTCTGGACACACGGCTCTGATTCACTTGACAATTTCTTATCGGCCTTAAATTCTTCTTTCACTGTTAAATTCACTTCGTCCATTTCAGACTCCACCATCACCTTTCTTGACACAGACACCTCAATTCACAATAACAAATTCACCACTTCAGTACACATCAAAGACACTAATCATCAACAATATTTACAGTATACTAGTAGTCATCCTTCTCATACCAAACGCTCAATTCCCAACTCTCTCTCTATCCGCGGACATCGGATTTGCAACACCACAGCTACGCTCAACAAATACCTCCACAATCTACACCATGCACTCCACAAACGCGGTTACCCAGAAAAGCTCCTACAGGATAAAATCTACCGCTCCACCCGACCACACACACCACAGAATGACAACCCCACATCTGACGCTGGACTCAACCTTTGCACAACCTATTTCCCCGGATCCCACAGACTGAAAACCATTCTCAAAGAACTTTATCCTATATTACATGACAATGACGCGACCACATCCTTACCGCCCCAATGCCCCTCTGTCGCTTACAGACGACCAGCCAATCTCAGAAACCTTCTGAGATCCACCAACCCTTTGACACCCCGCCCTGACAAATTTCCACATATTTCCCCTACCTGCAATCGCCCCCGATGCAAAACATGTCTCCTAATCAGATCTGCTCCTCTCTCCCCACATCCCCTCATTGTCCCTTCACCTCGTTCCCACGCTAATTGCCTCTCAAAAAATATCTATCTTTTGTCGTGCAAACAATGCACCTCATTCTACATAGGCGAATGCGTTACCCCCTTATCCATCCGAATAAACAATCACCGTTACTCATGTAATTCTGCTTCACTCTTTTCTCTTCCTATCCCTTTACACGCAAGTTCACACAACCTATCATTTACGAATGCTTTTCCCTAACAGTTCTAGAATCCCTACCTGATTCAGCCACCAACATAGAGGTGAGAACTTGCGAATCCGCATACATCCTATATTTCCGATCCTTTAAAATTCCCACCCTTAACCGCCATCTTTAATTTCTTTCCCAACAGTCCCTAAACCTTCCGCCCCCCCTCCCCTCCCCAGGCACTCTTCCCTCAAAACCTCTCAGTCTGACCTGAAGAAGGCCTCGGAGTAGGCCGAAAGCTTAAATCATCTACAGTGTGAGTGTCCTTTTACGTGTTATCTGTTTTATTCTGTGTTCTATTGTGCCGTTCAAAAGTTTTATATATATATATATATATATATATATATATATATATATATATATATATATATATATATATATATGTATATATATATATTTATATATAGGCCTATATCATACCCTGACAAGAAAGTTGAGTAAGGATGTTCAGAGAAGACTCGTCCACATTTTGATATGGAGCGTAGTTATGTACGACGCGGAAACATGGTCACTGAATCATTGGACCAATGAATCGCCTATCCCATAAGCATGCACTCCTTAAATCGGAACATGTTGCCCAGTTGGTGGTCACGCGAGCTTTGATCGATCTCAGCAATCACACCTTCGAAGCCCTCCCGATGGAGAGCGGCCCGGCCGGTTGTCGCGAGAGGAAGGGCCCGCCGTCGGAGTGCCGATTGCCCCTGCCGCCTGCCGCGTGTCAGCGGGACTCAACTCCTCCCTGTCTTCGCCGGAGGTTAGAAAACTCTCAAATATATCACATACCGTAAACCCTCCTCGATCCACGCCACATTTGAGGTTCCGCACCCCCCACGGGGGACGGGAGGCAAAGCCCATGAGTGCGACAGTCTCTCGCGTGGGTGGGGTCACGCCCCTTTCGAGGTGTGTGTGCAGGGAGATGGGGTTGGGCTAGGAAGGGAGAAAAAAGAGACCGGGGCTCGTCCCTGGCGAAGGGGGAGAGAGGGACATCCCTGCTCCCTCCTTCCGTCCGCAGGCAACCCCCACCCTCTTCGCATCCCTCGCTTTTTTCCCTGCAAAAGGAATGAAACTCTCTCCACCCCCGTCCCTCCTCCTTCCCGCGCACAAAATGATTAATATTTGTATTCTCCTGAGCGAGAATGCTTTTGTCTGCGTTCGTGCGTGTGTGTGTGCACACGCGTGCCTTCGGTAGGATTTTTTCCGTCCTCCATCTCCGAGGGTAGGGGCAGGGGGGGGTGAGGTTGGCAAGGTGAGAGGGGGCCGTGGTAGAGTCGGAATGAAATAGTTCTCGTGTCACAGACCTGAGAGGTGGGGGCGAGGGCCTTTTTTTTGGTGACTGAGGGGCATAGGGACTGAAGAGGGTGCTGAGGTGTTTGTGTGGGCGGGCGTCGCTTTTGTCTCTGCCGGTGCTGGGCGGGAGAGAGGTTTTGCATCGCATGGAACGAAAAGGGTGCTTGCTGTTTCTCGCTCTGGCATATTTCTCGCCGCTGCCCCTCCGCTGCACGGTCCCCCTTTTGGCGGGGCGGGGAGGGGGCGGGGGAGGTCCCCTCGCCTCGGATGGGAGCGGGGCTGGGCCGGGATAGAAGCACGGAGACCGGGAGATTGTGCGCGCGTGGCTGTTTGTGTGGGAGGAGCGAGTTGAAAGAAATGAGGGAAGAAAGGATCTGCGTTTATGTGTGCGTGCGTGCGTGCGCGCGAGAGAGGGAGGGGGGCGGGAGCCGCCGGCTTGAAGAGGCGGCCGCTTCGAACGGCAGCGGGGCGGCAGCAAGCGAGTGTCGGGGGCGGCTCTGGAGGTGTCGGGTGCGCGGTGGGTGGGTTTGTGAAGGAAGTAGAAACGAGGTGGAGGGGGATTGAAGCAGATAGGTGGGCTGTTATAGGTAGCGCTCTATATCCGGGCATGCGCGGGGCACCCGGACTGTCGAAAAGGCGGCACTGGGGGTGCGTGAAAGGGACGCCAGTGAGACGTCGGCGCCCCGCGTGGGATCTATATATTAAGGATTCAGTCGTGCGCGCCCACACCTATGTGTATATGCTGGAATGTTACTCAGGAAAGAGGGAAATAACGGGGGGGGGGGAATTGCGGGGAAGGCGTGCGCTCATTTCATATAATGGCGATGGATTACGGACTGTTGGAGAATGTGTGGGAAAGTAGCACAAACGCAATAGTCCAATGAGTCCTTTCCTTTTTTAATAGGCACCGTCGAGAAATGTCCGCTATTACGTCACGAAATGACGTTCTTTCCAACTTCCCCCATGCTGCCCTTGCACGCTTGATTCGCCTGTCACACGCGTCATTACGTTCTCCTGCTTTCATCTCAGACTGCTAGTATTCCTCGCGTCTTAGGGGAACCTCTTCGACAGCATAGCTCTTCGCGACTGCTCGGATGTATGTATCTCTCTGAAATCATTCATTCTTCTATCTTCTGCGTTTCTGTTCGACAATTCGGTTCCCGAACCGGCCCCTCGACGTCGGCCAAACAACTTAATCCTCATCGTACGTGCTCGTTAGCAATCGGAGCACCGAACCCCATGCTCGTTCGCCGCCAATTGCCCTTCCCTGTAACCCTTCCCCCAATGCTTTTCACAAATATTCCTCAATGAGACCTTACAGATCCAACATATTACTCAAGTTTACACTTCTAATCACGAATGAGAAAAAGAAAGCAATTTGATGCACCGACACTTTTTCTGATTTACAAATCCGGAATATTAAATGTTTTAAAAAGAAGAAACTTGTCTTGTTTCAGTTGCTCAATACTATACCGTAAGTTGAGGAATGGCACGCTGTGAAGCCGTGAGAGCCAATGGTACCCTTGGAGCCACAAGCAGTCAAAGTGAGGCCCGGTTGGAGTTAATATCACTTATTATTCGTGTGCGTCGTGGTGGATATTAGGGGAGGTGAATAGGAGCCAAGCTCATTTAGGTTCGCTGAATGCATATCCTCTGGAATGCGTTTTGGGTGTCGTTCGTCTGGTTTATCCGGATGGAGCCTTCATTCGCGCGACCAAGGGCCGATTGGCAAGTCGTGGTAATGAGTTACAAGTGTACAAATTGAAGTTATTAAGTGAAACAAACCAAAATCGCGAGTGTAGATTCCTTTAAATACTTGGGGTTAACAAATATTCACCATCTTTCCGGGGGAAAACACACACGAGGGATACGCGGTCGTGCTAATAAAAAATTGGGATTTGTAAAAAGAGTGCGAGGTAAATGCAACGAAAAAGTGAAGGAACGATATTTCCTTGCTTTAGTCGGCCCCCACGAGGAGTATGCTGCCAGTTTATTAGGATCCTAAAAATATAAATTTGATTTTGGAATTAGATCGAGTTCAGCGAAGGGAGGCTAGATTTGTTAAACATTGTTATGACCAACGCAGCAGCATATCTCATCATCATCATCTGCAGCTCTACAGCCCGGTGTGGGCCTTGGCTTCCTTTATGATATGCCTCCATTCAGTTCTTATTCTTGCTTTTTCCTTCCATCTTGTAACTCCCATTGCCTTCAAGGCATCCTCCACATCCTGTAGCCATCTCTTCCTTGGTCTACCTTTTCTTCTGACAGCTTCTACCCTGCTATTAAGTATCAGTTGGGGCATTCCGTCATTTTCCATTCTTTCTACATGCCCCAACCACGCACGCCGCAGTGACTTGGCAAATCTAACTATGTCCTTCCCTTCTAGTAATTCATTTATCTCCATGTTCATTCTAATTCTCCCTCTCTCTCCTTCTCTAATTGGGCCATAGATTGTCCTTAACATTTTTCTTTCGAATTTTCTAAGTGTTTCCTCATCCTGACTTGTTAATGTCCATGTTTCAGCTCCATAAGTTACCACGGGTCTAATAAGCGTTTTATAGAACTTCATTTTTGTGTTCCTTGATAGTAACATTGATTTGAGGATTGTTACATTTGCAAAGTATCCCCTGTTGCCTTCCATTACCCCTTGGTTGATCTCCGTGGATATCTTATTTTCATTGTTAAGTCTTACTCCAAGATAGGTAAATTCCTTGACACCCTCAAACTCATAATTCCAAATTATTATGTTTTGTAGGTGCCGCTTGTTCTGATGAGCTGACATTTTCAAGTATTTGGTCTTCTCTTCACTAACCTTCAGCCCCACTTCTTTACCAGTGTTTTCTAAAATGTTAAACATTTCTTTTAGGTCATTCACATTTCGTGCGATTAGTGCTATATCATCTGCATATGCGAATCCTTGCTGGGATTTATGTACTATGGTCCCTCTTAGTTTCAATTCTTTCATTGCATTATGTAGGGCCAGGTTGAATGACGTGGCTGAGAGAGCATCTCCTTGTCTTACCCCCGAGGTCATCTTAAATGCTCTACTTGCTCTACCCCTAATAAAGGCTTTACATTGTGATTCATGCAATGTCAATTGAACCAGTGTAATCAGTTTCCTTGGAATATCATAATCTCTCAACACACGTATCATCTCTTTCCTGTTCACGCTGTCGAAGGCTTGTTTGAAGTCGATGAAGAGTATATGCAAGTCAACATTATATTCATAGCATTTCTCCATTGTTTGTCTTACCGAGAATATCTGGTCAATGGTACTTCTACCAGTTCTAAAGCCACACTGATATTCTTCCAGTATGTCTTCAGCATAGGTGCTTATGCGTTTCAGGAGAAGACTGGTGAAAATTTTATATGCTACATTCAGTAATGTAATGCCCTATAGTTTTTGCAATCATATTTGTCAATTTTTTTAAATATTGGACAAATCAAACCTGTCTTCTGGGAACTATTCCAACTTCTAAATACTACAAATTAGCTGATGTAATGCTTTATTTAAATCTTGACCTCCATTTTTAATCAATTCAGATGTTATACCATCGTCTCTTGGTGCTGCATCGTTCTTCTGTCTTCCAATACT
Organism: Hetaerina titia; assembly: GCA_037158775.1. Taxonomy (NCBI): domain Eukaryota; kingdom Metazoa; phylum Arthropoda; class Insecta; order Odonata; family Calopterygidae; genus Hetaerina; species Hetaerina titia. Next base: position 147,871,335 of record CM073769.1, read on the forward strand.
TTCAATTACCTCTTCTGTTGTTGGAATGGGCACTTCCTGATCTTCTGTGTGACTTTGTTCATGCTCTTCAACCCCTGTAGTTAATTCCTTATTTTACAGGTCATTAAAATATTCAGCCCATCTTTCTAGTATCCTCTTTTCCTCCCCAATGACTTGACGATTTTTATTTCTATAGGAGTGCGCTTTTGGTTGATAACCTTTAGTCATGTATTTTACTGCTTGGTAGAACTTTTTGTTTTCTTTAGCATTATTGAGCTCTTATACAGCCTTCAACTGATTTTTGAAGTACTCCTTTTCTTTCTTTTCAGTAATTTATCAGCTTCTTTCCTGTTCTGCCTACACTTCTCTCTTGTTAATCTAGTCTCCGTTTGCAACATATTATATCTATTCTTATTCTTTTCTTCTAATGATGGTTTGCATTCATTATCAAACCAATTTGCATTCCTTTTTATTTTTGCTTTACCTATTATGTCATTTGCAGTTGATAAAAAAGATTGTTCAATTGTTGTCCATTGATCTTCCACAGAATATTGCTCTGTCAGTTCTGATCCATGTCCCTAGTTAACTTTCTACTTATTTCATCTTTGTACCTCAAAGCTTGCACAGGATCTCGTAAAATTTTACTATTCCATTTAACCCCTCTTGACCTATTGACCTTATCCAAGACGGCCATCAGCAGCATATCTATATTGTTGGAAAATTTAGGTTGTGATTCTCTTACACAGCTGCGTTTACAATATAGATTTAGAGTATTAAAAAAATTAAAGGTGGGTCCTTTTACCGATAATGACATCAAGAACATAATGCGAACCCAAACGTATTACGATCGGAAGGATCATGAGTATAAGATTAGAGCGATAGACTACAAGACTGATAGGTTTAAAATGTCATTTTTTTCCAAGAACTATAAGAGACCAGAATGCTTGTAGTCGAAATCAATCAGGAGTCAGTTCGACACAATAAGGATTAACGTACATATATTATATTACATAATATATGTACGTTATTATATAATATATTATATAATATACACACATACATATATATAACTTTTAGACGGCACAATAGGACACAGAATAAAACAGATAACACGTAAAAGGACACTCACACTGTAGATGATTTGAGCTTTCGGCCTACTCCGAGGCCTTCTTCAGGTCAGACCACGGTCTGACCTGAAGAAGGCCTCCGAGTAGGCCGAAAGCTCAAATCATCTAATTGTGAGTGTCCTTTTACGTGTTATCTGTTTTATTCTGTGTTCTATTGTGCCGTCCAAAAGTTATATTGCTCTCGTGAGTACTTCCGCATCATCTATATATATATATATATATATATATATATATATATATATATTATATATACACTTTTTTGGAAAACCCACAAACGTGTAATGTAAATTCACTGATAGTCATAACAGTTCTGTTCCTAATTCCTCTTGAGAAAGGTGGTTGGACCACCGAAAATTCGAGAACCAGTGAGTTTTTCCTCTTTTGTGTTTTGGTTTCTGTGTTTGTTATGACTATCAGTGAATATATATATATATATATATATATTCACTGATAGTCATAACAAACACAGAAACCAAAACACAAAAGAGGAAAAACTCACTGGTTCTCGAATTTTCGGTGGTCCAACCACCTTTCTCAAGAGGAATTAGGAACAGAACTGTTATGACTATCAGTGAATTTACATTACACGTTTGTGGGTTTTCCAAAAAAGTGTATATATATATATATATATATATATATATATATATATATATATATATATATACTATATATATATATATATATATATATATATATATATATATATTATATATATATATATATATATATATATATTATATATATATATATATATATATATATATATATATATATATATATATATATATATATATATATATATATATATATATATATATATATATATATAT
>CM073769.1:147873370-147957875 GCA_037158775.1 Hetaerina titia
GACGCCAGTGAGACGTCGGCGCCCCGCGTGGGATCTATATATTAAGGATTCAGTCGTGCGCGCCCACACCTATGTGTATATGCTGGAATGTTACTCAGGAAAGAGGGAAATAACGGGGGGGGGGGAATTGCGGGGAAGGCGTGCGCTCATTTCATATAATGGCGATGGATTACGGACTGTTGGAGAATGTGTGGGAAAGTAGCACAAACGCAATAGTCCAATGAGTCCTTTCCTTTTTTAATAGGCACCGTCGAGAAATGTCCGCTATTACGTCACGAAATGACGTTCTTTCCAACTTCCCCCATGCTGCCCTTGCACGCTTGATTCGCCTGTCACACGCGTCATTACGTTCTCCTGCTTTCATCTCAGACTGCTAGTATTCCTCGCGTCTTAGGGGAACCTCTTCGACAGCATAGCTCTTCGCGACTGCTCGGATGTATGTATCTCTCTGAAATCATTCATTCTTCTATCTTCTGCGTTTCTGTTCGACAATTCGGTTCCCGAACCGGCCCCTCGACGTCGGCCAAACAACTTAATCCTCATCGTACGTGCTCGTTAGCAATCGGAGCACCGAACCCCATGCTCGTTCGCCGCCAATTGCCCTTCCCTGTAACCCTTCCCCCAATGCTTTTCACAAATATTCCTCAATGAGACCTTACAGATCCAACATATTACTCAAGTTTACACTTCTAATCACGAATGAGAAAAAGAAAGCAATTTGATGCACCGACACTTTTTCTGATTTACAAATCCGGAATATTAAATGTTTTAAAAAGAAGAAACTTGTCTTGTTTCAGTTGCTCAATACTATACCGTAAGTTGAGGAATGGCACGCTGTGAAGCCGTGAGAGCCAATGGTACCCTTGGAGCCACAAGCAGTCAAAGTGAGGCCCGGTTGGAGTTAATATCACTTATTATTCGTGTGCGTCGTGGTGGATATTAGGGGAGGTGAATAGGAGCCAAGCTCATTTAGGTTCGCTGAATGCATATCCTCTGGAATGCGTTTTGGGTGTCGTTCGTCTGGTTTATCCGGATGGAGCCTTCATTCGCGCGACCAAGGGCCGATTGGCAAGTCGTGGTAATGAGTTACAAGTGTACAAATTGAAGTTATTAAGTGAAACAAACCAAAATCGCGAGTGTAGATTCCTTTAAATACTTGGGGTTAACAAATATTCACCATCTTTCCGGGGGAAAACACACACGAGGGATACGCGGTCGTGCTAATAAAAAATTGGGATTTGTAAAAAGAGTGCGAGGTAAATGCAACGAAAAAGTGAAGGAACGATATTTCCTTGCTTTAGTCGGCCCCCACGAGGAGTATGCTGCCAGTTTATTAGGATCCTAAAAATATAAATTTGATTTTGGAATTAGATCGAGTTCAGCGAAGGGAGGCTAGATTTGTTAAACATTGTTATGACCAACGCAGCAGCATATCTCATCATCATCATCTGCAGCTCTACAGCCCGGTGTGGGCCTTGGCTTCCTTTATGATATGCCTCCATTCAGTTCTTATTCTTGCTTTTTCCTTCCATCTTGTAACTCCCATTGCCTTCAAGGCATCCTCCACATCCTGTAGCCATCTCTTCCTTGGTCTACCTTTTCTTCTGACAGCTTCTACCCTGCTATTAAGTATCAGTTGGGGCATTCCGTCATTTTCCATTCTTTCTACATGCCCCAACCACGCACGCCGCAGTGACTTGGCAAATCTAACTATGTCCTTCCCTTCTAGTAATTCATTTATCTCCATGTTCATTCTAATTCTCCCTCTCTCTCCTTCTCTAATTGGGCCATAGATTGTCCTTAACATTTTTCTTTCGAATTTTCTAAGTGTTTCCTCATCCTGACTTGTTAATGTCCATGTTTCAGCTCCATAAGTTACCACGGGTCTAATAAGCGTTTTATAGAACTTCATTTTTGTGTTCCTTGATAGTAACATTGATTTGAGGATTGTTACATTTGCAAAGTATCCCCTGTTGCCTTCCATTACCCCTTGGTTGATCTCCGTGGATATCTTATTTTCATTGTTAAGTCTTACTCCAAGATAGGTAAATTCCTTGACACCCTCAAACTCATAATTCCAAATTATTATGTTTTGTAGGTGCCGCTTGTTCTGATGAGCTGACATTTTCAAGTATTTGGTCTTCTCTTCACTAACCTTCAGCCCCACTTCTTTACCAGTGTTTTCTAAAATGTTAAACATTTCTTTTAGGTCATTCACATTTCGTGCGATTAGTGCTATATCATCTGCATATGCGAATCCTTGCTGGGATTTATGTACTATGGTCCCTCTTAGTTTCAATTCTTTCATTGCATTATGTAGGGCCAGGTTGAATGACGTGGCTGAGAGAGCATCTCCTTGTCTTACCCCCGAGGTCATCTTAAATGCTCTACTTGCTCTACCCCTAATAAAGGCTTTACATTGTGATTCATGCAATGTCAATTGAACCAGTGTAATCAGTTTCCTTGGAATATCATAATCTCTCAACACACGTATCATCTCTTTCCTGTTCACGCTGTCGAAGGCTTGTTTGAAGTCGATGAAGAGTATATGCAAGTCAACATTATATTCATAGCATTTCTCCATTGTTTGTCTTACCGAGAATATCTGGTCAATGGTACTTCTACCAGTTCTAAAGCCACACTGATATTCTTCCAGTATGTCTTCAGCATAGGTGCTTATGCGTTTCAGGAGAAGACTGGTGAAAATTTTATATGCTACATTCAGTAATGTAATGCCCTATAGTTTTTGCAATCATATTTGTCAATTTTTTTAAATATTGGACAAATCAAACCTGTCTTCTGGGAACTATTCCAACTTCTAAATACTACAAATTAGCTGATGTAATGCTTTATTTAAATCTTGACCTCCATTTTTAATCAATTCAGATGTTATACCATCGTCTCTTGGTGCTGCATCGTTCTTCTGTCTTCCAATACTTTCAATTACCTCTTCTGTTGTTGGAATGGGCACTTCCTGATCTTCTGTGTGACTTTGTTCATGCTCTTCAACCCCTGTAGTTAATTCCTTATTTTACAGGTCATTAAAATATTCAGCCCATCTTTCTAGTATCTCTTTTCCTCCCCAATGACTTGACGATTTTTATTTCTATAGGAGTGCGCTTTTGGTTGATAACCTTTAGTCATGTATTTTACTGCTTGGTAGAACTTTTTGTTTTCTTTAGCATTATTGAGCTCTTATACAGCCTTCAACTGATTTTTGAAGTACTCCTTTTCTTTCTTTTCAGTAATTTATCAGCTTCTTTCCTGTTCTGCCTACACTTCTCTCTTGTTAATCTAGTCTCCGTTTGCAACATATTATATCTATTCTTATTCTTTTCTTCTAATGATGGTTTGCATTCATTATCAAACCAATTTGCATTCCTTTTTATTTTTGCTTTACCTATTATGTCATTTGCAGTTGATAAAAAAGATTGTTCAATTGTTGTCCATTGATCTTCCACAGAATATTGCTCTGTCAGTTCTATCCCAGTCCTAGTTAACTTTCTACTTATTTCATCTTTGTACCTCAAAGCTTGCACAGGATCTCGTAAAATTTTACTATTCCATTTAACCCCTCTTGACCTATTGACCTTATCCAAGACGGCCATCAGCAGCATATCTATATTGTTGGAAAATTTAGGTTGTGATTCTCTTACACAGCTGCGTTTACAATATAGATTTAGAGTATTAAAAAAATTAAAGGTGGGTCCTTTTACCGATAATGACATCAAGAACATAATGCGAACCCAAACGTATTACGATCGGAAGGATCATGAGTATAAGATTAGAGCGATAGACTACAAGACTGATAGGTTTAAAATGTCATTTTTTTCCAAGAACTATAAGAGACCAGAATGCTTGTAGTCGAAATCAATCAGGAGTCAGTTCGACACAATAAGGATTAACGTACATATATTATATTACATAAAATATATGTACGTTATTATATAATATATTATATAATATACACACATACATATATATAACTTTTAGACGGCACAATAGGACACAGAATAAAACAGATAACACGTAAAAGGACACTCACACTGTAGATGATTTGAGCTTTCGGCCTACTCCGAGGCCTTCTTCAGGTCAGACCAACGGTCTGACCTGAAGAAGGCCTCCGAGTAGGCCGAAAGCTCAAATCATCTAATTGTGAGTGTCCTTTTACGTGTTATCTGTTTTATTCTGTGTTCTATTGTGCCGTCCAAAAGTTATATTGCTCTCGTGAGTACTTCCGCATCATCTATATATATATATATATATATATATATATATATATATATATATATATATACACTTTTTTGGAAAACCCACAAACGTGTAATGTAAATTCACTGATAGTCATAACAGTTCTGTTCCTAATTCCTCTTGAGAAAGGTGGTTGGACCACCGAAAATTCGAGAACCAGTGAGTTTTTCCTCTTTTGTGTTTTGGTTTCTGTGTTTGTTATGACTATCAGTGAATATATATATATATATATATATATATATATATATATATATATATATATATATATATATATATATATATATATATATATATATATATATATATATATATATATAGATGATATATATATATATATATATATATATTTTATCAGGTAATGTATCGTTTAAGGTAGGTTTTTGGATGGACACAACTATCAAACAAACGTGACTTCGTGACTCCCCACCTAGCAAACTAATCTATATCAGGTTCCTCTTCATCGCAGTGTACTTCTTTCCCCCCTTCATCCCGTCCAAATCCCTATCCTGTTCCTGCCCTTACCTCGCTTGCCCAACATTCTCCCCTCTATTACCTTCTTCAACATTCCACTACCGCTCAATACGCCTTTCATCCATTTTTCCTGCCTCCATAGGATTTCTCTCAACAAAACCCTCTCCACCATTTCTAGTACTTCCTCATTTGTTTTCCTTTCGGTCCATTTCACCTTCTCCATCCTTCTCTACACCCACATTTCAAAAGCCTCCAATCTACGTCTATCCTCCTGCTTCAGCGACCACGTTTCCGCGCCGTACATAGCTACGCTCCATATCAGAGCATTTAAGAGTCTTGTCTTAACATCCCTACTCAACGTCCCCGTAATCAACTCCCTCCTCCTTGAGAAAGCCTCCTTGCCTAGCGCAATTTTTCTCCTTACGTCCCTACCACTTTGACCGTATTGGTCCAAAACACTTCCGAGATATGTAAACTGTTCTACCTGCTCCATTTTTTCCCCGCCTATTTTAATATTTAGCTTAGCTTTTTTCTTTCTGGAAAATCGCATAACCTTTGTTTTATTAATATTGATTCTCATCCCATATTTATCGCACTGAACCTCCAATTCACTCAACAATGCTTGCAACCCCTTGGCTGACTGAGCAACTAATGCTTGGTCATCAGCAAACCTAACCGATTTTACGAATTACGCTCCGACTTTCATTCCTACCTCCAGTGCTTCCCATGCCTCTTTAATCATTTCCTCTACATATACGTTGAACAGCACCGGTGACAATGGGCAACCCTGCCTTACACCTCTTCTTAACACTGCCCATCCGGACTCTCCGTTCCCCACTCGCTCCTGAGCAGTCTGAGATATGTACAGGTTGCGGATCAGTCTCCTGTCCCTCCAATCCATTCCTATTTTCTGCAATACACGCATTAATTTTTCCCAATTCACTCTATCAAACGCTTTTTCGAAATCTACAAAACAGGCAAAAACGTCCTGATTGTATTCTATATTCCTCTCGACTAGCGATCTCATTACTGCAATGGCATCACGCGTACCTCTTCCCTTCCTAAACCCAAACTGATCGTCCCCTAAGTAATCTTTTGCCTTACTCTCTATCCTTTTGTTGATGATCCTGAGAATAACTTTAGCTGCGTGGGATATCAAACTTATTGTTCTGTAATCCTCACATGACGAAGCTTTTGCCTTTTTTGGAATAGGAACTAACACCGATCTCACAAAATCTTCCGGCCAGATTCCTTCCTCATAGATACTACGAATCAGTCCATATATGGCCTTCTTCCCACCTTTCCCTAACCATTTCAACATTTCTACAGGAATATTGTCCACCCCCACAGCCTTATTTGCTTTCATCTCCTTTAATGCCCTTGCTATTTCATCGTCAAGTATGCCTGGACCTAAGCTATCTTCTGCTACGTCATGTTCCCTTTCTTTGTCTAACCTTGTCGGCCTAAGTTCTTTACCATATGTATATATATATATATATATATATATATATGGTAAAGAAAATATGGTAATATATATATATATATATATATATGGTAAAGAAAATATGGTAATATATATATATATATGGTAAAGAAATTATGGTAATATATATATAATATATATATATATATATATATATATATATATATATATATATATATATATATATATATGCATACAGCAATTGTCCCTCATTTATGTTTCTTTGTGTGGAATATTTATTATCCGTGTATTGTGTGTTTGTGCGTCGCCAGAGAGCGTCAATTTCAACGATATATATAACACTTTGGCACTTTAGTGAAAATTCCTCGGGCGTGCACAATAATGTAAATGGACTAGTCCACACAGACTCAAACACAGAAATAGATACACAGAAAAGAAGGACTCACTGGGTCTTGAATTTTCGGTGGTGCAAACACCTTTCTCAAGCGGAGTTAGGGACAGAACTGAGGTAGATGAGGGCCCGGAAGCACTGGACGGAAGGAGAAGGGGGGAAAAGGTTAGCGAGGGGAGGGGTTCGGAGGTGTAACGTTAGGCGCGGGGATTTTAATAAAGGTGGAGATGATATGGAAGTTGTTGGGGGCGGAGGGGGATGAAATTAAATGTATAAAGGGGGCAATTAGTGTCTGATATTAATACCTGGGCGATTCCAGGAATCCAAGAGTTAGATGAAAGCTTGCGATAGTGTTTTGAGTTTCAGTGGAGGGTCTGACGGTGACTCAGATGACGATGTCATTCTTCTTCTTTACTTTACTGTTCCTCCACCCCCTCACCTTTGGACATGGGTGGGTTCGAAACTGTCGGTGTTCAACCGAATGAATATGCGATCTTGCGCACGACCGCCGGCACCTCGCGCTTTCACTCGTGGGCGGCGCTCGTCGTTCGCCACTCAAGTGACGGGGCTAAAGGTCGCGAGGAATGACATGCTTGCTCTGCCTTTTTAATTTCAAAGACGTCGCTCATTTCGGGCGGCCGAGACCTTCAATGGAGCACGGGAGGAAGCGTGGTCCCTTTCCGTCCGAAGGTGACCTCTCGCCACTAAATATCGGCTTCGCACGCATTGTCGCACTGGCTGTCTCTCGTCCGCGCACCTGATAGTCTCACTCCCCATGCCTCCCCCCAAGCACCCCGCGCACCCCCTCACCTTTCGCCTCCGATATTTTTTCGGCGAGTCGCTCCAGTATGTGCGTGCACGCCTCCGTTTGTGCGTGCCTGTGTAATGAGTTTTTCGCCGCAAAGGATGCAAAGAGAAACGCGAATCCCGAAGCACTCTCCCGAGAGGAGGCAGAGGGAGGGTGGGGGGTGTGTGGGGTGGGGTGTGTGTTATCGTGTGCCTGTAAGCGGGAGCGAGCGTATTGATTAGTTGAGATGAAGGAGGGGAGCGGACAGGGCGGGGGAGAGGGGGTGGATATCTTTCGCTTTCTCGGTCGGCGGAAGGAGCAAGCTCTCCACCCCACCCCCCCTCTTCCACCATCCCTCTCCTACCCCACCCCCCCTCTCCTACCCCACCGCCCCCTCTCCTTGCTTTTGTTTCTTGACATGCGGATGGAACGCGAGCGAGCGATGGAAGGAGGGAGGAAGGGAGGGAGGGGTGCATGCTCACACAAAGACGCGCGCGCAATTCCCGAACATCTTTCTCCCTCCGCTCCCTTTCTCACCCTCTCCATCCCCTTCCTCTCCCTTCCGCCCTCTCTCTACTCTACGGTGACTTCTAAGCCCTGTGGCGATAGTTATTGGGGTGGCAACCGGCTGATTAGTCGAGCTGATTTGCCGCACTGAAGAGAGGTGGATGCGTGCTGTTTTACTCCTTCGAGGTGCGCGCGAAGAGAGTGCACAGTTTCACGAGGAGAGCGATATAAAACTTATTGCAGTCGAACCCCGGGGCAAAATATTTCGCGGCTGTTAGTGTTGGTGGGTGGGAGCGCACGCATTTGGGGCGGGGAGGGGGTGGTGGAGACTGGCGGGAGGAGGTGGTGGAGGACTTTTGCGAGGCGGTGAGTCCCTATGGGGGACAGCGGGCGGGCTCCGGCGCCGATATCAACCCACTCTGATCACGAAAGCCGCCGAAGGGTCCCATGGCGGGGCGGCGTCCCATCTGATTGACGCCTCGAGCAGACTGGCGGGAAATGTCGCATAGTGTGATGTTCCGTAAAATTGTGCCAGCTTTTGGAACGAATTGCGGCAGAGAAAATCCTCATGGCGAGAGTGAGATCGCATGCTTGTGTCGAGTAAATGGGCCAATTATCTGGCTGAAGTTGTGGATCGCTTCGAGGCACGATTTGTGGTCCTTGGCCGGATGAATGTCTGAGGGGGTTGAAAGGCGCCCGTTTCGAAAATTAAAGACTTCAATGGGAGTGGAACTCTAACGATCTTGACTTATTTATTGTCCATCCGTTCTTCGATGGAATTTAACTTTTTGCTTTCTTGAAATTCTAATTGTTTTTATTTTATCTAATTTTACGGGCGTCGAATCGGACCTGAGCGAGGTACCACTTGAGGAGTAAAATTGAACACAAGTGTGTACACATATTAAAATCCGCCAAACCTCCTTCAATCCACAAATCCGCACCAGTACCTTGTAATGGACCAAAATGTCTTCCAACCTGTCCCGTCTCTACCGCTCCTCACCTCCCCTCTCCACTTCCCAAATCCATCCCATCACCGTCTACTCCCTCATTCACACCCCGTAATACTTGCGTAATCTATCAACGTAACTGCACACCCTATCCCTCCTCCTACTTTGGGCAGTGCACCACGCCCGTACGAATATCCGCACCAACGATCACCGCACCTCATTTCAAACCTTCTTCCGCATCAGTCCCTCTACCAGTACCATGTCAGCATGGTTCCCTCCGAAGTGTTTCATTCCACAATTGTTTCAAGCTCGGCATTCATCTGGCTCCTTGGCGCCCGCTTGATTCTAATCCGGAATCTTGCCCCCTAAGGGGTAAGCCCATCTCCTTCCCGTCGACACCTACCCCATGCGATCCTTCCCTTCCGGGCCTACCTGTGGACCCCTACCCCCCCAACCCTCCTCTCTCGCCCATACCCCTCTACCGCACCCATCCTCTCTTCTACTCGTCCTGCCTATCACTCACATCCTTAGTTTTACTCCTTCCGTTGAGGTACGTGGTCGGGCCACCGAAATATTAAAAAACCGATGCAGTGAGTGTTTCTTTAGTTGGTGTTGCTTGGCTTTATGTATTTACGCTACGCTTGTGACTGACCTTGTATTCACTTTTGTGAATAATTATATATTTCTTTATATACCTATATATGTACTTATCTTGTGCGAAAGTCAATCGTATGTTAATAATAAATCAAACGAAGGAGCGAGGTGGCGTTGACGAACTAAAATATAGAATAACACGTAAAAAGAACAGTAAAACGTATTCCGAAATTTTCGGTGACAAGACCACTATTTCGTGGAATTCCCGAATCAACCCGGAAACGGCCGATTAAGACCTTAAACAATACCTACGACGGCCGGAGATGGAAATATATATATACACACACAACGAGTGCGCTCGAGTATAGCTGTCACGCCCTCGCGGGCGACTCTCTCCGATGAGGAGGGTGGAGGGTGGGAGGGCCGCTTCGTCAAAAACCAACCGAGGCGTGAGCAGGAGAACCCACGGGACAAGAGAGCGAGGGTTTATCCCATCACCCCGGACCTACCGGAGGAGGTAGGTGTTTCACTGAGGGTACCCGTTTCGATTCGACGATTACATTTCGTCTGGCTCTTTCCCATCTGCTTATCAGGATATACGTGACCATACCCATCGCAAATATAAATCCTCGCGCTAGTACGTCACTAAGGGTCCTCAGAATACACAAGACCTTTCACCTCGTCAAGGTTGTAGCCTATGGGTGTGTGTGTACGTATATATATATATATATATATATATATATATATATATATATATATATATATATATATATATATATATATATATAACCATAAACACAGTAATCAACCCGAAGGTCGGTTTAGTAGGTGATGGTAGAGCTCACCCATGTACCAAGCCCGACGGCGTGTGAATATTCACACATCAGGGTAGGGGGGCCAGTTCCTTTCCCTGTGCCGGTTATGGTTTCCCAGGAAGATCTGGTACCCGAAGAATCAACTTCCCCACATGACCTGTGTTCGCCTTTTATGTGTTTTCCTATCCCCTTTCCTTATACCTATTTTTATGTTTGAATGAATATTTGTGCGCCGTATGGCGGGATTTTCAAGTTTGAATATGTATATATATGTATATATATATATATATATATATATATAAGTTATATATATATAAAACTTAGACAGTAACACAGCACGAGAACACATAAAAAGAACACTCACGATAATATCTTGATAATTTCGACGGACTTGAGCTCCGTCTTCTTCGGAAGATAAGATATGACTAAGGAAAAGGGTACGCGGTGCAGAGAGAGTATGGGACGAGGGAGAGGGGAAAAACAGGCAGTGGGGGAGGGGTGAAGGAGGGGTATATGGAGGGGGAGAAAGCGGAGCGGGGAACATGTGGTGGGAGAGGGGTGAAGGAGAAGAATATGCAACCATCCCGAATCCCTCAACAAATATCTCAACAACCTTCACCATTCCCTCCTCCAACGGGGATACCCAGATTCTCTCCTTCACAAAAAAATCCTAAAACAATCCTACACCCCCAATCCTCCCTCAACCACAGACTCCCACCCTCTCTCAATATGCACCACCTACTTCCCTGGCATCCAGTCCCTTAAATTCATCCTCAAAGACCTGTACCCCATCCTCAAAAATCACAACGTTTCGTCCAACCTTCTTCCTAAATGCCCTTCTGTTACCTTCAAACGGCCCGCCAACCTATCAGATCTCCTCAAATCCACCAAGCCTCTTTCCAAATCCCCTCCCACCCCCAGAATCACACCCACTCCGTGCTTGCGAGCTAGATGCAAAACTTGTCCTATTTTCACCACTCCACCCCTCTCCATCCCACCTTTTAACTCTCTCCCGCCCTTCCCCCACTCCTCATGCACATCTCAGAATGTAATCTATCTTCCGACTTGCAAACTCTGCCCGGCATTTTATATAGGCCAGTGCTCTACACCCCTGAACCTCAGGGTGAACAATCATCGCGCCTCATGTAATCCCTCCTCCCCGTCCGCGGGTCTTCCCATCCCAAAACATGCCTCCCACCACAACACCCCCTTCAACCACTGTTACAATGTTTCCGTGCTAGCATCCCTCCCCCCATCCGATAACCCTATAAAATTAAAAACAATGGAATTGGCATTTATATGGCTGTGTAAAGCCTATCAACATCCGGGTCTCAATGTCGTTCACTAAATGGGGGGGGGTGTGGCTGAGATGGATGGAGGTGGATTTTTTTCTTGCGAGGTGGTGGGACAATTTATTCATCCGCATACATTTTGTCATACTTGTCCTGTGTTTTGACTTGTCAAGCCCTTATGATGACTTGGTGAGTTGATGCCTTGGTCATGGGTGTTGTGGGATCTGTGGATGAATTGTTAGTTTTCTGTGTCGCTTGTTACTATTTCCGCATCCTCCTTATTCCATCTCCGCTCCCCTCTGGCCTCCCTTTCCCCCTCCATAACCTCCTCCTTCACCCCTCTCCCACCACCTGTTCCCCGCTCCGCTTTCTCCCCCTCCATATACCCCTCCTTCACCCCTCCCCCACTGCCTGTTTTTTCCCCTCTCCCTCTTCCCATACTCTCTCTGCACCGCGTACCCTTTTCCTTAGTCATATCTTATCTTCCGAAGAAGACGGAGCTCAAGTCCGTCGAAATTATCAAGATATTATCGTGAGTGTTCTTTTTATGTGTTCTCGTGCTGTGTGTTACTGTCTCAGTTTTTTATTCAACACTTCCGTGTTATTTCGAAGAAATATATACATATTCAAACTTGAAAATCCCGCCATACGGCGCACAAATATTCATTCAAACATAGAAATAGGTATAAGGAAAGGGGATAGGAAAACACATAAAAGGCGAACACAGGACATGTGGGGAAGGCGGTTTTTGAGCAGATCACAAATGTAAAAATATATCCTTATCCAGGATTTGAACCACGGACCTTCCACTTGCCGGGCGGATGCTCTACCACCTAAGCTAATAAGGAAACCTGATTTACCTTGAGATCTGCGATCTTATAAAGCGCCAAAGTGCTCCGATACATATTGCCCGAGAGATGGCGTTATGGAGCTGTTTCACCCACCAAAGGAGAAATAGACGGGACACAAGAAGGGGAAAGGATAGTAGAAAAGCATTCATACGATCTTATAAAGGATAGGAACGGTGCGTTTCATGGCACGCATAGCCAGAAGAAGAGACGAGCCACATTGGCCAAACATATTCAAACTTGAAAATCCCGCCATACGGCGCACAAATATTCATATATATATATATATATATATATATATATATATATATATATATATATATATATATATATATATATATATAAAACCATAAACACAGTAATCAACCCGAAGGTCGGTTTAGTAGGTGATGGTAGAGCTCACCCATGTACCAAGCCCGACGGCGTGTGAATATTCACACATCAGGGTAGGGGGGCCAGTTCCTTTCCCTGTGCATATATATATATATATATATATATATATATATATATATATATATATATATATATATATATATATATATATATATATAACACACACATACGTAAAAATACGAATGTTTGCATGAGCGAGGTCAATCAGTTAAAGAAGCACAGCATGACGATTTTACACCCTTGGTGTACGTGTCCTTCGTTCGTTTCCTCGCCCCGCATGCGTGATTCCACCCCCACTCCCACCAGTTGGATGTTTCCGCAGCAAACGGTCCCCGGAGAGTGGAATCCCCCCGCCTCACCTCCCTCTCTCACCTCTTGTAAGCACGGGAGTTTTCTCTGACGCCCCTTTGCCCACCGTAACGCTAACGCCCATGGGAGTCTCGAAATCCCACCCTCTCTCCTTTTATCTCCTCGGCCTATTTCTTCCTTTGCCAACCAACGCCCCTTGGACTGGCATCGGGGAGGAAGATTTTATTCCCCGGCTCATCGTTCCGTCCCACGAGCGTATCGTAAAAACAATTGCCTGCGAACGACATCGGGCGCACTGCCTCCCTTTGTAGCCCCCGTAACCGCCCGACCCCCCGTCCCCGCCCCATACCTGCCTCCCTCGCCCTTTCTTTTTATTAGGGAGCGAGGGGAGATGGCGGCGCCCGGTGGAAGACCCTCCAGCCCAGCCTCTCCCGTACTAGCATGCATGCAAAAGCCCTCGGGCGAGCTAGGGGACCTCGGATGGGGGCCCGGGGGCCCACGAGAGCGGGGGGAGTCACCACGGCCACGCTTTCTTCCTCCTCCGCCGAAAGGAAATCGGGCTCATAAATTCTCATCGGCGTGGGCACCCGCCAGGCGTCGGCAAAGTCGCAAAAGTAAATCGTCACCGCCTCCCCCGCGCTGGGACTCCTGGTATCGCGACGCACGAAGGCAAGAAAGGGGGACGAGGCGTGGATGGGAAGAGGGTGGCGCAGGAAGATGTCTTTACTTTAAGGGCCGCCGTCTTGAGGGAGTGGGCGCCCGATAAGGAGCGCGGGGCCGGTTACCCTTGAGGCCGCATGGAGAAGCAGGGAAAATGGATTGCGGGGCCAGGGAAGGTGGTTCCTTCTCCCCCGTAAGTGTGTGTTGTAGGGAGCGAAGGGTCTGTTCCCTCCCGATCGTCCCCTGGGGTCCTCAGGGGAGGCGGGCGCTGGCCTCTCCCCTCTTCCCGACGCTTCTCTTCTCACTGATACCGCACCCCTCAGCCCCCGGCCAACCGAATCCGAGCGTGCACTCAGCTATTCCTCCCCCCCATTCCCTCCCCCTTTGGGCCCTCCCCTCGTCTGCTTAAGATGGAGGTCGGCCCGGCGACAGATGCGGAGGAGTCGACGGCTCGGAAACGGGGCCGACCCTTGGGGACCCTCGCACCATTATCAAGGATTAATAATGAAGATTAACTAAGAATAACGATTGAATTGGATTAAGACATGACCTCCCGAGTGCGAGTGCAGAATTCGCGAAATTCTACGATTTGAATTTTAATCAATCTTCAACCTTAAATGTATTTATAATTGCAAGAGTCGTTCCTAAATGCTGCGCTCTGCTTCTTTTCTTCCTTAAGGCGTGCCATGTGAAGTTAATCCTGCATATCCATCGCTCCCTGTCCAAAATCTGAGATTAATTCTCTTTCCATGGGCAACTTTGGATGAACAATCAAACGAATACAAATCATTGGAAAATATGAACAACATAAAAAACAATTTTAAGTGTCGACAATTTCATTTCAGCCACTAATTTCCGTTTTATTCTTTTGAATCTGACTTTACACCTTGGTTTTGCTAATTTATAATCTGATTATGTCCGGGAAACTGCGATTTAATCACGCTCTTCCTAAATGTGTGCCTGACCATAGACAATATAGCCCGGGTAATGACTTCCTAAATCTCCATAAATTTTCCATGTTTACATACCTACGCCTCTTGTGGTGTTTTAAACAAGCGTTTATTATGATTAACCGCCAGAGTTTCTAATGAAGAACTCTGTTGCATTCTTCCCGCGATAATGTCTTGTTCCTATGTAATCCATAGACCCCTACCTGAATTCCCTCCCTCCCTTTTCCTACCGGCGCGTTCCAGTCACACATCGTTATCAAAAATCGTCATTTCATTGCTCGTTTCTATTCCAAGAAAGGGAAGAGCAGTCATATCCAACGGAATAATAGGTTTGATTTGACACGCAGCTGAGTGGTCCTCGAGATAATCAATTAATTGATGGAGACGAAGGAAAGTGATTTTTAGGGGACGATCAATTGGGATTCTGGAAGGGGAAATGAACGCGTCTAGTCCAAGTGGTCATTTCCCTGACAAATAGGGGCATAGAATACAATTAGGATATGTTCCTTTATTCCTTATGTTTGGAGCAATTTCTATAGTTTAATTGGCATGATTCCCCCGTACAGTGCGTCGGTCGTTCAATGTCCTTAGAATGTGGAAAAATAATTTTGGGTGAATATTTTTCATTTTTTCACATTTTCTCCCTTTCGTTCGATAAAAATTTTTCAACGATTCCCAAATTTTTCCAAGTCCTCCAAAAAGTAGGATTTCGGAATAACGTCAGCATAGGCATCGGTGGCTGCGATTACCTCCTCGTTCGACGTGAATCGTTTTCCGCCGAGCCATATTTTCAAGATCTGGAATAAAAAAGTCACTGTTAGCAATGATGATTAGTTAGATGAACGTGGCGGTTGATGTGATAATTTGAGCATTAATTTCATAATTTTCGCCAATTTTCGAAACTTCGCGTGTGTGCGCTCAAGAGTTATCTCAATGGAGAATGTTTCACTTTGGCAAGTGGGATCGTTTTCTCTTGATGTATTCACTCAATGGCTGCAATGAAGACGCAAAATACTCTCCATCTATCGTCTGTCCCATTTTTAAGCAATCGATGTACGTAGATGACTCCACAAGCATCCCAAAACACCGTGGACATCATCTTTCAGGACGATTTCACCGTCTCTGTATTCTTCGGAGCGGGATCGATGAAACCTATATTTGTAAACCCATATTTTAGGTTAGATCTTTGTCTATGAAGTGTAGGATTGTATTCATGTTCCATACGCAGTCATTAATAGACAAACTCGTCAGAATTGCAGCCGAATGGTGCCAAACTAGCCTCCGAATTGAAAAAAGAGTTTTATTTTTTCTTCATCAAGAGCCAACGCAGCACCCAATTTATCGAGATTTTTTCCACGCCCAATTGTTCGTGAGTGTTAAATTTAAACCTTAGTGCTGTGTGCTATGCCTCTGGCCTCAACCATTTGACGAACTTTGATTCGTCGATCACATACAGCTACAACTTGGATATAATTATTTCGGAGAAAGTCGCTGCCACTACAAGTCCAAACGGGTGTTCATCAATTCTGGTTGTGCGGCCACGCTTAAACTCATTTACCCAATTCCATCCAGGAGCGATACAAATGATTACTCTTCCAATAAATCCGAATTTTTTTCCAGCTTTTCCACCACCTAGTATGATGTAGCAGACCTTTAGGAGGGAACTTCTCCTACTCCGACGGTGAATCACTAAGCACTTTGTTGAAGTTTAAGAGACAAGTGCCACAGTAACATTATATTGCATTAAATTCGTTCAATAAAGGTACAATATCCTCAAGAGTATGGTTATCTCAGTAAAACCCTGCGTCCTCGGCAAAGAAGTGTATCATATGATTAACCACGGTATCAGTGTTGTTCACGCAGAGAAGGAATGAAAGACGTCCGATTCCACTATCCTGGGGAAAGCCTGGTATGACCAACATATTGGAGCACCGACTACCTTTTTTTACAAGACCATCGAAAATGTCCTTTATCCATTCAAGTTCTATTTATCTCGGCCATAGACTTTTAGCCTTGCGAACATTTTACAATGAGATGCTTTGTTATTCTTTGTTATAAGTCTAAAAAACCATCGGTGCATTTTTTGAACCCGAGCACAAACCATCGCGAAGAATAATTGCAAGGTGTGTGTGTGTCTCATAGAATTAGCCCTGCCGGAAACCGTTTCTTTTTCTTGTCAACAGCATTACAACATCGAGGTTCTTCATCGAACTAACAAGGCGCCACCGACACGTGTCCCTCTACCGCCCCTCTCCTCCTCCATAGCACGCTTCCTTCCATTAATGTTCTCTCAATCCCTTTACCTTCTTGACAATGTGAAATGATAAAATGAGAGAAAAAGTTTATTCACGATTATGTCACCTTATTCCTTGTTTACTTAGGTGACGAAGTATGCAAATGTAAGCGGTTACCCGGCCTTGCGTTTCCAGTTGCGAAGGCGCTAAATTTGTTGTACGTGGAGTATAAGGCGAGAGAGAGGTGGGCATATTTCAAGGTGCTTGGGCAGGGGGGACCTAATTTCTTGTAACTGCCACCACCCCAATCGCCGGCCACCTCTTCGACGGACCGAAGAGTTATTACTGTTGCGTATATATCCCTCAGCAATTGGAAGCCGTCGTTCATAATTAATGTTATTTTAAGCAGCTGCGGTTTCGTATGAGAGAGACACGCAAGCAGCTTCTTCTTAGGTGCGAAGGTTAGGCCGAAGAGACGTATGTGACCGTGACAGAGGCTGGACGAACTACAGAGAATAAGACGGCGACGCCTCACTGGGCATCGGCGTCGTCCACACACTGGAAGACCCCGACGCCCAGACGTCGATGCCCTGACTCGCCAGCCAATCCTATCCATCCCCATTGCCTTCTCTCCCTGTTGCTCTGCATCCCCCGGGCACAAGAGAAGAGGGCGAGGATACCGCCTGACTTTCCTTCCCGCCAATGAATGCCCTCGATCCACTGGATCTGCCGCGCCACCCTCCCCTCCCATTTCCATCGCCGACCGCTACAATGTTGGAGTGCAGTCGAAAAACCTTTGGAAAAAAAGCAAACGCTGGTGTTCTCCTCAATCTAAAGGACACTCGAGTCCTCATTTTTGAGACTACTTCATTCATTGAGCTGCTTACACTTACGTCCCTATCTGTTTTAGAAACAATTGAACTTTCAGACTCTCGACTCTGACTGGTTGTTTCCTTTTCTATATTAATGTGTAGTGGCGTCAACATCCTTTGGTGAACACACGATGCCTCTTTGACTCTACGTTGGGACTTTTTTTATACGAAGCCTTTTTACAAGCTCAGAAATTCCGCATCAGTTGGCGTAGTTTTTTCTCCTGGACCAAAATTATTACGTTCACATAGTCAGGTCTCAGATGATTGTGAAATCTCGAAACCGTGATTCATCTGTAAATTTTGGCTTTCGAGATGCCCCGAGTTCTTGTAACATATATCTGGACTTGGCTGTATCGAAGGAAATTAGTCTATTACCCTCTTCAATGTATGGAACAACTTGCATGATAGTCCGATCCAGTAATTGAACTAAATATCAATATGCGTAAAATCACCGGTCTCTTTTTGATGACATTGCTACAGGTTTCTTCCTTGCGGGTCGATACTGAAGGCAGCAGCGATATAATATTGGCTACATGTCGCTTTTTTCGATGCTTTGACGCTCCTTGGAGTGTGGGCATCGGCCAGGCGCACTCTTTGACGGGGGAGGTACCCCCTGTCCACCTCTCACCTACTGCCTCCCCCACCCTCACCCTCCCGTTGGCCGTATTCAATTCCCGGGGGGGCGGAACAATCAATCAATCACCGCTTTATCCCTTCCCATTGTGTTTATTTTAACGACGCATACATATACTCCTCCTGCCCCCTTCCGCCCTTATCATCCTCACCTTTCCTTCGCCTTCCTCCCCCTGGGCAATCCATCAAAAATACACTCTAATCACGCACACACGCACATGATATCTACACACGTGTTAGTGTGTGTAAGTTCGTATGTGTGCCTGTATATACGTATGTTTAAGAGTGTGTCTATTGGTATAGATTTCGGAATGGATTTCCTAAAATGAAGGAGGTAGATGTGATGGACATCTTTCAGAAATTACTCCTAGGAGTAGATTAAAGAGCAGACGGGAATATAAGTATAGGTTTTGGAAGAAGGGAATACCAATAATCTAAAAAACACAGTAATCAACCCGAAGTTCGGTTTAATAGGTGATGGTAGAGCTCACCCATGTACCAAGCCTGACGGCGTGTGAATATTCACACATCAGGGTAGGGGGGCCAGTTTCTTTCCCTGTGCCGGTTATGGTTTCCCAGGAAGATCTGGTACCCGAAAAATCAACTAGCTTGGGTGGAGCTGCAGGTGCCCAGAGTGTCTTGCCCGGGAATCGAACCCGGGTCCCTCCGGTCAGTAGTACAACGCTCTACCCACTGGACTACCGCGACCCACACCAATAATATATAAACCAATAAATAATAAATCAAGGTGGGAAACTAAAATAGCGAACGAAAGGTGGTGGTAGACGCAGTGAAAGGATATGGAGAGTTAATAAAGCACGAAAAAAGGTGGGTCCCCTGTACAGTAATTTGGGAAGCTGTATTAGTGAGTAAGAAGGAAGAACCCGTGCAATCAAAGAGTGAAGTCAAGAAAATTATGATCTGAACCAGGGAAGATCCAAGAGGGATGGAAGGAGGCTAGATTTCGTGGGGTACTATATTTTCTTGTCTTAAGTTTGCAGCTGTGGCTGCGGATTCGCTTGAATTTGGATTTTTCACACCCTGGGGCAACCTCGCTCGTCATTCCGTTCTGCACCTAAGTTCGCCGCCTGAGAGAGATCGGAGCTAGTTCAGCTCTACCTGCTGAATACCCTCGCTCCGTCGAGTTTTCGTAGGCCTAACCGATGTGGAGGCCGCACCAAGGAAATGCAGTGGTTGAAGGCGAGGACAATTGGTGCAACAAATGCCCGGCAGATGACGCAGATATTGTCAAAAGTTTTCAAAGCTCGTTAGATTATATCTTGCAAAAAACTTCAAGGCATGGGCCGCATTCGAAGCCAGGGTACTCTGGTCGGCAGGCACCTTCCCTCACTGATCTATGGGTTCCTTAACACTGTGAAGGCTGTGAGCGGTTTGACTGATTAATGTGACTATTATTTTCTGGAACTGGGGACGCTCCAAGAGCTATATCCTGAAGATAATTCTTCAGTGTATTTAAAACCCTGTCCAGGTATCAGGCCGGTGCCTGCTCTCGGGTTGCTTTGTAGACCCCCCCCCCCACCGGTCGCATCCCCGTCGTCCCCGCAGTGCAGAGCCGCAGAAGACCGCCTTGACGTTAGGATGGAGAGCGAGGGATAAGAAAGATTACGCTGTCGCAATTAGCATTTCTCTCGCGCTGCTCTGTGTGAATTCTGTTTGTCCGTCTCTTAGAATTAAAAGATTCGGCATGATTGCCATTGCGAAATATTTATCTTGAAAGTTTCCTAGGAGTCCTACAGGTCCATTGAATGCATATCATTGGGCCCCTAAATAGATGCGCTTCACCATAGCGCTTCCCTGATTATCAGCACTGAAATGAAAAAATCTTCATTGGTTACCATCTTGACAATCAATCGACGGTCAGAGTCCAACAGTTGTCGAACACGAGCCACATTGTTGTCGGTTTTGCTGGTTGACGGCCACCGAGAACGTTACTCTTCGTTAACCTCTTCCCGGCCCCCTTAAAGGCCTTTAACCACCTCTAAACTTGTGCGTAGGATAGATCAGAGTCCCCGTGAGCCTCACGAATCATTTTGTTAGTCTACTCAAGAGATTTTTTCAGTTTAGCACAAAACTTAATAATCGCGTCGTCGTCGATTCCATTTTTTTCGTGAAAGCGATTCGGCGCGCAGAGGTTTACAACAACTGACGTCCTGTCGCTTCCACAGCTTGGAGATCACTGGGACTGGTTTCGCGGTGAAGCCTAGCGTCCCCCTCACATATTCCAAGAGGTTTGATTCCACTCCGACTAATAGGAGCGGCTAGGTAAATTCAACTGTATTACTTTTGGAACGCACCGTATAGACACAGACGATGAAG
The DNA here is from genome assembly GCA_037158775.1 of Hetaerina titia. Lineage (NCBI taxonomy): Eukaryota > Metazoa > Arthropoda > Insecta > Odonata > Calopterygidae > Hetaerina > Hetaerina titia. The sequence goes on from CM073769.1 coordinate 147,894,106, forward strand.
AGCAAGTGATTGGGTGATAAAAAGTAGCTTTTCATCGTCAATTCGGTGCAAAAAGAGGTATGACGCAGGCAGTTGTGCTCCAATCACCCGCCCACCGGCATGCATGATGCGCCTCTCTCGTCCGATCACCGAAATAAATAATTGGCGCCCCACGGAGTGCCCACATTCGTCTCGGTAAATAAATCTTCCCGACTTCATTCGTTGGAGAAAGGGCCAATATACGACCCGGCCACTCCCCACCCTCCTCCTTCCACTCCCCGCCATTCTCTTTCCCCTCCCCGCCCTCCTCCTTCCCCTCTCTCCTCCCCATTCATTTTATATGGCCAACCCGCACACCTGGTGTGGCCGTGAGCACACTTGATATTTCGGATTACGCCCGCCTTCAAATATTCAGGGGCGTGTATTGGCCTCAGTGCCGTCGCCCGCCACCCCCCTGTCCCCCCATCAAGGGTCAGCGGGGTCGGATGGCTGTCGGGGGGTGGTGGTGGTTGGTGTTCTCTGAAAAATTCAAGACGGGCCCCCCGCCCCAAAGTGATATTTCCCGCGAGCGCTGCAATCCTCGGTGCGGAATGGCCTCTCTCGTGATCAGAACTGATCGACTCCCCGCTCGCGATGCAGCGCTGGGCAGTGGCGGTCACAGATGGCGAAGATGGCGGGTGGTCGAGGGAGGGTCGTCCTCTCGTGCCCCCTCCCTCTCTCCCTCCGCCGCTGGTCCATAAGAGGATTAATTTTGGTGAGCCTCTCTCTCTCGATCTCTTCCTTTGGAGATTTTAAGAGTTATGTCGGATGAGTAACATTGGTACCTTATTGATTAGGCTTTGTGAAACGATAAATCTCTATTGCGCGCTCAAAGACATGTTGCCAAGTATGTATGTCACGATGATTTCCGCTAGTCGTGTTTTGAAGGCAGAGAAATCCGGAAAATCTCTCAAAAATATTTCTTCTCTTGGTGTTTTCGAGAATATTTAATTAGTTTCTATGGAAATTTTGTTTTCAGCAAAGCCTTATGTGCCAACTGGATTATTTCATATTTTTTTGCGTATAATGACGATTTTTTTAAAGTAGGAGTAGTTAAGGTCTACCACCTTTTTAATGGCTACAATGGTGATATCAAGGAAGTATTTCCACATCCTCTCAACATCTCATGCGGGGATTAATTCTTAGAATTTTGGAAATCGGTAAGTGAACTGACTCCATTACAATATCATTTCTGATCGTTAAAATCATGCCTGATTTTACGCAAGTGATCTGTTACACCAAAGTAAAGTCATGACCTGTAGTATGTCTTTAACATTCTCAAATATGTAACCTGAATCAAATTAAACATGTATTTCAACCTACGGTCAACTAAAGGCCAATTCTTTCAATATCGTAGTGTCGTGACACTACTACCCTTCTCATTTCAACTTTTCACGAAAAGCTTTCATTTCATGGGTCGCTTTTGTCGAAGGCCTTTTAGAATCCAAATATTACGATCGCATCAGCCCGAGTGTTATTATCACCAGACATCGAACCTTCGTGGACGAGAGGATCTAGTTGTGTCTTGCAAGGTCTACCCTCTCGGAATCCATGCTGGTTTCTTATCAATAAATTCTGGCTGTCGATATGTCCTATACTATTAGATGGGCACTTGTGAGTTCTAGAACCTAGCATGAAATCGTTTTCAGAGATAATGGTCTGTAGAATTGTGTAGAAGTGGATGATGTGAGATGGGAACTTGAGAATCACGTAAACTCCTAATACACCGCACGTTATGATATATATAGTATGTACTGTCAACGAAACGCAACTATGTCAACGCATATCGGATCCGATAAATAACGGACACATACTCCATTTTACTACATAATTTTTACAATGACGAATCTGTTATAAAAATACGAATAATAATGTATTATAATATTGGAAAATAATCGTCAAGTATTAATACTTTATTGACCAAGAATCTCGGGCATTTCAATTTCACACCAACTTGGCGTAATTTCGAGAGTGAAAGCCGGTTAAAGGCGAAGGCGCGAATGGCTTGTTTTCTTTTAAATGAGTGTTTTTTTCGAAGGACGGATATTGGTGTCGCTCTCTTTCCTCTCGACGGGCGACGCTTTCGCTTTCGTACTTCAACCCACATCACCCCCCAACCCCCTCACCCCACACCACCCCACTCTCACCGAGAGGAGTCCAAAGGAGTCCATTCCCCTCGGTTCCTCCGAAGGTGAGCAATCATGATTTTTACGGTGGACTTTTAAAAACGTCACGCGAGAGAGCAGAATACTTCCCGCGTTATCCAGTGAATATTTTGAATGGGCTTTTCAGACAGGATTATCGGGAGACATCTCCCGATGAGGCATGAGTGGACGCATTGGGAGTCGAAGTGTTTTCCCTCAAAACAGACGAACAAAGAATTAATGATGATATGGATCTTCGGCGTGTTGTCATTGCATGCGTCGATACGTGTGACACTCCAAAGAAAGTGTATTTTTAGCGTACAAATATTTCGGTCGTTTTCGATGCTCTCCGTCTCTGCCAGCGGCTTCAAAGTGAGCGCAGGACGTAGAGAGGAACTTTTTCAGATGGCTTCAAAGAGGAGACGGGCCGTGACACATGAAATCCGTTTCTTGAACCTGCTCCTTCCCTGAGAAGAAAATCATTTCCCGTCCCAATGAAGAACTAATTTAAGGATTTCATCTTGGGGAATGTGCCATTCATCTCTTTATGGCCGTTTGCTGACCTAGATGAGCACGGTGCCGCTTCCGCCGAGATCCACCTTACAAGGAGGGCGGGGTCTGACCACGGCGGAGGGTCATGGAGTGCCGTTAGAGTCGAGATGCCATTTAAAATATTCGGATAATGTATTCCCTGGAATTGAATCCCGCGTGACGAGGAAAGGGACGGCGGGGCCGTGCTACGGGAAGTGTCTCGAAGGCCACCCCACGCCCACGGGAGCCGTCCCCTTGTAAGGATATCAGCTTGCGATGGGCTCGAGACAATTTTTCATTAGGGTCAGCCAATTAACTAGCTCTCCAGAAACCAAAATCGCACCAGTGCAAAAAACCTTTCACGGCGTTCGCCAAAGTCCTCCTCCCTTCTCGCGGTTGCCGCTCGAGAGGTGGACGAATTGAGTTTTCGGGCGCCTCATCGAAGCGAACCGAAGTTGCGCATTAACATTCGCATTGAGAGTTTATAAATGAAATGACATTTTGGGCAATACGCAAAAAGACCTTTTATTCTCCATTCCAATCCTTATTTAATAATTTTAAAAAATATCATAAAAACCGTCTTCACATTTGCGCAAATACCCAGCGATCCCCCTAAGGGGTTGGTGGCAAGGGTTGCGAGCACAAGGTGGAAAAGGGTAAGGGCTGAGGGAGGGTGTTTAAGGGATGAAGGGAAAAGAAGAACACCCGCATAAAAAACTCCCGCAAATTACGCGGAAGGGGGTTATTAGAGGGTGGGCACGCACCAATATGCACACGCGTGTGTACACGTTAGCGCCGCCACTCGTAGTTTGATACGTTTTAATCTTCAGGGTTTTTCGAGTTCATTGAATAGGAGAAAATAAAAACGAACATTAACCGCCACCAAAACCCATGATCAAAGCGCCGTCGTATTCAGACATGGCCTGCAGACCTGGAATACGGGAGGGTGGCAGCATGAACTCCTTTGCGGCCTGCGACTTGAGGTCCCTATCCCCGACACCCCGAGCACCCTGCTGACGGATTCCTCGCTGGTGAAAGGGGGAACCAAGAGGCAAGCACAACGAGAGACAGTTTTTAACGTGCACTGCATTCGATTTTACCTCATCCCAGCTGTCTTGCCCAAAGGGTTTATGCCAGCAAAGTACGTATGTGATAGCAGTTTGTATGTACGTCACGCATACAAGTGTAACAGCGTATTTCTTCCCTAGAAATTACGGGAGGCAAGTGGTACTCTCGTTTTCCGAGCCTCTACAGTTATTTTCCTGTATTTCCCGTGTGCAAAAAGATTCTGCTGGTTCTGGCGTCCATCTCTCGAATTTTGTATCCATGGTCTAAATGGCCAAAGTATGTTGTAATGCGAATAACTGATGAGACCTCTGTGCTGAAAATAATGGCTCTGAATTATTTAAAAAATTAAGCGCCTTAAAAATTAAGAAAATCAATTTTTGATCGTTCAAGTCTGGTGAAGAGTGACCCCCTGCCACGAACCTTATTGGTGGCTTTACGGGTACCATGTAGAAATGAAAACTTCAATTTCCCAAATGAGGCCTTCTTACTTCGGGTCACTTGCACTAAAACATGCATGTTGTAAATGGGGCCTCACTAGAGCATGGCGGCAACGGCCTTGTATTCACTCCGGCCAACAGCCAGTCTCGTGAATCCCAATTTTTTATTGGCTTGCCCGCTAACTTTACGCATGTGACGGCCCCTTGAAAAGTCGTCAGTGATTGATATCTTTATCTACACATATACTCTGCGATCCAAATCTTAAGGTAGATTGTGGGGTATTTATAATATAAAAACAATATTTGAGAAAGCTATTTAATAATAAAATTTCAATTTTTCAGAATCATCCGTAACAGTCATTCGAACGGTAATTTATAGGAACTATTGACTGATACGTCAGCCAGAGTTATTTCACCTTGATTGCATAATAATAGATTGACTTTTATACTAAGGCATCCTTCGTAAGCAATTCTTTCAGGAATGCTCCGACATTTTGTGGGGGTTTGGAAGTAGAATTGTTTTCGGTCCATTAGACCTTAGAAACGGGAGTGCAGGGCCAATTCAATGCCCCGCCTGACGGTCGAAGGCCGCCTGACTTGAGCCCCTGTGCCTAGTTGGACAATTTCACTGTGTCTTCTGGAGGTTGGTAAGCCTGAGTGAGCGGCCTTGTTTGTGAGGGGTGTGTTAGTAAGAAGGGGGGGCGTAGGGATTGTGGTGTGTCCTTCCCAATTTAGACGCCGTCTCGCGCGGGACTCTCGGCGTAAATCAAGAGGGAAGAGTGTGTGGCCGGGCATCCCCCCCTCTCCCTCCAGAATGCCCCCACCCCCCGGGATTCTGATGTTCATTTGAAGTGTGGTGCATTCTAACCAATGCATGGCGACTGTTGGCATATTCACTCAAATATTAATATCTAATAATAATACATCTACAACAGACTGCATGAGACGCGTTATGCCTTCTTCCCTTTGTGGTTTCACTGCATTCAAGTAAATCTGAATGCTTTGAACGCACAGAGGGGATCGTCCTATTTCCCTCGAGTCTAGAATAGACATGAGAATGCGTCTAATCAATCACAGGGGTTCATATGGGGTTCATATGGGGTTATACTTATTCAAAAAGTAACTTTAAACGGACTTCGGTTATATTCCAAAAAGCAAATTAACAGAATTGAAGAGAAAAACCTGACAACCGGTAGAGAGGGCACTTGGAAAGATTTCTTAAATATAATCCGCGAAGGAATGAAGATATTCATTCCAGTCAAACTTAAATGCGACAATGAAGAACCTAGATGGTACGACGGAGAAGTCAGATCGGCATCAAGAAAGCAAAAGACTGCTGAAATCAGATTTTAAATGGAGTTAAAATATTAGTGGCATACCTTACATGAAGTCATTCAAACAGAAACTAAAACAATGTCATGGTATAACAAAAAGCTTCATTCGCAAATGAAACTCCTTTAGAACTAAAAAGTTTTGCTAATATTTTGAGGAAAACCCAAAGTCGTTTTGGTCTTACGTTTGAGAAATATACGTTAAACGTCCAACTGTACATTTTCTGAAGACGGAAAACGGTGAACCAGATTCGTCAAATATTGTTACGATAAGAAGACGAGTGTGATAGGTATTTCAGAGGAATTAGGCTGGGAACCGCTGGGGATGCGAAGAGAACAAGCGAGACTTGAAATTATAGAAAAGTTCAGAACAGACGAGTTTAACATAGACGCTAAAGAGAATATTATTATGGCCCCCACTATTTAGTTACGTAGTATTTTTCAAATTCCGAAATTACCAAACCGCATGTGGAGTCCTAGACGAGAGAGCTGCCGACTAGAGTCCGCAGTGGACCTTGCCCGTCGAGCTCGTAAGTAAGCGGCGATTCTGTTCTTGTTTTGCTTCTCGCCAAATGCCGGCACGACCTTTGTTTCGGCCCTAATCCTCGGCCACGGGAATTCTACACCCCAAATGCTCCCCGTACTTCTGACCACTCCTCCCCCCCCTCGCCCTCCGAAGCGAGATCGCCTTTAGGATCCCATCCCCTACTTCACCCCCGTTGCCTTCCAAACTAATCCAAAGAAATCACATAAAAGAAATAAGGCGGAAAGCTCTTTCGATTAATCTCCACGAATGTTTTTACGAGTATTTCATTTTTTTTATGTTGCCTCTCGCTTTTCGACCTTCGCTTGCCCTTGGCGGCGTGGCATGGCACGGCATCATCGAAAATGGAATCCTGGGAAACGGCGATGTAGGCGTCCGGGAGGGGGGAGGGAGATTTCTTTCCTCGTCACCCCTCGCCCCGTCGTAAGCCGTCTCCACTCGTTCGCATTTGTCTCGGAAACTGTTTCGTCGCTCCGAAACTCGGCGGCGCACCACTGACTTGTGCCATTCAGAGACGCTTGCTTGGTGCGTCCCTCTGCCCGCAGAGACTTGCCCGTCTACCGCCTCAACTCCCGCACCTTTTCAACTCGACGATAAGCTCCCCGAGAGCCGCGCAGGCGCCAGAATTATCGTGCACGATAACAGGATACCTCCACGACGCCATTCTAACTTATATTATTTAGTGCAAAAAATGAAAACTAACTTTCAAACTTTTGGACCTCCCAGGAATAAAGAACTGCTCCTTTATAGCTAATTAATATCTACGAAGATATCAGAGACTTTCCAAAGCTAATACGTCCATCAGAACAGAAAAATTGATACATTTCTTGAGCATATTTGATGTCAATATATGGTAATCGCCAAAAGAAAATTATACCAGCGACACACTAAAGCACTTTAATCGCACAAAAACCATTCGCTCTCTCACGCAGTTGAAATTCCACACATGAGATTGCGGAGGCAGGTAAGCACTGAATAAAATGGATAGCACTTGACGCTGAAGTAAGAACGGAGCAAGCGGTTACAACAGGAGCTACACTAATGGGCCATGGGTGAAGAGCGGGTGACAAGTGGGTGGGACGGACTAGGGCAGGGCCTGGCACGCATTTTCATTTCAGCCGAAGGGCACTGGATGGCAGCTCTGCCAGACATTCATAAATTCTGCTCTCAAGTCACTCTATCGAGCTCTTACTCAAAATCTACGACTCAAGCAAGTGCATCCTCATTGTATTTCATATTCCTCTCGATTAGCGACCTCATTACTGCAATGGAATCAAGCATGCCTCTCCCCTTCCTCAACCAAAACTGATCATCCCGTAAGTAATCATTGGCCTCGCTCTCCATCCTTTTGTAGAGGATCCCGAGAATAACTTCATTTGTTTAAAAATCAAACTTATTATTCCCTAGTACTCACTACCTTTCCTTTTTCCCTAGATCATCCAAATTGTTGATCTCACATTTTCCTAAACCGGGAGGTAGGAACTGACATTCCTTCTCCACAATGGCGAACTGAGGAGAAGGATGCTACCACCCAACCACCTTCCTCTGGGGAACCCCTCCCTACCGAGTCACTGAACAGGAAATCCCCTCTCCGGTCTCACGAAAATCCTCTCTGATGAAAATAACCCCCTCGTTTTGTGTAATATGAGAGAAGTTTTGTAACATTACCTTTGAGTCTCATCTCTTCCACCCCCCCTCATTATCTATTTCTCTGCGCAATCCCGTGCTCCCCCGTGTGAGAGTGAGTGACTCTCCCGCGTCGACCCGCCTTCCGAGCGTGCGCGTTTTCCCATGGGCGGAGACGCACGCATCAACTCGGAAGCGCGCGATTTCTCGTCTCGGATGGAATGGGGACACACTCTTTGGTTAACAAAAGTGGAGAGGGGATTTTAGTGCTCCCTCCCCCCCTCGCGACACCCTTCCAATAGCGGTCCACGTATTTGGCTTGTGCTTCTTGTCCTTCCCCCACACCCCTCCTTGGCAGCAGGGGCGGAGGCCCCACACCCTCGCTCCTTTCGATGGACCCCTCCTCCCCCTCCGTTTGCCCCTTACCCAGGCCGTAATCCTATGTGAACACCGGGCCTCGGGCCGAGGTTATTATTTCATTTCATATGCGGTAATTCTGGGGCGCCCCCGCCGCTCCTGCCTAGAGCCGTCCTTTTCTCTCCTGTCGGTGGTCATCTTTTTTCCATGCGATATATTCGACTTTTCATTCAAGTAAGGAGCATTACCCTAACTCTGTGCTTCAAGTGGAAAAATCATGCTTGCTTAGAATGGGCAGGGAAGCCAATTTCAATCCTGTCTCTTGTCCCTGGGACTGCGGAAATGGGGTACAAAGGTGAGTGAGTGAGTGGTCTACTCACATAACCTCGGGATTTAGGAGGCTAACTTTTCGTGCCCGGCATGCTATTGCATTGAATTCTCCGCTCACGTAGAAATTCGGTGTAAATTGTTTGAAATCCATTAAAGTTTGACGTGAAATACCATCTTCTGTGTTCACGGTCTTTAGAAAAATCTAATTAATGTTTCGTATTGTAAACCGTGAGCAACATTCCAATACGCTTAAAACGTCCACCTTAAAATAAACTCAAAAAGGATGCTAATAAATGGCTGGTCTCATTTTCATATTTAATAAATATATAACTCGCGGTATGGGATCATAATAACACTGTCCGACCGCGGTAGGGTCTTATTTGGGTCAAAAGTATTCTCGTTTGCACGTATGCACCCCCTGCCACATACCCTGGCGGTGGCCTGTAGGGTACTAAAATGTCTAAATATATTGATATCAATGGTCCAGAAAACGGATTCTGAGTGAAGACAATGAAATATAGTCCAGAGAGGAAGCCTGCGAAGACGTTTTAGGCAAGGCGGACGAGAAGCGGAAGTTATTCGTTCAAATTTAATGTTTCCCGAAGGGAATGGAATAGGAAACGATGGATGGTTTGGTGCTGAAATTTTGAATGCGTATAAGCAAGGAAGAGTTGAGATCAGAGAATGAATATTTTCGAGGGCGCAGGACAGGAAGGGCGTTCGTGTGTCAGGGCACCGCATGGAATTGCTTCGATAGCGCAGGAAGGCTTTTCCCAAAACCCTAGTCTCAATCGAGTGTTTGCGTAAAATATAATTCTTAAGTATTTTGCATAGGTTCCTTAAAACTGGATCTGAATATTATTCACTTCGTACTTTTTCTAAATTGCGAGAAAAAGACTCGAAAGAAATCCAGACAAGCGAGGACATGAAGATGTGCGGGAGGAATGAAATATCGGGGGTCGAAAATAGGATGCCATCTGAGAGCACTCATTTTAATGATGCACTAGAACTCTGGAAACGACTGCTCTACTCTATTGGTGACGCCTTCTGTGGTTGCACTGTTAGGATTCAATCGGAGCTTCTAAAATAATCCGTAATTCATAGCAGAAATTCGGTGACCCACAGGACAGAATGCCTCGGCTATTTACTCGTCGCGTCGTCCCGGGTTGAGTGCAGGGATCGCCTCCTAACGAATTCACTTTGAACTGCTCTGAATGCCATGACTTAAATATTGTGAATTGGACTGACCTGTGACATCTTATTATCGTGTTCATGACGGTAGTAGCACTTATCGCTTGGGACGAGACTAATGCACGTCCATCGAAAACAGGCGGGAGGTTGCAGGTCGTTTTAGGAAGCAGGAGGGATATCGCGACCCCTTCGTGTTGGCCACCTCTTTGCACTAAAGGCCCACGGTGCCTCCGAACATTGCCAAATAAACGATCAATCGGAAAGGACGAGCACTCAGCCGGGGGTGCATAGGGGGAAGGGGGGGGTCGACATCCCCTCAGCCTGAGGATTCCCCGTGAACAGCCCCAACCAGTTCCGCACGTGGCGGGTGGCTAGCTCACTCGTCCGCCGCGACACCCTCCCCCGTTGGATGGCGCCACTCTGCTGAAGGGCATTCGTTATTCACGCCGCCCTCTTCCCGGAAGACGCCGCCGCCATCCAGTGAGTCAGATGCGAAACTAGTTGGCGCAAAGGGAGTGGGCAGCAAGCCCTTCAAGCGAACGCAGCATCGCGTAGGCTGGGCGACGAATCGTCTCTGCCCGACGCTGTTTCTGCCCGACGCTGCGTCTGCCGCTTACGAAGAGCATTCCAATCGGTTGCCCCCCCCCTTGCGTCGTGTCCCCTTTGACCTGATTCCGCTGCCCTCTCCCCTTTGAGTGCACTCGGGAAATGGACGACTCTCGTTTTCAATAAAAATTCTCTCTAATCGGCCTTCGGTTTAGTTGTGGATGCTGACGACTTTTTTCCTGGAAGTCGAGAGCAGTTTTCAAATAGGCTCATCTTTTGCCTTCTATGCCAATTAAGCCTTTTGGAACTCATGTCGATTGAATGTTGCTGTTTTTTACAATTTCATCGGCGATTTTACCGGTGTCGCTCTCTTCCTGAGCTGTAAATGTCGCCTGAATCAATGGAAAGTGCAATTTTCCAAAGCTGCTTTTAATTTATTAATGTTTTCCCAGCGGCATGGGAAATATTCCAGCTCCAATTCCCTATCTTCCACTTTCGGCCGCCACTTATTCCGTTTCATAGGGTGAAGAGAAACGGCGGCAAGGTGAGGGGAGGGTGGCCCTTATTGCAATGCCAGCCCTCCCCAATCCATTTCCCTTTCTTTTTCATTCTCGCCCGAATAGCGTGCGCCCCACCCCTCCCGACAGGGACGCCTCAGGAGAGCCCCCCCCCTTTATTCTGCCGGGTGGAGAGCTCAAAGGGGGGGGGGTTCGGATGGAGACGGGAGGAGCGGCCATATCCCGCAGGGGAATATCCGGACCGCACGGTGCGCGCGAGGAAGATAGGGACGGGCAGTAAAAAGCTGACCACCAATACCACTACCCCTCCCCTCGTCCCTCGCGTCACCGCACGCACGCACACGGGCAAGGTTCACTCTCCCTACAGTATATGCGTGATCTGGTCGTCTCTCGGCTGTAAAAATGGGTTGGGGTCGCATATTTGGGAGAAAGGGAGGGCAAGTGTCCGTGTGTTTGGCGGTCAGCGGCTGTTAAATCGGAGGGACGGGGGAGTCAGAGATTACACCTTCTCCACCGCCCCCCACTCACTTTCCGTTCGGCCGATTGGTGGTGGCGTAGCAGACAGATGCTGCCACCGCTGCTGCCCTCCCCACCCCCGCCGACCGCCCCTCTCCTCCCCCTCCTCTAAAAGCACCACCAGCACACTCCCGAATTTGTTCTCATTCATTTCATTCTTCTGAGAGTAGAATGTGAAGTATTTTCTCTAGAAAGGATTTCCAGGAACCACTCACGAACCCTTAAAGAGGGGATCACGGGGGTGCCATGAGGTCGTGGAAGCGTTGGATTAGATTTAGTACGGTTGATGACCCTAATACCACCTGTCACACGTCCTTGCGTTGGCTTGCGGGATAGCGTTAACGTGTAGATAATTCTGTAACTGTTTATATTTGAAGAAATCACTTCCTTCGAGTCTTCGGACAATATGTGGAAATGAATGGGACGATATTTAATAAAAATTGGCAATGAAGCCGGCTCCAATTACGATTTCTTTCAATCCGCGCCCTGTTCTCGCTCCCGAAATCGAAGATTGCTGTTTTTCCACAATCCTTATTTGCTGTGTCTGTCGTGGCTTTTGCACCGCTGGTCTGTGCGTCGTGCGATTTAATTAATAAAAGTAGTGTAAGGGGTGTATTCAGATAAGCATGTGGATAAATATAAATCGATGTAAACGAAGGGAAACTTGAGAGTGTCGAAACTGTTCTCAGGGACGAGTTCCTGCTGGAACTTAGAGATAATCACGTAACTTTCGTTCATTGAGGGACGCCCTTTGGTCCTGGCCAGAAAACCACTCCGAACTACAATCGGATTTGGAGAAAATAGTCCGGTATTTTCAGTGCACCTTTCATCATCGTTTCCATAGGCTACATTTCAATTTTCAGAGGGCCACCGGGGGATGATGGGTGGCGGGATGGGCTGCGAAGGCCCCCTTTAAATAAATCACCCCGGCGATGCACCCCCGACCCTCGCCCCCCTGCCTTTACCCTTTCTCCGAAGGGAGACTCCGAGGGAGCAGTCGCCGCCCCCTGACCACCCCGTGCCCCCACCGTGCCAGGCCGGCACACATCTCGTCCCTCCACTCTGCCCCCTGCTCCCGCCCCCTCCCGCTGTCCTCCTGTGGGCGAAGGCAGGGGTGTTGTGAGGCCATTGGATCTCGTCCAAAGGGGGCGAGGGTCCTCCACCTTCCTCTCCAAACACAAAAAAGGGTTCGTTCGGTGGGATGGGGGTGGCTTGGCACACCCCCTCCCCTCTTGCCGCAGCTCTCTCCGGCCTCGAGTGGCCGACTCCCATCGTTCCATTTCCCTCGGAATCACGCGGTTGCGTGTTTTTACATGCGCAAACATCGTCATCGCTCCGACCCCCCCCCCCCAGGACACAAGTCCCGGCCCCCCGTCACCCCGCCCCCTCTCCCCTTCTTCGTCCGCCTGCGACCAGTTCGCTCGGAGGGGGAGCTTCCACCCGCCCATCTCCCCCGCAAGGAAGACGCGGTCTATGCGTCCTCGCCCTCCCTCCATCTCCTCTCCCCCTCACTCCTGCGCTGCCTCTCCTCGACCACCCCGTCCTCCTCGTGGTGACAATCTCGTAACTTTAAATATGACAAGAGCTGCACCACCACCCTGCATTCTGCATTCTTTTCTCTCCAACATTCCTCGCTGTCGTCTCAAACATGACAAAAATTCCCATCGTTCTCTTACAATTCCTAAACTTACGTATTTTAGACTGATCGCGCTTGACGGCAATAAAGTTAGTAATGCAATAAAGCAAGACCTACGGACATTTTTACCAAAAATATTGAAAATAATGTTTTTTATAGTACCTCTCTGGGAAGAGGCATGTTAACTATTGGAATGTGGTCGAGTATTACATTCTAGGAACTCACTCTTCTAAGTGCTTCTTTTTCTACTCATTAATAGTTGAAATTAGTGTATAGTATCCGCCGTCACTTTGTGGAAACGATTTATAATGAATAAGAATTACTTAATTTTTCCACACAATCCAAAGTAGTTAATGACGTATTATACACCTTCAGATCACCTCTCCTCGACCTTTCACTCCCACATCAACCGTTTCCTTCCAACAACCCCGAGAACAAGGGGGACCCCCCTCCCGTTCTCCTTCCTCTTTCTACCTGCCTGCCCAAAGGACTAACCGTCCCCACCCACTCTCCGACCAAATTACACTTCGTAATCCCTCCCTCCCCCTAGCCATACTGACCAATAACTCTGTCTCTTACTCCTTCACCTCATATTTTCAAGCATTGCAATGGTATATATATATATGTGTGTATATTTCTGTAAAAATTACCTGATAATGACGATCCTCGTCGAAACCCGGTCGTAAAATTACAGATTGTGTGGAAAAATTAAGTAATTCTTATTCATTAAAGCTGAAATTAGACTCATTATGCCATTTAAGTTTGCCAGCATAAGTATTTTTCTCGACAAAATGTCAGTTGTCCCTGGACATCAGTGGACGCCGTCAGACACCTTTTAAGATAAACTTTATAGCTATATAATACTGGCGTTAAATGTTTTTTTGTGTGTATAACTGTAATAAATTGTAAAAATTTATAGAATTAATTAAATTTGAAAAGCATCCGCGAGACACGGAAACTTAGGAATTCAATAATAATTAATTAAAATTCCGCCTGTTCATAAGTCTACAACAGTTAAAACAATCGACACTTCAAAATATCTTATGGACGCAAGATATTTACCGGCGTACATTGTACGCATATTTAGGGAAACCCGAGATTGTCCGTTGCTGTGAGGGAAATCCCTCGCTGCTTCCTGACATTGGTATAGCTGTTTCTTTCAGAGGGCATCGTTGTATTTGCGTTTGGCCACGGCCTACCCCGGTTGCCGCCACCGAAGCAGCGTCCCAGAGAGTCGCCATTGCCCGGCGCCGAGGGCCACGCCAACGCCTGATGAGGCTTTCCCACACTCGGAACTCTCGGAATTATTTTCTTTACCTTCTTCAGCTTTCTAAAACCCTCGCCATGCGTTTGTATTCACTAATGTCAGCTTGCCCTGAATAGCGGCATCGCGGTGTGGATCCCATTCCAGGCGGTGGCGCTCGCGTCAATTAGCCTTTTCTTGATTATAGTCCTCGTGTTCAATGAAGTGTGTTCTCTCTTCCACCGTTTAGCGGACAGAGCGAAAAGAGTCGTTTCAAGTTGTTCGAGGTGAATAAATACACGGATTACAAATAAATCGTGTATCGATGTACATATGCTTGTGGTAATTTATTTCTAAAATGACAATGTTATTATTGATAGTCTACCGTTTGGGTAGGTTTGAGATGGATTTAGACTGGACGGAAATGCAGTTCTTAGCTTCGTCTTACCTTGCACAGTCAGACAACCAACACTATGTGCATAGAGCTCTTCTTTAATCCCCCCCTTAATTCCGACCAAAATGCCTTTATTCCCTTCCCCAAACTCGCTTGCCTAATTTTTCTTCAATTCCGCGAAAATGCTACATTCATTCTGTTTTGCATCCCCACCTTTCATCAGTCTACAAATATATGATACCCTGCAAGCCGCCGTAAGGACATGTGGCCAGCGGTGTGGAATCAAGCGTAAAAAGGTTTCCTTGACCGGGGCTTGAACCACGGGTCTTTCGACTTGCCGGGCCGACAGGGAGAGCATCCAGCAGATGTCCCCTTCCTAGCCTGATGCTATTTTCGATTCTATATACCCCCTCCCCCTCCCCTCCCCTCTCCCCTCCCCTCCCTCTCCCTCTCCCTCCCTCCCTCTCCCTCCCTCTCCCTCCCTCTCCCTCCCTCTCCCTCTTACTCCCTCCCTCTCCCTCCCTCCCTCTCCCTCTCCATCACTCCCTCTCCCTCCCTCCCTCTCCCTCTCCATCACTCCCTCTCCCTCCCTCCCTCTCCCTCCCTCCCTCCCTCTCCCTCCCTCCCTCTCCCTCCCTCTCCCTCCCTCTCCCTCCCTCTCCCTCCCTCCCTCTCCCTCCCTCTCCCTCTCCCTCCCTCTCCCTACTCTCCCTCTCTCCCTCCTTCCCCCTCTCTCCCACCCTCCCCCGCTCTCCCACCCTCCCCTCTCTCCCTCCATCCCCTCTCTCCCTCCCTCCCCATCTCTCCCTCCCCCCCTCTCTCCCTCCCTCCCTCCCTCTCTCCCTCTCCCTCCCTCTCTCCCTCTCCCCCTCTCCCTCCCGCCTCTCCCTTACCCTCTCCCCCCTCTCCCTCTCCCCCCTCTCCCTCCCGCCTCTCCCTCTCCCCTCTCTCCCTCTCCCCCCTCTCCCTCCCCCCTCTCCCTCTCTCCCCCTATCTCCCTCTCTCCCTCTCTCCCTCTCCCCCTTCTCCCCCTCCACCTCTCTCCCCCTTCTTCCCTCTCTCCCCCTCCCCTCCCCTTTTCTCCCCCTCCCCATTCCCTCCCCCTCCCCTCCCCCTCCTCCTCCCTCTCTCTCCCTCCCTCCCTTCTCCCTCTTTATCCACTGAAGTCATTCCCTAATTCCATTGATTCTTTTTTACTTACCACCAAATTGTTGACTGACTTTGCTCTTTTTCCTATCTTTCCAAAATTAGATAAAAATATGATGACATTTTTTTGTTTATCTAGGCAATTTGTTAATATTTTTTGTTTTTGCATGTTCACGTCATTGTTCGTATGCTGTTACATACTCCACTATGAATTGTTGCTACATGTGTTTATATTTCCTATTAAATAAATACAGCATATTAATCCATTTAGGCCTGAATCGGTGACTCATGCGAAGAGATTTGTCGTTTGCTCTCCCTGACGGCAGGGCCGGCCCTGCATATTGAGGTGCCTATCCTCGAATCCGATGCCTAGAGACCAAAGCGACCGTCACGCTCCGGAAAGCCGGTGGGCGCCTGACCGCGGCTCTCTTCGTGAATACGGAAGGCAATGGTTCTTCAATCTCGTGGACATAGGAGGCGTTTCGTGTCGAGCACCGCGCGGTCAGCGTTCAGCACGAAGGCCAAACGTGCGGACAACACGGAGCCGAGTGCGTGCTCGATAAGCATCGAGATGATGGAGTTCAATAATTAGTCGAATCCTAAATACGAAACTGATATCTTGGGAGTTGATGTGTCTTCCTTCTTCTGTTCCAGCTTCGGTACGTAGGCGATCCAGCGGTTTAAGTCGCACGGTCGCGGGTGGCGCCCTCTCTCGGACGTGACGCCGTGGACGGGGGGTGGGTGGGGGACGTGCAGTTTTCGAGAAAGAAAGTGTAGCGCCTACCGTTCGGCGAGTGTCACATGCAAAGGCTTTCCCTCTATCGTCGGCAATTCGAACTACTTGACCTCTTCGAGGGAAGAGGATGCCCCTCCTCTCGCTCCCCTCCCTCCACACCCCCTCGGGGCCCACGCGAGAATACGTCGTCCCCATCCCTTTCTTTCTTAAGGGTGAATCCTGGTATGCACACCCTCTCCGCAAGGAACAAACACACTTGATAATCGATCAACTCTCTTCCTCTCTTATCCTCGCCCCTCCTCCCACCAGAGTCCATGCACGCACGCACGTACACCCCAACGCATCCCTCGGCCGCCGTCAAGGCTAGAAGCCCCATGCCCTCCCCCACCATTCCCTTCCCCCCTCCCCGTTACGCATTGACTGCACGCCTGTAACCATTCGCAAGAGCTGTGCGGTGACCGACCCCTCGCGGCTTCCTCAGAAGTAGATACCGTGAAAGGGCGTGGGGTTATGAGAAAAAAGGAATAAAAATGAATCAAAATCATTTACTTATTTATTCTGTTTAGTAGCTTGTGTACATCGAAATCCCACCGTAATGGGAATATTACTGTCAGTCGCAATAATAATCTCAACGACCAATTTCGCAATCATCAAGTATTCAATGGGCTCGAATGACACTTTTAAGTTCTCTTGTAACTGCTTCATGGCGAATGCTTTGTGTGATTTTAGAAAAAAGAGAAAAATCTCATTGAAAATGCGATCCGTCCAAAGAATATTGAATAATAAATTTGCTGTTACAAAGTGAAACTGCTTCGTTATATTCCACACACATATTTTATATATCAACTGGTTTAAAGGCTCTCACGTCGTTATCGAGAAGTCTACAAATGTGCAGGGGTGGCGTATATCATGTACTGTGCGTGTAATGCTAGAATGGGTGGGGTTTTGTCCCGTGCAAGAGACACTAGGGAGAAGAGGAGCGGAGAATCGGGCAATTCCATAGGGGGGGAGGGGGAATGATTCCGGGGGATGACGCCAACGTCGAGTGGACACAAGGCCCAAGGTGTCGGAGAAGTTGTTGAGGAGGGAGTGGGGTTGAGCCAT
Organism: Hetaerina titia; assembly: GCA_037158775.1. Classification (NCBI taxonomy): domain Eukaryota; kingdom Metazoa; phylum Arthropoda; class Insecta; order Odonata; family Calopterygidae; genus Hetaerina; species Hetaerina titia. The sequence goes on from CM073769.1 coordinate 147,911,522, forward strand.
TGCTGCCATCTTATTTAATAATTTGAAACCCCATCATATTGAAAAGGATAACAATCCAAAAATTTTCATGCGAGTCAATTAAATACCTTGACGCACAAATGTAAACCGTATGAGTTAAATCAGAAGAGTCCACGGCATCATAGAAAGTGCTTGGCAAATGGGTTAATGGCTCCGATTGTGCTGAAAGTTATTAATGCTCCGACAAATCGGAATCGAATATTCTTCACCTTTGACCAATACAAAAACAAAAAAAATATTTGCTACATAACTCAACGGAAATTTCTTTTGCTATTTTCTCGTTATAAAATCTTTTGGTTTGAAAATCAGACGTCCAATGCTCACAGGATTATAAAATCATAATTTTTCATTCTCTCTTCCTGAAGAGGTCTGTCATTTCCTTAAGAAAAGCGATGGAAAAATGGAGGGCTAACTTTAAAATAAACGGGGCAATGGGGAAGAGGTTGGCGGATGACGTCGTGACCTTTTTTCAGCGGTATATTCCAAAATTCATCCAATAGCTCCTCTTTATATCTATCCATTGACTGACGCAGACCCTCGACCTTTCGTAATACTCCTCATCCGATTGTGGAGTAAAGGCTGCCTGTCGTGGTGACAGGCCAATCATCACGGGGGGGAGGGTCATCACGTCGGCCCAGAGAAAGCATCGTTGCACCCGAATGTCGATTTGCTAGGGGCGGAGAAAGGTTCATTATCTATTATTTGATAATTTAGTACCCTGCTAGCCACCGAAAAGGTGTGTGGCAGGGTATAATACGCACCAGCCTAATTTTGACCCGAATATTTTGCCCTTGCCGCGGTCGAGAAATGTTACTCTGATCCCTTATCGTTTGTGCGAAAAATGACCTCTCAAATCTATCTGTCTTGCACTTGATCTCTCTAATTTTATGGACATTATCTCTCCAAACTTAGAACAATGGGGACAATAATGCATCTTCAACATCATTAACCATCGCTCCGTGAGTGATCCCCAGCAAAGCTCCTCTAATATTTTGGATACGCTGCTAAATTTATCATAACAACATTTTCAAATATCGCTTTTGTATAGTGCACGCGATCCAATTCTACAATAAATCCAACAAAATGAAGATTGCATACATTTACAGTGTATTCAATATGGGGCCTAAACATATATATATATATATATATATATATATATATATATATAAACTTGGAAAAGACGCTCTCCGGCGACGCACAAACACACAAACACTAACACAAAAAAAAACACCACACACATAGAAACATAAAAGAAGGACACTTACATTGGATATTTACGTTTCGACGGCACGGCCGTCGTCATCAGAATCTGATGACTCATCAATGATCTGATCATGAATCATCTGATGACGACGGCCGTGCCGTCGAAACGTAAATATCCAATGTAAGTATCCTTCTTTTATGTTTCTATGTGTGTGGTGTTTTTTTTGTGTTAGTATATATATATATATATATATATATATATACACTTTTTTGGAAAACCCACAAACGTGTAATGTAAATTCACTGATAAGTCATAACAAACACAGAAACCAAAACAACAACAGTTCTGTTCCTAATTCCTCTTGAGAAAGGTGGTGGGACCACCGAAAATTCGAGAACCAGTGAGTTTTTCCTCTTTTGTGTTTTGGTTTCTGTGTTTGTTATGACTTATCAGTGAATTTATATATATATATATATATATATATATATATATATATATATATATATACATATAACTTTTGGACGGCACAATAGAACACAGAATAAAACAGATAACACGTAAAAGGACACTCACACTGTAGACGATTTAAGCTTTTGGCCTACTCCGAGGCCTTCTTCAGGTCAGACTGAGAGGTTTTGAGGGAAGAATGCCTGGGGAGAGGAGGGGGGGCGGAAGGTTTAGGGTCTGTTGGGAAGGAAATTAAAGATGGCGGTTAAGGGTGGGAATTTTAAAGGATCGGATAAATAGGATGTATGCGGATTCGTGAGTTCTCACCTCCATGTTGGTGGCTGAATCGGGTAGGGATTATAAAACTGTTTGGGAAAAGCATTCGTCAAATGATAGGTTGTGTGAACTTGCGTGTAAAGGGATAGGAAGAGAAGAGAGTGAAGCAGAATTACAGGAGTAGCGTTGATTGTTCATTCGAATGGATAAGGGGGTAATGCATTCGCCTATGTAGAATGAGGTGCATTGCTTGCACGACAAAAGACAGATAATATTTTTTGAGAGGTAATTAGCGTGGGAACGGGGTGAAGGAAAAATGAGGGGATGTGAGGAGAGGAGAGCAGTCTGATCAGCAGACATGTTGTACATCGGGGGCGATTGCAAGTAGAAGAAATATGTGGAAATTTGTCAGGGCGGGGTGCCAAAGGGTTGGTGGATCTCAGAAGGCTTCCGAGGTTGGCTGGTCGTCTGTAAGCGGCAGAGGGGCATTGGGGCAGTAAGGATGTGGTCGCGTCATTGTCATGTAATAAAGGATAAAGTTCTTTGACAAGGTTATATAGTCTCTATAGTATAGAAGGGTATAAAGGGAAGAAGTCTATATCATGTGAGGATTACAGAACAATAAGTTTGATATCCCACGCAGCGAAAGTTATTCTCAGGATCATCAACAAAAGTATAGAGAGTAAGGCAAATGATTACTTAGGGGATGATCAGTTAGGAAGGGAAGAGGTACACGTGATGCCATTGCAGTAATGAGATCACTAATTAGGAGGAATATAGAATACAACCAGGAGGTTTTTGCCTGTTTTGTAGATTTCGAAAAAGCATTTGATAGAGTGAATTGGGAAAAATTAATGCGTGCATTGCAGAACATAGGAATGGATTGGAGGGACAGGAGACTGATCCGCAACCTGTACATGTCTCAGACTGCTCAGGTGCGAGTGGGGAACGGAGAGTCGGGATGGGCAGTGTTAGGAAGAGGGGTAAGGCAGGGTTGCCCATTGTCACCGGTGCGGTTCAACGTATGTGTAGAGGAAATGATCAAAGAGGCATGGGAAAAACTGGAGGTAGGAATGAACGTCGGAGGGGAATTCATAAAATCGGTTAGGTTTGCTGATGACCAAGCATTAGTTGCTTAGTTAGCCAAGGGGTTGCAAGCATTGCTCAGTGAATCGGAGTTTCAGTGCGATAAATATGGGATGAGAATCAATATTAATAAAACAAAGGTTATGCGATTTTCCAGAAAAAAAAGGCTAAGCAAAATATTAACATAGGCGGGGAAAAATAGAGCAGGTAGAGCAGTTTACATATCTTGGAAGTGTTTTGGACCAATGCTGTCAAAGTGGTAGGGACGTAAGGAGAAGCATTGCGCTAGGCAAGGAGGCTTTCTCAAGGAGGAGGGAGTCGATGACGGGGACGTTGAGTAGGGATGTTAAGACAAGACTCGTAAAAACTCTGATATTGAGCGTAGCTATGTACGGCGCGGAAACGTGGTCACTGAAGAAGGAGGATAGACGTAGATTGGAGGCTTTTGAAATGTGTGGAGAAGAATGGAGAAGGTGAAATGGACCGAAAGGAAAACAAATGAGGAAGTATTAGAGATGGTGGGTGAGGAGAGGGGTTTGTTGAGAGAAATCCTATGGAGGCAGGAAAAATGGATGAAAGACGTATTGAGCGGTAGTGGAATGTTGAAGAGGGTAATAGAGGGGAGAATGTTGGGAAAGCGAGGTAAGGGCAGGAACAGGATAGGAATGTTGGACGGGATGAAGGGAGGAAAAAAGTACACCGAGATGAAGAGGGACCTGATATAGATCAGTTTGCTAGGTGGGGAGCCACAAAATGTTTATTTAATAGTTGTGTCCATCCAAAAACCTACCTTAAACGGTAGATTACCTAATAAAATAAAATTATATATATATATATATATATATATATATATATATATATATATATATATAAAGCGGGTCGCGGTGGTTAAGCGGGTAGAGCGTTGGACTGCTGACCAGAGGGTCCCGGGTTCGATTCCCGGGCAAGGCACTTTGGGCACCTGCAGCTCCACCCAAGCTAGTTGATTTTTCGGGTACCAGATCTTCCTGGGAAACCATAACCGGCACAGGGAAAGGAACTGGCCCCCCTACCCTGATGTGTGAATATTCACACGCCGTCGGGCTTGGTACACGGGTGAGCTCTACCATCACCTATAAACCGAACTTCGGGTTGATTACTGTGTTTATGGTTTATATATATATATATATATATATATATATATATATATATATATATATATATAACTTTTGGACGGTACAATATAACACAGAATAAAACAGATAACACGTAAAAGGACACTCACACTGTAGATGATTTGAGCTTTCGGCCTACTCCGAGGTCTTCTTCAGGTCAGACTCAGACTAGGGTGTTATCTGTTTTATTCTGTGTTCTATTGTGCCGTCCAAAAGTTATATTGCTCTCGTGAGTACTTCCACATCATCTCTCTCTCTCTCTCACTCTCTCTCTCTCTCTCTCTCTCTCTCTATATATATATATATATATATATATATATATATATATATATATATATATATATATATATATATATTCATTCATTCACACATAGAAATAGATATAAGGAAAAGTGGTTAGAAACACACAAAGTACGATACAGGAGAGGAGGGAAGGTGAATTTGAGCGGATCACGAATGTATTTAATTGATGTAACACCGTAATGTTGATAGAACAAACTAGGACAGCAATACACCATATAAGAACACATAAAAAGAACAAATGCCTTGTTTCTTAATAATTTAGACGGAATATAGCTCCGTCTTCTTCAGAAGATACAGTAGTACTGCCTCCTGGTATAGGTGAGGTGAGGGGAAAGGGACGAGGGAAGGGGAGAACGGGTGGCAGGGGAGGGGTGAAAGAAAGGGTTGTGGAAGGGTAAAGGGATAAGGGAGGCCGGAGGGGAGCGGAGATAGGATAGGAGTGAGAGGGAGGGTGTGGATCCAATTCACGAACGGAAAAGAAAATAATTCGTTTAACCACCCATATTGCAACACCCAACATCCAGGTGTCATCTTACAAAGTCGTCATCAGGACTTAACCAGTAAAAACCCAAGCCACAAACAACAAAATACATGCGGAGGAACGAAGTATTTTGTTTTCTAATATGCACCACTTCCATACCTTTCCACTTAAGCCCATTCTTATTAGTGAGCCACGTTGAGTTCCGGATGATGATAGGTCTTCCAATGCCACATATGTGCCATTTTTCATAGTTTTTAATTTTATAGGTCTATCAGATGGGGGAAGGGACGCCAGAACGGAAACAATGTAACACTAATGGAAAGGGGTGTTGTGATGGGAGGCATGTTTTGGGATGGGGAGACACGTAAGCGGGGAGGAAGGATTGCAAGAGGCGCGATGATTATTTATCCTAAGGTTCTGGGGTGTGGAATATTGGCTTCTGTAAAACGTGTCCTAATTTCAAAACCAGAATCACACCCGCTCTTTAACTCTCTCCCACCAATGTCCTGCTACTTCTGTTTCTCCAACAATGTAGTTTACCTTCTGAAGTGCCGACTAGGCCCTGCCTTTTATGTTGGACAGTGTACTACACCCGCCAATATTAGAATCTATAGCCACTGAGCCTCATGCAAGAATTCTTCCTTGATTGGTATGCATTCAATCCACAAATACGCCTCCGAACACAACACTCCCTTTGACAAATATAGCGTATCCATCATAGCATCCCTCCTACACTCAGACCCTCTACTGAAACTCAGAACAGTAAAGAAAGCGTTCATCCAGCTCCTGGATTCCTGGAATTGGCCAGGTTTTAACATTAGACATTATAACCCCTTTTCACACATAATTTCATCCCCCCTCTGCCACTAACAGCTTTCATATCATCCTCACCCTTTTAAAAATCCCCCGCCTGACTCTTCCCCTCGCGTCATTTTCCCCACTTACTCCTGCTTCCGGGACCGCCTTCGCCTCAGTTCTGCTCCTTCCTCCTCTTGAGAAAGGTGGGTAGACCAACGAAAATTCGAGACCCAACGAGTTTTTCTTTTATATGTGTTTCTGTGTTTGTATTTAAAATGTTAATTCCATTTGCATTATATAGTATATGTATATATTGGTCGTGGTAGTCCAGGGGGTAGAGCGTTGGACTACTGACCGGAGGATCCCGGGTTCGATTCACGGGGAAGGCACTCTGGACACCCATGGTATGTGACTTTTCTGGTACCAGATCTTCCTGGGAAACCATAATCACTCCAAAACCGGCAAAGGGAAAGGAACTGGCAAGACCGGATGTGTGAATTTCACACTCGGTCGGGTTTAGTACTGGGTGAACTCTACCATCACCTACCAAACCGACCTTTGGGTTGAGGCCAAACCATAAACACAGTAATCAACCCGAAGGTCGGTTTAGTAGGTGATAATAGAGCTCACCCATGTTCCAAGCCCGACGTCGTGTGAATATTCATACATCAGGGTAGGGAGGCCAGTTCCTTTCCCTGATATATATATATATATATATATATATATATATATATGACAATTTCTTATCGGCCTTAAATTCTTCTTTCACTGTTAAATTCACTTCGTCCATTTCAGACTCCACCATCACCTTTCTTGACACAGACATCTCAATTCATAATAACAAATTCACCACTTCAGTACACATCAAAGACACTAACCATCAACAATATTTACACTATACTAGTAGTCATCCTTCTCATAACAAACGCTCAATTCCCAACTCTCTCTCTATCCGCGGACATCGGATTTGCAACACCACAGCTACCCTCAACAAATACCTCCACAATCTACACCATGCACTCCACAAACGCGGTTACCCAGAAAAGCTCCTACAGGATAAAATCTACCGCTCCACCCGACTACACACACCACAGAATGACAACCCCACATCTGACGCTGGACTCAACCTTTGCACAACCTATTTCCCCGGATCCCACAGACTGAAAACCATTCTCAAGGAACTTTATCCTATATTACATGACAATGACGCGACCACATCCTTACTGCCCCAATGCCCCTCTGTCGCTTACAGACGACCAGCCAACCTCAGAAACCTTCTGAGATCCACCGACCCTTTGACACCCCGCCCTGACAAATTTCCACATATTTCCCCTACCTGCAATCGCCCCCGATGTAAAACATGTCTCCTAATCAGATCTGCTCCCCTGTTCCCACATCCCCTCATTGTCCCTTCACCCCGTTCCCACACTAATTGCCTCTCAAAAAATATTATCTATCTCTTGTCGTGCAAACAATGCACCTCATTCTACATAGGCGAATGCATTACCTCATTATCCATCCGAATGAACAATCACCGTTACTCATGTAATTCTGCTTCACTCTCTTCTCTTCCTATCCCTTTACACGCAAGTTCACACAACCTATCATTTGACGAATGCTTTTCCTTAACAGTTCTAGAATCCCTACCCGATTCAGCCACGAACATAGAGGTGAGAACTCGTGAATCCGCATACATCCTATATTTCCGATCCTTTAAAATTCCCACCCTTAACCGCCATCTTTAATTTCTTTCCCAACAGTCCCTAAACCTTCCGCCCCCCCTCCTCTCCCCAGGCACTCTTCCCTCAAAACCTCTCAGTCTGACCTGAAGAAGGCCTCGGAGTAGGCCGAAAGCTTAAATCATCTACAGTGTGAGTGTCCTTTTACGTGTTATCTGTTTTATTCTGTGTTCTATTGTGGCGTCCAAAAGTTATATATATATATATATATATATATATATATATAACTCCACACGTCCACACGCTCTTTGTTTTTGTTTTGGTTGGTCTTCAGTAAATCTTGCATTTCCTATTAGTTTTCTGCACCTCTCCCTACTGTGAACCACTTCCTCCGTTATTGCAATATTTCCCGCATCCCTCCTGGTCTCCTCTAACCATCCTTTTGTGTGCTTTAATTTTGAAATATAGTTGAGTATCTTTTTTGTTAATCTTTTCTTTATCCATTCACTTTAGTTGTACATAGAATTTCAATCATCTTTTTCTCATCGTATCTGGGAATTTCTCGGTAGTCCTATATAGATCCTCATCCTAATCCAAATATTTTGTTTTTCAATGGTCCTAGGATTTTCCTCAAAATATTTTATTCTTTCCTCTCCAGTTCTCCCAGGTCCCCTGTCTTCTTCATCGTTAGGCATTCCGATCCATAGATAGCTCCGGGCTTAAATTCTGTGTTGTAATGCCTGATTTTTGCTTGGATGGATATTGTTATTTTATTGTAATTATTTTGTGTAATTCTGTAAGCCAGTTGCAGTTTTTGTATTCGTTCTTTGTTTGTTGTGTTGTCCAATCCTTTCGGTTGAATATATTTTCCTAGATATTTAAATTTATCAACTCTCTTGATTCTTCCATACTTTGTTTTCCTGTATTTCTCCCTATTGTGTCTGAGTTCTATGTATTCTGTCTTCTCATAGGAGATCTTCAGTCCTGTTTTTTCCGCTATTTCGTGTAATGTTTTCAGCATGACGCTTGTGTCTCTAATGTTTTGTGTTATCAAGGCTATGTCGTCGGCAAACGCTAGGTATTTCACTTCAAATCTTCCTTTCCCTTGCCCCATGTTAATCCCTTTCACTATTCTCTCTTTTAGTGTTTTCGCATCTTCTCATTATATTGTCAAGTACTAAATTAAATAGTACTGGTGAGAGTCCATCACCTTGTCGGACCCCTGTCCTGACTTCAAATGGTTCAGAATGATTATCTGGGATTCTCCTACTGGTTTTTTATTCTGGATGTGGTACCTTTAAATGTTTGTTCTATCAGTCTCCTGGTGTTGAGGTCTACGCCTAATTCATTTAAAAGTAGAAATAGCGTTTGTCGGTCTAAGGAGTGACACGCTTTCTTGAAGTCCACAAAGGTGACAACTGTTTTCATATTCTGCATAGTTCTAATCTTTAATATGGTGTTTAGGTTAAACATTTGTTCTGCACATGATCTTCCCTTTCTAAACCCTGCTTGGTATTCTCCTATGCTGTGTCCTACTTGTTTCTCTACTCTATTTAGTAAAGCTTTAGATAGTATCTTATAAGTTACTGGGATTAGGGAAATACCTCTATAATTGTTTGTGTCAGTTTTATCCCCTTTTTTTGTGGAGTGGATAGATTCGTGTTAGTCTCCAATCGTCTGGCATATTTCCTGTCAGCCAAATGTTTTGAATAATTCGATGTATTTTCTTCCTTGGCAATTTTCACCCTAATTTCCACATCTCTGCTACTATCCCATCTTCTTCTGGTGACATATTGTTTGTTCTTTAGGGTATTTATGATCGAATCTATTTCTTCTTGAGTTGGTGGTTCTGTTTGTGTGTTCATCTGTCGTGTTTATTGGAACGCTAACCTTTCCGTGCGTTCTTCACAGTTAAGTAATTCCTAACAATAGTCTGCTAGCAATTGACAGTTTCCTTTTTGTTTTCCATTTTTGTCTTTAAAATGCAAGCTTGGTGATTGGTATTCCAATATTCTTCATTAAAGGTCTTGTAAAAATCACTGGTGCTTTGTTTTTTAAATCGGTGTCTATTTCTTTTAATCTATTGGTATCATATATCTCAGTTCTAATAATTTTTAATGTTCTCATCCTTTCTTCTGTGAATTTGTTGGTTATATACATAATTATATATAATATATGTATATATATAATATTATTATTAGGTAATCTACCGGTTAGGGTAGGTTTTTGGATGGACACAACTATCAAATAAATATTTTGTAACTCCAAACAAAACCCAATCCAGCAACCTAAAATATATCAGGTCCCTCTTCGCCTCTGTGTACTTCTTTCCACCCTTCATCCCATCCAACATCCCTATCCTGCTCCTACCCTTTCCTCGCTTGCCCAACATTCTCCCCTCTATTACCTTCTTCAACATTCCACTACCGCTCAATACGCCTTTTATCCATTTTTTCTGCCTCCATAGGATTTTTCTCAACGAACCCCTCTCCTCACCCACCATCTTCAGTACTTCCTCATTTGTTTTCCTTTCGGTCCATTTCACCTTCTCCATTCTTCTCCACACCCACATTTCAAAAGCCTCTAATCTACGTCTATCCTCCTGCTTCAGTGACCACGTTTCCGCGCCGTACATAGCTACGCTCCATACAAGTGTTTACGAGTCTTGTCTTAACATCTCTATTCAACGTCCCCGTCATCAATTACCTCCCCCCAAAGAAAGCCTCCTTGCATAGCGCAATTCTTCTCCTTACGTCCCTGCCATTTTGACCGTATTGGTCCAAAACACTTCCGAGATATATAAACTGCTCTACCTGCTCTATTTTTTCCCCACCTATTTTAATATTTAGCTTAGCCTTTTTCTTTCTGGATAATCGCATAACCTTGGTTTTATTAATATTGATTCTCATACCATATTTATCGCACTTAACCTCCAATTCACTGAGCAATGCTTGCAACCTCTTGGCTGACTGAGCAACTAATGCTTGGTCATCAGCAAACCTAACCGATTTTACGAATTCCCCTCCGACGTTCATTCCTACCTCCAGTTCTTCCCATGCCTCTTTAATCATTTCCTCCACATACTACCTTGAACAAAAAGTTCCCGGAATAACCACCGTGTGGCCCTCCCATCGTTCCGATTTGAGTTCTGTTTTTTTGTTAAATTGGTACATCTGTTGTTGATATTCCCTTTAAATCTTAGTGTCATAACTTGACATTTGCAAAAGTTACGTAGCCAAGAGTACATCTATCTCTGTGTGTGTTGGCGATTTTTTACAATTGCAGAAATGGATTTAAATTTGCAACAACGAACTTGTATTAAATTTTGCGTAAAAAACGGATTTAGTGGCGCACGGACGTTGGAAATGTTGGAAAAATGTTTCAGCAGCGATGCTCTAAAAAAAACGGTCGTTTACGAGTGGCACGAGCGGTTCAGAAGTGATCGTGAGTCAATCGAAGATGATGAACGCAGTGGCAGACCATCGACATCGAAAGTCGGTGAAAAAATTGATAAAGTAAAAGAAATGTTGGTCAATAACCGAAAAATTAACCGCGGATCAGTCTCCTGTCCCTCCAATCCTTTCCTATTTTCTGCAATACACGCATTAATTTTTCCCAATTCACTCTATCAAACGCTTTTTCGAAATCTACAAAACAGGCAAAAACGTCCTGATTGTATTCTATATTCCTCTTGACTAGTGATCTCATTACTGCAATGGCATCACGCGTACCTCTTCCTTTCCTGAACCCAAACTGCTTATCTCCTAAGTAATCGTAATCCTTACTCTCTATCCTTTTGTTGATGATCCTGAGAATAACTTTAGCTGCGTGAGATATTAAACTTATTGTTCTGTAATCCTCACATGATGTAGACTTTGCCTCTTTTGGAATAGGAACTACCACCGACCTCACAAAATCTTCTGGCCAGATTCCTTCCTAATACATACAACGAATCAGTCCATAGGGGACCTTCTTTCCACCTTTTCCTAACCATTTCAACATTTTTACAGGAATGTTGTCCACCCCCACGGCCTTATTTGCTTTCATCTCCTTTAATACCCTTTATATTCCATCGTCGAGTATGCCTGGACCTAATCCATCTTCTTCTACGTCATGTTCCTTTTCTATGTCTAACCTTGTCGGCCCAAGTTCTTTGCCATACAGTGTTTCTATATACTCCTTCCATCTCTCTTGGATTTTTCCTGGTTCAACTATTATCTTACTCCACTTATCTTTAACTGTTAGCTCAGATCTTACCTTCTTACTTCCCGACAATAAGTTAACCTTGCTGTATAGAGTACCAATTTCACCCTTCTTCTGTAAACTTTCCATATCCTCGCATTGCGTTTTCCACCATTCGTCTTTTGCTTTATTTGTGGCCCTTCTCAATTTATTGTTCAACTCTTTGAATTTCATTTTGCCTAACTCTGTGTTTACATTTTTCCATCTTCTTCTCTCATCCAGCTTTGCAATTATCTAATCCGTTACCCATGGTTTCCTTATCCTTTTCCTGTTAACGGTTCCTATAGTGTCTTTAGCGGCTTCCAATATCCCTTTCTTGATAGATTCCCACTTTTCTTCGATAGTATTCAGTTCTTTACCGTCATCCATCATTTTCTCTACTGCCTGCTGATATTCCTTCCTCGTTAATCCATTTAATCCTTTAAATTCTACTTCTGAACTCGCCGCCCTTGCCTTCTTTAAACGAACGTTACATTTCATAACAACTAAATTGTGGTCAGAGTCCGCATCCGCTCCTGGGAAACTGTGCAACTTTATCACACTGATCCTAAACCTGTGCCTAACCATAATATAATCTAAATGATACATTTCTGAGTCACCTGGCATTTTCCATGTATACCTTCGCCTTTTGTGATGTCTAAACCATGTGTTGGTGATGACTAACCCCTGTCTCCTGCAGAATTCAATTGCTTTCTCCCCGCGTTCATTCCTCTTGCCTATCCCATAGTCCCCCACCTCACCCCCATCTCTTCCTTCGCCTACCGTCGCATTCCAATCCCCTATCACTATCGAATGATTCCCATCAGTAGCACTCGTGATGATATCCTCTAACTCATCGTACATCCTATCGACTTCTTCCTCCTTGTGATTGCTCGGTGGCATGTATACCTGAACAATGACCAAGTTCGTCGGCTCTGCTTTAATCTCTACGAGTAAAATTCTATCTGTTGCTTGCTCTATGTTGACTACGCTTCTTCCTACCCCTTTATTTAAAAATACGGCCACTCCTCGTTGGCTCTCGTCCCCGCCGCTGTATATTATTCTATAATTATCACTCCAGTAATCCCCGCTATCCTTCCATCTCACCTCGCAGAGATCTAAAACATCTATATTACCTGAAGAATTCTGCATGTCCGGGTTTTCACCGCGTTGTGGTTTGAAGCCGACAACAGTTTGACTAACAACGCGGTGAAAACCCGGACATGCAGAATTCTTCAAGCCACCGCCGCGCAAATCTACGCAGCCATATATCTATATTACCTCTTTCCATCTCTCGCTTAATATTTTCTAATTTGCCTCTCCTCAACATTGTCCTGACGTTCCAGGTTCCTATTCTACTTTCGTCTTCTTCTGAGTCTTCTGTCCTGCTGCAGTTATTTCTTCCCTACAAGGGTTTCGTGGGATGACGACCGCGGAAGCCTTGCATCTCCCGCTGCCGGGCACGACACACGACCTCTTGGGCCGAGTCCCGTAGTTGCCAGGACTCATATTATAAATAGTGCCCATCATTACATTCTTGGAAATCATAATTGAGGTGGTTTCACGTTGCCTTCCTCAATAGTGTTTTTAACGTTACACCATCACCTAATGGCCGCCCCACTGAGGAACAGACGCTGCGTGGACTACCTGGTGTCTGGCTCCTAACCTTCGACCTATCTGGCATGGTTGACCCTTCCAGGAGTAATTATTATTACTCCCGCCAGCACAGCTCTAGGGGTCATCGGAACACACAAGCCCTTCCACCACGACAAGGTTGTAGTCCATATATATATATATATATATATATATATATATATATATATATATATATATATATATATATATACAACACACACAACCAGATGGAGAGATGCTCGGGTCGTTATCGTCAGCCATGAGTTTTGACAAAGGCTTTCAAGCCTTCCCAACGTACGGCTCCACAAGTTCGAAATATGGAAGTGTCCGTCTTACTTTGCTATCATTGTGCATTGGCACTATTTCCTATAATTCGCATCGCGCTTCGGCGCACGTTGTGATGTTTCGTCTCTTCGCCGTGTGACACCAGTCACACACACATATTACCTTGATCAAAAAGTTCCCGGAATATATTCAGAAAATTAAAAATACAAGTTTATTCATCTAAATCTATATTGTCCCCTTCAAAGTAATCCCCATCGACTGCAACACACTTATGCCAGCGCTTGATCCAATCCTCGAAACATTTTTTATATTCGGTTTTCGGTATGTCCATCAGTGCTTCCTGCGATTTTTCCATTACTTCCTCTCGGCTGCTAAAACGCATTCCCCGTAATGGTTTTTTAACTCAATTGAACAGAAAGAAGTCACAGGGAGCCAAATCAGGTTAATTCGGTGGCTGTTGGATGGTATTTGTTGCATTTTTCGTCATAAAATTACGAATAATGATAGCACTGTGCGACGGTCTCGACGCACTGTGCGAAGATTTCTGGTCTCTTTCGGCGAATTGCTTCACGCAAACGTCTCATAACGCCCAAATAATACTCTTTGTTTACTGTCTGGCCTTCTGGCAAAAATTCATAATGCACTACACCGTTGTAATCAATGAAAACTGTCAGCATTGCCTCTTTTTTGACTGAAAACGACGTGGTTTTTTTGGTCTCGGCTCATTTGGTGAACGCCATTCACTTGCCTGATGTCTGGATTGCGTGTCGTACTCATAAACCCGCGTCTCGTCTCCAGTAATGATCCTTTTGATGAATGTGGGTTTGGATTCAGCCTCGCAAATCATGTCTTTTGCGACGTCAATACGGTCTCTTTTTTGCATGAAATTGAGGTCTTTTGGCACCAACTTTGCTGCTACACGACGGAAACCCAAAACATTAACCACAATGTCTTGGGCGGATCCATAGGCAATGTTCAAGTCCTCCGCTATTTCTCTGATGGTTAATTTGCGGTTATTGACCAACATTTCTTTTACTTTATCAATTTTTTCACCGACTTTCGATGTCGATGGTCTGCCACTGCGTTCATTATCTTCGATTGACTCACGATCACTTCTGAACCGCTCGTGCCACTGGTAAACGACCGTTTTTTTTAGAGAATCGTTGCTGAAACACTTTTCCAACATTTCCAACGTCCGTGCGCCACTAAATCCGTTTTTTACGCAAAATTTAATACAAGTTCGTTGTTGCAAATTTAAATCCATTTCTGCAATTGTAAAAAATCGCCAACACACACAGAGATAGATGTACTCTTGGCTACGTAACTTTTGCAAATGTCAAGTTATGACACTAAGATTTAAAGGGAATATTAACAACAGATGTTCCGATTTAACAAAAAAAACAGAACTCAAATCGGAACGATGGGAGGGCCACACGGTGGTTATTCTGGGAACTTTTTGATCAAGGTAGTATGTACGTTCTTACTCGCCTCTCTCCGTTTATGGGCATATCTCGAGCCTTTGGCCCCTTTGCGTCGCCGCCGCTTCTATAAATTCCCCTCCCAGGCTTCTCGGTGGAAGGGGGTTCCCCAGCTCTCTGCCTCCAACCTACCCTTTCACCACACGCCCCGCCCCACCCTCGGTGGAAGAGCTAGAGCTCAGATTTTGATATAGTGGGAGAGTGTCCCCAGGAATTTATTTCGGGAGGATTACCAAACTATTGGATGAGGAGGGTGTATATGTGTGCGGATTACCCGAAAGGCTACTTCGGGAAGCCCCGAGGAAATAAGGTCACGGATATCGCGGGGTTCATCGCTCTTGTCGGGGTTAAGAATAAAACCCAGCGGAGGGTCGCCGTTGCTCGGTCGCTCGCGAAGGGGGCGTCATCGGACGTAGATCAAACCGCATTTACGAGCGCAGACTAATCTAAGGGTGTCATAATTGTTAACCATCATTCCAGTGAATATTTGCGAATTCCATCATTCGGTTTCGTTTTTTATTATTATGCTTTTCGTCTTGAATCCTTCTAGCTAGAGGTTCCCAGGTCAATGTGGCTCTCGTTCAAACATCGGCTGACTTATTGGGAGTCTATGGTGGTCAATAATTTAGCAACCGTCACTAACTCTATTAATTATTTCCTTTTGCACGTGTGCGTTTATTTTTTAGTTGCTTTCTTATCGGACTTATAGTTAGCATTCACACCTCGGGCATTTTTGACATTGCGTTACACACGCTATTTTATTAAAAATCTTTCGAACAGAAAAATTTATAACTTATTAATTGCACAGAATTTTATTTAGACACGTGAGTGTGGACGAATTGCGTGAAATTGAAAGTTTATAATTTTTTCACATTAAAATGAAACCATAGAATTCCATAAAATCACACCTCGAAAAGCCAGTTATTTCGACCTGAAGTTATTTTTTCCGCAATCTTCGTGCCGCCAGATGCCTTGGGGGTTTCAGGTACGCCAGGATAATTGACTCCTGTGCACAAGTCCTCGTTCCCCTTGTCCTATTTCCATGCCCGAAATCATTGGAGTGAAACAAACTTCCTCATCCGCACCTATAATCCAACGCATCCTCCGTTGGTCGCCTGCAACCCCTGGCTCGCGGTAGGGTCGACTCCCGCCCGTGCGCACGGGCCCGCACGTGCCCGTGGCCCCGGATGCGATTCGCTGATGAAATGCACCAGCTGATCGCCTCGAAATCGCACCTTGATCAATTGATCATCTGAGAAGCTTCATCGAGAGCACCTTATAGTATGTGGGACGCGGAGGGAGTGTTATGCCTTCCCGCGGGAGGAGGGCGCGGGGGTGTGTCCCAGCTCCTCCCCCTGCGGCGACACGGTAGAGACATGATTCGGGGCGACCCGCCCTTTCCTCTCCCGTCCTCGCTCGATCCTCGAAGCGGTGCCTCTCTGCTGGGGGCGCGTGACATCGCGAAAGGGATTTCTCCCGCCCGGTGGTCCAGGCGACAGTTCTTAAATCACCCCGCCCCCCGTCATGTTGCCGCCATGGGGATTACTTAGGCATTCCGGGAGGCTGTTTGGAATTTCTCGGCCGATGCAGTCGCGAGGGCGCGATGGGGTTGGCTCAGCGGGGCCCCGGCACCGAGACCTGAATAATAAGTACTGGGTGGTGGTGTGTATCACTTTGTCATCGCCGTCCTCCTCCCCCCCCTTGTCCTCCCGAGCCATTATGAAGCGAGGGAAGATGTCCGCGGGGGTGTCGCGCAGACGCACACGCGTCCACAAAATAATTATATGCGAGGGAACTTTTGAAATGGGATCGATTTCGTAAGGAGACGATGAAACTTTCGGGTCAAGTGATGCATGTCTACAGTTAACGAGGGGCACCCCTGAAATTTCGGACAAAAGCTAATATTTGTTCAATGTGGAGTTTTTTCGCTGAGGGAAAATCCTTTTTTAAGTTCCGAAATATTTTCTTGTCCTGTTTCTGCTTCATGGCAGTTATGCTTTCTAATGCGGTAGTTGGAGATGTTTTTTGTTTTGCCCGAATGCGTTTTAATGTGTTCCTTTTTTTACAGTACTCCATTTATCCACTTATTTGTTATTTAATATGCTCAATCAGCTCTCTCGAACTTTGGTAATTTTAACTTATTTAGTCCTAAAAGGTTCAGTTTTTCAAGATTTTTACTCATATAAAGGTAGGTTTTGGACGGTCTCTAATACGTGCCATAAGAAGCTCATCTTACTTTCCCCTTCATTATCTATTTCTTGTTACTTCTGCCTGCCTTTATGCAGCCCGAGAAGCCTCATCTATCTTCCGACTTCCACTCCGCTTGCCTCTTAAATACTTTCCCTCCACTTTCTCTGCCTCCTTCCCGTAACCACTCTCTTCGCACACCCTGAGCCACTCTTCCCATCGCTCCAAACTTCCTCTCTTCTCCACCTTCTCAAAAATCTACTCTCAGTCTCCAAGACCAGGTTTCACGTACAGGTATCGCTACTAAAGGCTAGCATATTCAGATCATCACTAAATATTTTTTCTAATTTTCACTCCGCTTTCAATTCCCCCTCCTCGTATTTTCCTCTATCTCAAACGACATTCTCCTCCCAATGTCTCCATTCAAATGCATACTTTTATCCGAAGTACTGCCCCAATACGTGAACCACTCCATCTGCGCTAGTTATTCCGTTCCACTTTGAAGATTAATTTATCATCACTACTTTTCGAAAAGAGTACCAGTTTCGGTTTTCTCATGGTTTTCTCATAATATGTCTCTCGCATTTTTTCTGCACTCGATAATAACTGGAATCCTTCGGTTGTCCAACTCCTTACGCTTGATCGTGTGCAAAACTAAAATTGTTAATCACATTGCCGCCCAATTTTACAGGCTGATAGGATCTCTTCTATTGACGCTTGAGGATTGCAGATCTCAAGGTAAATCGGGTTTCCCTATTAGCTCAACTGGTAGAGCATCCGCCCGGAAAGTGGAAGGTCCGTGGTTCAAATCCCGGATAGGGAAATATTTTTACTTTCGTGATCTGCTCAAAAACCGCCTTCCCCACATGTCCTGTCTTCGCCTATTATGTGTTTTCCTATCCCCTTTCCTTATACCTATTTCTGTTTGAATGAATATTTGTGCGCCGTATGGCGGGATTTTCAAGTTTGAATATATATATATATATATATATATATATATATATATATATATATATATATATATATATAGGGGAAGCAAGCCATATATGGACTGATTCGTATTTTATTGAACAATAACTTTGATATCCCACGTAGTATCTATGAAGAAGGAATCTGGCCGGAAGATTTTGTGAGATCGGTGTTAGTTTCTATTCCAAAAAAGTCTATATCATGTGAGGATTACAGAACAATTAGTTTGATATCCCACGCAGCTAAAGTTATTCTCAGGATCATCAACAAAAAGATAGAGAGTAGGGAAAATGATTGCTTAGGGGTTGATCAGTTTGGGTTTAGGAAGGGAAGAGGTACGTGTGATGCCATTGCAGTAATGAGATCACTAATCGAGAGGAATATAGAATACAATCAGGACGTTTTTGCCTATTTTGTAGATTTCGAAAAAGCGTTTGATAGAGTGAATTGGAAAAAATTAATGCGTGTATTGCAGAAAATAGGAATGGATTGGAGGGACAGGAGACTCATCCGCAACCTGTACATTTCTCAGACTGCTCAGGTGCGAGTGGGGAACGGAGAGTCCGGATGGGCAGTGTTAGGAAGAGGTGTAAGGCAGGGTTGCCCATTGTCACTGGTACTGTTCACCGTATATGTAGAGGAAATGATTTAAGAGGCATGGGAAGAACTGGAGGTAGGAATGAAAGTCGGAGGGGAATTCGTAAAATCGGTTAGGTTTCCTGATGACCAAGCATTAGTTGCTCAGTCAACCAAGGGTTTGCAAACGTTGCTCAGTGATTTGGAGGTTCAGTGCGATAAATATGGGATGAGAATCAATATTAATAAAACAAAGGTTATGTGATTTTCCAGAAAGAAAAAGGCTAAGCTTAATATTAAAATAGGGGGGAGGGAATAGAGCAGGTAGAACAGTTTACATATCTCGGAAGTGTTTTGGACCAATACGGTCAAAGTGGTAGGGACGTAAGGAGAAGAATTGCGCTACGTAAGGTGGCTTTCTATGGAGGAGGGAGTTGATGACGGGGACCTTCAGTAGAGGTGTTAAGACAAGACTCGTAAAAACTCTGATATGGAGCGTAGCGTACGTAGCTTATGTACGGCGCGGAAACGTGATCACTGAAGCCGGAGGATAGACGTAGACTGGAGTCTTTTGTAATGTGGGTGTGGAGAAGAATGGAGAAGGTGAAATGAACCGAAAGGAAAACAAATGAGGAAGTACTGGAGATGGTGGGTGAGGAGAGGGGTTTGTTGAGAGAAATCCTATGGAGGTAGGAAAAATGGATGAAAGGCGTATTGAGCGGTAGTGGAATGTTGAAGAAGGTAATAGAGGGGAGAATGTTGGGCAAGTGAGGAAAGGGTAGGAACAGGAAATGGATGTTGGATGGGATGAAGGGAGGAAAAAAATACACAGAGATTAAGAGGGATTTGATGTAGTTTAGGTTGCTGGATTGGGTTTTGTTTGGAGTTACAAAATATGTATTTATAGTTGTGTCTATCCAAAAACCTGCCTTAACCGGTAGATTACCTAATAATATATATATATATATATATATATATATATATATATATATATATATATATATATATATGCGGGTCGCGGTGGTCTAGTGGGTAGAGCGTTGGACTACTGACCGGAGGGTCCCGGGTTCGATTCCCGGGCAAGACACTCTGGGCACCTGCAGCTCCACTCAAGCTAGTTGATTTTTCGGGTACCAGATCTTCCTGGGAAACTATACCCGGCACAGGGAAAGGAACTGGCCCCCCTACCCTGATGTGTGAATATTCACACGCCGTCGGGCTTGGTACATGGGTGAACTCCACCAGCACCTACCAAACTTCCCTTCGGGTTGAATACTGTGTTTATGGTTTTTTTTATACATACGATACACACGTATATTTAAACACGGAATCTGGCCGTATGGCGAACAAACCAACAGATATTCATTCACACTAAATAATAGATACTTGGGAAAGACATAGGAACACATATAAAGGACGAACACAGGAGAGGTGGGGAAGGCGTAATCAGTCGAAGTATGAGCGAAAAATATTTCCTTGACCTGGCTTTGAACACCGGATCTTTCCAGTTGCTGGACGGAGGTACTCCATGCGGAGCCAATTATTTTCACGTGAACGTCTTTAAACTAATCTCAAGTGATTGCAATTAACCTGCGCTGATGTTGTGTCAGATCTGCAGTAACTCAGCTGAAAGTCGTGTGAAAATCACACACCAAAATTTAATTTCTGAAGCGAGTCTCTCTCTATCTGTCACCATTTAGTTTGCCACGGAACTTTATTGACAATGAAACTGCACCGCATGCATTTTATATCTATTTGTTGAAAACCATGACCCGATAGTTGAACTCGGGACGCCCGCGCGGAGTACACATTGGAAAAATCGCACAAATTGCTCGCTTCTCGGATTTGAAACGTCGCCATTCGCCCGGTAACCAAATCCTCTCTACCTACGCCCGTCTTTCGTGCTAGAAGTTCAACAAATATTGTTTAAGAAAGAAGCGTGCTAGGTAATGAACACTGATATTTTGATGTTTTAGTACCCTGCAAGCCTAGTATTACTACTAGGGTGTGAATCTACACCGGACTAATTCAGATCCGGAAATGACCCTACCGTGGTCGAACAATGTTATTCTTATCCCTCATCGCGTGTGGAAAAAATCAAATCTTAAAACTATCTGTTCTACTCTTAGACTCTCCAGTTTTATTTACATAATTACTTCTGCCTTGGTATTCCTAGAACGAGATATTATACCAGTTAATTTGAACCCAGAGCAGCTCTTCATAAAAGGCGATCGGTGAAAGAATGATCACTCATTCGTCTACAGTTCGACACACGGCCGCATTCACTTAAATTTATGTGCTCCTTCAATCGACATCTAAATTCCTGTTAAGTAACTCCAGATGCGGGCCACCTTCTTTCTCCCATAGCCGACGGCTCTTTCATGTCTACTGCACCCCTGCATTAACTCTGTCTTCATCCAATCCAAACCTCCAATCGATGGTCGAACGCCTACTTCGATAGTTTACTCTTTCCGACCTCGCGAAGTACATTCTGTAAAGTGAAGTAGAATCAACCTCGTGAACGCGATTCTGATAAGTTGATTAATGGCAGTGTTTCGGCCTCTCGTGAGCTTAAAATGAGCACGAAGGCCCTTGGTTTTGGAAAGAGGGAAGCGATTCCACCCCCGGTCCTCCTCCTCCACCCCCAAACATGCCCGGGTCCGGCATTTTAAAATCCACGAAGGAGTCTCCTCGCAGTGGTGTCCATTTCACGGCCAGTTTGACAGTATCGCCCCCGGCGGCCGACACCCGGCACCACCCGTCGACGGGAGGAAGTCTCGAACCCAGGGCCGATGGGGCGCTTTTTGCGGTGGCGCTTCCGTTTCTGTACCCCCATTCCGCCCCTGCGCGAGTCCAACCCCCTTTTCCCACCCCATGCTCACCGATCGTTAGCCCTGGCTCCATTTTGTATTTTTATGCAAAACGCCTCGGCGAAAACAAACTGGACATGTCCGCGGTTCGGCGACTGACCTCACGCACACACGCGACCACCCGCTTTGCTCTCAGCTTTTTATTTCCACAGTCGGTCGGGTGACCCCCATCCCCCCACGCACACTCGAACCACTCCCAAAGGTTGTTTCCTCTCCCCACCCTCCTGTTCCCCCCCTCGACTTCCCCCGGCTGTGGAAACCGTTCAAGTCAACCCCCTACCCCACCCTCCCCACCATCCCCGCCGCTCCCCCGCCCGCTCGATTTTGTCCATCCGTGTTTACGCGAGTCGGCCGTGTTTCCATAAAATCGGAAGTGGTTGTTCCCCCCCTCCCCTCCGGTCCACTCCCCCCTCCGTGGGGCCAGTGGCTTGCGACGTCGATTGGTCGAACGGGTTTGGAGGGGGAGGGGCTTTGGTGGCCACCGAAGGAGGGTGTGGGCCACGACCTGGGAGCGATTTCGAGGGAAGGGAATAATAATTATGGGGTGGAGGGAGGGGAATGGAAGGGGAGGGAGGGGGGAGACAGGCGCTCGTCTCGAATCGACCGGAAGATGATCGACCTTTTATTCCTCTCCCTCGGCTTTCCGCGTTTTCCCCCGTCTGTGTTTTCCTTCGCTTTCTGCACTTTGTTTTCCTTGACCAGCAAGTCGTGAAGACTCGCAGTTATGCTCACGGTCGTGTGTTTCAGCGCACGTCCGTGCCGCACCCCATCCACCCCCAATCCACCCCCCATCCGCCCCCCTCGCCACCCCCAGCCGCCGCCCTCCCCGTTCGCACTCTCTTTCCAACGGAGACGATTCAATTCTGCGGCTGGACCAAGCGAGATGAGAATGCGCGCCTCGTCGGTCCGTCGGCGCCGATGTTTAGCTCCCGCGAGAAGGGGGTGCAGGGGCGGTCAGATCGACCCCTCCTCTTGGACACTGGGCCACCAAATATTCCTTCCGCTCTGCGGACACTCTGATTTTTCCAAATCTATAATTTTAACGGCGTCGAGGGGTATTTTTTTAAGGCAAGAAAGTCAGTTTTCAATCGCGAGCCTTCCCCTTGGGGCTCGATTGCCTTTACGCCCGGGGAGAACGCGCCCCCGACGGAAATAACAATTACGGCATAGTGACGTGGGCGTAGCAGATGCCACGGAAAAGATTTGTGCTCCGGGTTGGTGTCCAGGAGGATGGACTTGTTTTTCGAAGGTTTAATAGAGATTCGTTGTAATTTCGGGTGGCGAAATCATCCTCCGGGGTCGCTCAACCGCCGCGGCGCACCCGTGTGCGCCCGGCGTGAATGCTGCATGTGCGGTGTTTTTGCTCCGGCCGTACTGGATTCGGCGGACCGAGTGGGCGAGCGAGCACCCAGACATGAGACCCACGACGAAACCAAGGGGGTTCCCGAGATTATTATCATTATGCGCTATGCTGTGTGAAGTAAGGGCTTGAAAAACCTTCCTAATGTGAACATAAACGCTGATGAACGACTGATGTTTCCAATTAAGACTACACACCGACGACTTTTATCGCCAGGAGAGTGGGATGGATGGGAATAACGTCAGATAAGACTACTAAATGCTTAGAATAAACTTCTTCGAGACTAGGTTCTAAGATATCCTATCCCATTCATTTCTGTACAACAGGGCGTGGGGAAATATTTTCTTCTCTACTACATAAGAAGTAGGTTGAAATACCTTTTTATAAAGCATAATGATATTTGAGGGAGAAGTTACATTAGTTCGTTATTATATCGTAATTATCTCGTGATAAAAGGATTATTTAATGGGTAGTGTTTGCGGTGCAAAGGAGGCGTTTAAAATTTTTTCCTGGAAAATGCAGTGTTTTGTGATTCTTGCTCGATTCTCCACGAGTCGGCCATTGGTACCCTCGAACGTGCAAGCCGATACGCATTATTTTGGATCGATGAATTCCAAAATTAATTATTTCGGCGGCGGTGAGAAGGGGCGCGAATGTCGATGCCAGACATCCTTATCCGGACTGTGACTAAGTTTCCCAAGCGTTGCGGCTCAGGGGTGATTGGACCAAAGAGGCGCCCGCTGTTGCGTCTCTCCGACATCCACGTCCTGTGAGTCTCCTGTCATTCCTTCGGTTTATTAATCGCAGAAAATTCAGGCCAATACATCACTGGCGGCGGGGGTCAGAAACACATTCATAAGAGTGTATCCTTTCTTAGCGTTTAACGTTAAAAAATACACATATATATACATAACACAGTATTCAATCCGAAGGTCGGATGGGTGGTTGATGGTAGAGTTCACCCAGTACTAAGCCTGATGGCGTGTAAATACCCACAATTCAGGGTAGGAGGTCAGTTCCTTTCCCTGTGCCGGTTATGGTTTCCCAGGAAGACCTGGTACCCGAAAAATTACATACCTTGGGTGGAGATGCAGGTTCCCAGAGTGCCTTGCCTGGACACTATATTTATTTATTTATTCACACAAAGAAATAGATATAAGGAAAGGGGATATGAAAACGCATAAAAGACGAACACAGGACATGTGGAAAGGCGGATTTGACTTCCACTTGCCTGGCGGATTCGCTTTTGATTACGCCATTAAAGAACCGAAGTTACACTAAGATCTGCGATGTTTTTAGAGCGCCCAAGTGCTCCAACTCTTTGGCCAAGAGATGGCTTTAGAGAACTGTTTCACCCATCAAAGGAGAAATAAACAGTACACACAAGCGTGCGTACCATGAAACGTACTGTTCCTATTCTCTTTGATACTATATGCTTTCTAACCTACTCTCCCCTCTTTTTGTGTGTTTGTGTGAATGGGAAGGTCCGGTGTTCAAGTCCCGGTTAAGGAAATATTTTTACAATAGTGATCAGCTAAAATCCGCCTTCCTCACATGTTCTGTGTTCGTCTTTTATGTGTTTCCCTATGCCCGTTCCTTATATCAATTTCTATGTGTAAGTAAATATATATGTGTATATAATGTAAGAAGAAGGGTGAAATTGGTGCTCTATACAGCAAGGTTAAGTTATTATCGGGAAGTAAGAAGGCAAGATCTGTGCTCACAGTTAAAGATAAATGGGGTAAGATAATAGTTGAACCAGGAAAAATCCAAGAGAGATGGAAGGAATATATAAAAAACACTGTATGGTAAAGAACTCAGGCCGAAAAGGTTAGACATAGAAAAGGAACATGACGTAGAAGAAGATAGCTTAGGTCCAGGCATACTCGACGATGAAATAGAAAGGGCATTAAAGGAGATGAAAGCAAATAAGGCCGTGGGGGTGGACAATATTCCTGTAGAAATGTTGAAATGGTTAGGGAAAGGTGGGAAGAAGGCCATATATGGACTGATTCGTAGTATCTATGAGGAAGGAATCTGGCCGGAAGATTTTGTGAGATCGGTGTTAGTTCCTATTCCAAAAAAGGCAAAGGCTTCGTCATGTGAGGATTACAGAAAAATAAGTTTGATATCCCACGCAGCTAAAGTTATTCTCAGGATCATCAACAAAAGGATAGAGAGTAAGGCAAATGATTACTTAGGGGATGATCAGTTTGGGTTCAGGAAAGGAAGAGGTACGCGTGATGCCAATGCAGTAATGAGATCACTAGTCGAGAGGAATATAGAATACAATCAGGACGTTTTTGCCTGTTTTGTAGATTTCGAAAAAGCGTTTGATGGAGTGAATTGGGAAAAATTAATGCGTGTATTGCAGAAAATAGGAATGGATTGGAGGGACAGGAGACTGATCCGCAACCTGTACATGTCTCAGACTGCTCAGGTGCGAGTGGGGAACGGAGAGTCCGGATGGGCAGTGTTAGGAAGAGGTGTAAGGCAGGGTTGCCCATTGTCACCGGTACTGTTCAACGTATATGTAGAGGAAATGATTAAAGAGGCATGGGAAGAACTGGAGGTAGGAATGAAAGTCGGAGGGGAATTCGTAAAATCGGTTAGGTTTGCTGATGACCAAGCATTAGTTGCTCAGTCAGCCAAGGGGTTGCAAGCATTGTTGAGTGAATTGGAGGTTCAGTGCGATAAATATGGGATGAGAATAAATATTAATAAAACAAAGGTTATGCGATTTTCCAGAAAGAAAAAGGCTAAGCTAAATATTAAAATAGGCGGGGAAAAAATAGAGCAGGTAGAACAGTTTACATATCTCGGAAGTGTTTTGGACCAATACGGTCAAAGTGGTAGGGACGTAAGGAGAAGAATTGCGCTAGGCAAGGAGGCTTTCTCAAGGAGGAGGGAGTTGATGACGGGGACGTTGAGTAGGGAGGTTAAGACAAGACTCGTAAAAACTCTGATATGGAGCGTAGCTATGTACGGCGCGGAAACGTGGTCGCTGAAGCATGAGGATAGACGTAGATTGGAGGCTTTTGAAATGTGGGTGTGGAGAAGAATGGAGAAGGTGAAATGGACCGAAAGGAAAACAAATGAGGAAGTACTAGAAATGGTGGGGGAGGAGAGGGGTTTGTTGAGAGAAATCCTATGGAGGCAGGAGAAATGGATGAAAGACGTATTGAGCGGTAGTGGAATGTTGAAGAGGGTAATAGAGGGGAGAATGTTGGGCAAGCGAGGTAAGGGTAGGAACAGGATAGGGATGTTGGACGGGATGAAGGGAGGAAAGAAGTACACCGAGATGAAGAGGGACCTGGTATAGATTAGTTTGCTAGGTGGGGAGTCACAAAATGGTTACTTGATAGTTGTGTCCATCCAAAAACCTACCTTAACCGGTAGATTACCTAATTATAATATAATGTAAATGGACTAGTCGACACAAACACATAAACAGAAATACATATATATTTATATATATAATTAGGTAATCTACCGGTTGAGATAGGCTTCTGGATGGACACCACTATCACATTAACAATTTAAACTGACTTTTAATTATCAAACCACTTTACTTTTCCACATAAACTTTTTAATTTTTACAACCCAGGTTTCGTTATAGCATAACATCAATAGGCATGCTCATAGACCACTCATCATAGACCTGATGATGTTATGCTTTAACGAAGCCTGGGTTGTAAAAATTAAAAAGTTTATGTGGAAAAGTGGAGTGGTTTGATTATTAAAAGTCAGTACGAAGATTTTCCACCAAGTTACGCCAGAAACTGTTTTATTTTAAACAATTTAAATATACAAGGATACAGGGTTCGTCCGGAAAATAAGTGTACTGAGCCCAGGAAAAAAATTATTACACTTTTACATATCTTTAGCTAATATAGTATTCCTCAAAATAGGACCCTTGTGAGTCGATACACTTGTTCCAGCGGCGTTCCCATTCCTGGAACGCTCCCGCGAAGGCATCATCGGGAACCTCTCGAAGACACGTCGTCACGGCCTCTTTGACGGTGTCCAAAGTCCTGTATCGCGTTCCTTTCAAACTCCTCTTTATCTTCGGGAACAGAAAGAAGTCCGGTGGCGCCAAGTCAGGGCTGTAAGGCGGGTGCGGCAGGGTTGCCACGCCTTTGCCAAGAAGTCCGACACGACAGGCGCGGTGTGAGACGGCGCATTGTCGCTCAGATTGTCAGTCATAAGGTTGATCGCTGGCCGGACGCTGTCGACTCGTTTTCGAAGCCTGTCGAGCACTTGAACGTAAAATGCAGCATTTACAGTTTGTCGTTCATGTACAAATTCGTAGTGGACGACTCCCCTTTTGTCAAAAAAGACAAAGAGACATCATAAACGTATTTTCCGAACGAACCCTGTATTAATTTAGGTCCCTATTCATCTCTGTGTACTTCCTTCCTCCCTTCATCCCGTTCAACATTCCTATCCTGTTCCTGCCCTTTCCTCGTTTGCTCAACATTCTCCTCTCTATTACCTTCTTCAACATTCCACTGCCGCTCAGTACGCCTTTCATCCATTTTTCCTGTCTCCATAGGATGTCTCTCAACAAACCCCTCTCCTCACCCACCATCTCCAGTACTTCCTCATTTGTTTTCCTTTCGGTCCATTTCACCTTCTCCATTCTTCTCCACACCTACATTTCGAAAGCCTCCAATCTACGTCTATTCTCCTGCTTCAGTGACCACGTTTCCGCGCCGTGCATAGCTACGCTCCATATTAGAGTTTTACGAGTCTTTTCTTCACATCCCCACTCTACGTCCCCGTCATTAACTCCTTCTCCTTGAGAAAGCCTCCTTGCCTAGCGCAATTCTTCTCCGTAAGTCCCTACCACTTGGACCGTATTGGTCCAAAACACTTCCGAGATATGTAAACAGTTCTACCAGCTCTAATTTTTCCTCTAATCATTCATACCTTTGAACAGAATTTTCAATTCACTCAGGAATGCTTGGAACCCCTTGGCCGACTGAAAAACCAAAGTTTGGTCATCAGAAGATCTACGAATTCCCCTTCGACTTTAACTCTCACGTCCAGTCCTTCCCATTCCTCTTTGATCAGTTCCTCCACATAAAAATTGAACAGCACCGGTGACAATGGTGAACCTTGACTTACCCCTCTTCCTAATTCTGCTCATCCGGTCTCTCCGTTCCCCAATCGCACCTGAGCAGTCTGAGACATGTTCAGATTGCAGATCAGTCTCCTGTCCTTCCTATCCATTCGTATTTTCTGGAATACAAGCATTAATTTTTCCTAATTCACTCTATCAAACGCTTTTTCGAAATCTACGAAACTGGCCAATTGGTTCTGATTGTATTCTACATTCCTCTCGCTTAGTGATCTCATTACTGCAATGGCATCACAGGTACCTCTTCCTTTCCTAAACCCAAACTGATCATATCCTAAGTAATCATTTGCTTTACTTTCCATCCATTTGTTGATGCTATTGAGAATAACTTTATCTGCGTGGAACATTAAACTTATTGTTCTGTAATCCTCACTGTAATCCTTATCTTTAACTGTTTTTTTAACTGTTTAACGGGACGTTGAGTAGGGATGTTAAGACAAGACTCGTAAAAACTTTGATATGGAGCGTAGCTATGTACGGCGCGGAAACGTGGTCGCTGAAGCAGGAGGATAGACGTAGATTGGAGGCTTTTGAAATGTGGGTGTGGAGAGGAATGGAGAATGTGAAATGGACCGAAAGGAAAACAAATGAGGAAGTACTGGAGATGGTGGGTGAGGAGAGGGGTTTGTTGAGAGAAATCCTATGGAGGCTGGAAAAATGGATGAAAGGCGTATTGAGCGGTAGTGGAATGTTGAAGAAGGTAATAGAGGGGAGAATGTTGGGCAAGCGAGGAAAAGGGTAGGAACAGGATAGGGATGTTGGATGGGATGACAGGAGGAAAGAAGTACACAGAGATGAAGAGGAACCTGATGTAGTTTAGGTTGCTGGATTGGATTTTTTTTGGAGTTACAAAATATTTATTTGATAGTTGTGTCCATCCAAAAACCTACCTTAACCGGTAGATTACCTAATAATAATATAGGTTAGACTGTAACACACAGCACGAGAACACATAAAAAGAACACTCACAATAATATCTTGATAATTTCGACGGACTCGAGCTCTGTCTTCTTCCGAAGATAAGATATGACTCAATGACTTTTACGTGTTAACTTTTTTATTCTGTGTTATATTGTGCCGTCCAAAAGTTATATTGCTCTCGTGAGTACTTTCGCATCATATATATATATATATATATATATATATATATATATATATATATATATATATATATATATATATATATATATATATATATACTCAGAGGTCTCGAGGGAAAAATGCCTGGGGAGGGTAGGGGGGCGGAAGGTTTAGGGACTGTTGGAAAGGTAATTTAAGATACCGGTTAAGGGTGGGAATTTTAAAGCATCTGAAATATAGGATGTATGCGGATTCGTGAGTTCTCACCTCTATGTTGGTGGCTGAATCGGGTAGGGATTCTAGAACTGTTGGGGAAAAGCATTCGTCAAATGATAGGTTGAGTGAACTTGAGTGTAAAGAGATAGGAAGAGAAGAGAGTGAAGCAGAATTACAGGATTAGCGGTGATTGTTTATTCGGATGGATAAGGGGGGAATGTATATATCCCAACGCAATGTGGGAATAAAGGTGAGTTGGATTGACTATTGCTAACAATTGGGAAGAGTTCACGGATTATATGTTTAATTGTGTGTGTTCCGGGGAAGAAAATGGTGATAAGGTTAGGGCATTTTGGGCGGTTTGGTTTAGGGAGAGGAGTGTATTGGGTTGAAGGTTTGAGATTTTTCCTGTTGAGCAGTGTTTCAGGGTACCCACATTCTCTGAGAGATACGTGTAGCTGGTAAATGTTTTTCTATTTGGAGGGGGTGTTGTTGAAGAGACGGAGGCCACGGACTGAGAATGAGAAGGGGATGGAGCGTTTTGTGTGCAATGGGTGACAGCTATTGAAATGGAGATATTGTTGGGTGTTGGTCGGTTTAATGTGGACTGAGGTGTAAAACTTATTGTTCTGGAGATGAAGGTCAATGTCTAGAATGGTAAGATTTGAGTCTGATATAGAAGAAGTGAAAGAAACCGAGGAGGAGGAGTTGAGAGAGGAAATGAAGGATGACAAGTTTTCGCGTCCGTGGGACCAAAGGAGGAAAATATCATCAATATAACAGGCCCAGAAGAGTGGTTTAAGGGTATGTTGCTGGAGAAAGTTTTCTTCATGTTTACCTAGAAGGAGATTGGCGTATGCAGGAGCCATACGCGTGCCCATTGCAGTACCTTTTATTTGCAAATATATTTTCTCATTGAATTGGAAGGCATTTTTGGTGAGGACGAGTTGGCTCAGTTCGATCAGAAAATCTGTGGATGGAGTGTGTATATATATATATATATATATATATATATATATATATATATATATATATATATATATATATATATATATATCACTATAACCACAGTAATCAACCCGAAGGTCGGTTTAGTGGGAGATGGTAGAGCTCACCCATGTCCCAAGCCCGACGGCGTGTGAATAATCTCACATCAGGGTAGGGAGGCCAGTTCCTTTCCCTGTGCCGGTTATGATTTCCCAGGAAGATCTGGTACCCGAAAAATCAACTACCTTGGCTGGAGCTGAGGTGCCTAAAGTGCCTTGCCCGGGAATCGAATCCGGGACCCAATGGTCAGTGGTCCAACGCTCTACACACTGGACCACCGCGGCCCACATATGGAAGTGTTAAATAACAAACTTAGACAGCAACACACAACATGAGTATACATAATATGAACACTCACACGTTATATCTTGATAATTTCCACGGACTTGAACTCCGTGTTCTTCGTAAGACCTGGTCAGTCCTATCTAAATCTCCTCCTCCTCCTAAAAAGGCGGAGTTTGAGTCCGTTGAAACTGTCATGATATTATTATTAGGTAATCTACCGGTTAGGGTAGGTTTTTGGATGGACACAACTATCAAATAAACATTTTGTGACTCCCCACCTAGCAAACTAATCTATATCAGGTCCCTCTTCATCTCGGTGTACTTCTTTACTCCCTTCATCCCGTCCAACATCCCTATCCTGTTCCTACCCTTACCTCGCTTGCCCAACATTCTCCCCTCTATTACCCTCTTCAACATTCCACTACCGCTCAATACGCCTTTCATCCATTTTTCCTGCCTCCATAGGATTTCTCTCAACAAACCCCTCTCTTCCCCCACCATTTCCAGTACTTCCTCATTTGTTTTCCTTTCGGTCCATTTCACCTTCTCCATTCTTCTCCACACCCACATTTCAAAAGCCTCCAATCTACGTCTATCCTCCTGCTTCAGCGACCACGTTTCCGCGCCGTACATAGCTACGCTCCATATCAAAGTTTTTACGAGTCTTGTCTTAACATCCCTACTCAACGTCCCCGTCATCAACTCCCTCCTCCTTGAGAAAGCCTCCTTGCCTAGCGCAATTCTTCTCCTTACGTCCCTACCACTTTAACCGTGTTGGTCCAACACACTTCCGAGATATGTAAACTGCTCTACCTGCTCTATTTTTCCCCGCCTATGTTAATATTTTGCTTATCCTTTTTCTTTCTGGAAAATCGCATAACCTTTGTTTTATTAATATTTATTCTCATCCCATATTTATCGCACTGAACCTCCAATTCACTCAACAATGCTTGCAACCCCTTGGCTGACTGAGCAACTAATGCTTGGTCATCAGCAAACCTAACCGATTTTACGAATTCCCCTCCGACGTTCATTCCTACCTCCAGTTCTTCCCATGCCTCTTTAATCATTTCCTCTACATATACGTTGAACAGTACCGGTGACAATGGGCAACCCTGCCTTACACCTCTTCCTAACACTGCCCATCCGGACTCTCCGTTCCCCACTCGCACCTGAGCAGTCTGAGACATGTACAGGTTGCGGATCAGTCTCCTGTCCCTCCAATCCATTCCTATTTTCTGCAATACACGCATTAATTTTTCCCAATTCACTCTATCAAACGCTTTTTCGAAATCTACAAAACAGGCAAAAACGTCCTGATTGTATTCTATATTCCTCTCGACTAGTGATCTCATTACTGCAATGGCATCACGCGTACCTCTTCCTTTCCTGAACCCAAACTGATCATCCTCTAAGTAATCATTTGCCTTACTCTCTATCCTTTTGTTGATGATCCTGAGAATAACGATATAACGTGTGAATTTTCCTTTTATGTGTTCTCATATTGTGCGTTTCTGTCTATGATATATATTTTTATATATTTATATAATATAAACACCGATATAGATTTTCTCCCCCACCACCTGCTATTTTAGGGAGTGGTCCAGAGCATTTTTGGTAGTGAACGAAGGTAGCCTGACACTCACGCAGTTTTCCGCCTCGCCGGCCGGAGAGCGTTGTCCGCGGCGTCGATGTCAGCGACGCGGGTCGTCGTCGTTGTCCCCGTTCTAAAGTTTTTCTGCCCCGCGTCCAATTGGGCGATATGGCGTGGGTGCAATGGGAAACCCTGCTCCGATCACTTTCCCGCTCCCCGTCGTCTCGTCGCCCTCCGCCCGTCACCTTTCGGTCCACTACCCCGGCAGGCTCCCTTGGCATTCACACCGGCTCCAAGGGCACCTTTTTGGAAAATAAAGAACACGAGCAGTTTTTATCTTATCGAAGATTGGAAGTTGATCTACACGTATTCCCCTCCCGCTCCCTGTCCCCACACTCTTAACCTGCGCCACGCCCTACACTACCCAACCGCACTCTTCGAATTCCTTAACCACCAAACTCACAACCACCAACTCGCCCCAACCCCTAAACTCCCCATTCTCATAACTCGCCCACCCCCCAGGGGGTTTAGGTATTCTCTCCCCCGCGTCGCGCAACGCCGAGCAGCCGAATAACTGTTCTCCATATTCATGTTTTTCCCTTTTTCTTACTCTCCGTGGCCGACTCAGGGGGCCATGCCGTGTACAGGCGTCGTGCGGTCAACTGCTTATCAATTATTTTTATAAAGGGGACCCACTTTCCAGCTCGCCCCCCTCCTGGGCCTACCCCATCAGGGTGGTTCCCCACCCCTTGTTCTGCTTCCCACTCCCTTCCAGCGTGACTGGAGCCCACTTCTGTCGCAGACATTCGCGCATCGCGCCGCCTAGAGGGGCGGGTTGGGATATCACCCTCGGCACGGGGGATGCCCTATTCCGTCAAATTCCCATCGAATATTTTCCATCGTTGATTCGCCTGCCCTCCCCCTGCTCTCTATGCGCTTGTCTCTCTCTCTTTAATCACATCGGCGGGAGTGTGCAACGCTTAATTATGAACGCTCCAGTAAGATGAAAGTCCATACGTGGGATTTGAGGTTTTGAATTATTGTAATGTTAAAAATGGGGAAATGGACGTGTTTCAGCCGACAAAGGAGTGGCAGAATGGGGAAAAGCGGAAGCGGAAAAAAGTGCTGATGGGCCGTTTGCGATAGGTTAAGGAGGCGAGAGGAAGGGAGTGAAAGATAGTGGCGACTTGGATTAGCTCTCTCTCGAATTCACATCTTCTACATTTGGACCTCAGCAATTCCTTCTTCTGGCTATGCGTACAACGAATGGCACTATTCCTATCCTTAATGACGTTGAATGATTGCTTTTCTAATCTCCTTCTGTGTCCTCGTCCATTTCTCCTTTGAGCAGTAAAATGAGCTGCCTAACGCCATCTCTTGACCAAAGAATCGGGGCACTTGGTTGCATAAATCCCCCGCGATATCAGTATAATTTACGTTACCTCGTTAGTTCAAGTGGCTAGATCATCGGCCTGGAAAGTCCCGGATATCTGTGGTTCGAGTCCCGGTAAAGAAACCCATTTTGCGATCCCCCCCCCATGGACTACAACCTTGCCGTGGTGGAAGGGCTTGTGCGTTCCGATGACCCCTACAGCGGTGCTGGCGGGAGTAATAATAATTGCTCCTGGTAGGGTCACCCATACCAGATAGGTCGAAGGGTAGGAGCCAGACGAAAGGTAGTCCACGCAGCCTCTGTTCCTCAATGAGGCGGCTGCAAAGGCGTCTGACCCCAGTGGGGCGGCCATTAAGTGATGGTGTCGCGTTAAAAACACTATTGAGGAAGACAATGGGAAACCACCTCAATTATCATTCCCAAGAATATAATGATCGACACTACAGAGAATATGAGACCCGGCAACTAAGGGACTCGGTCCAAGCGACCATGTGTCGTTCCCGGCAGCGGGGGAGGCAAGGCTTCCGCGGTCGTCATCCCATGAAACCCTAGCAGGGAATAAATAAAAGCAGCAAGACAGAAGACGGAGAAGAAGACGAAAGTAGTTAGAATAGGAACATGGAACGTCAGGACAATGTTGAATATCGGAAAGAAAGAAATACTTAGTTGTTCCACATATATTTTTATTAACACGACCTAGGTTTCGACTTACAAAGTCATCTTCAGGTGAAGTCGAAGTCTTTGTAAGTCGAAACCTAGGTCGTGTTAATAAAAATATATGTGGAACAACTAAGTATTTCTTTCTTTCCGATATGAATCGCTTCCACAAAGTGACGCCTCAGAGAATTCTATTCGACAATGTTGAAGACAGGAAAATTAAAAAATATTAAGCGAGAGATGGAAAGAGGTAATATAGATGTTTTAGATCTCTGCGAGGTGAGATGGAAAGATAGCGGGGATTACTGGAGTGACAATTATAGCGTGATATACAGCGGCGGGGACGAGAGCCGACGAGAGGTTGCCGTAATATTAAATAAAGGGGTAGGAAGAAGCGTAGTCAACAAAGAGCAAGCAACTGATAGAATCTTTCTCTTAGAGATTAAAGCAGAGTTGACGAACTTGGTCATTGTTCAGATATACATGCCACCGAGCAACCACAAGGAGGATGAAGTTGATAGGATGTACGATGAGTTAGAGGATATAATCGGGTGTGTTCCTGTAGGGAAATATTGGATAGTGATGGTGGATATGAATGCGACGGTAGGCGAAGTGGGGGACTACGGTTTAGGCACCGGGAATGAACGCGGGGAGAAAGCAATTGAGTTCTGCAGGAGACAGAAGCTAGTCATCACCAACACATGGTTTAGAAACCACAAAAGGCGTTGGTATATATGGAAAATGCCAAGTGATTCAGAAATGTACCAGTTAGATTATATTATGGTTAGGCACATGTTTAGGAACAGTGTGATAAATTCGCACAGCTTCCCGGGAGCGGATGCGGACTCTGATCACAATTCAGTTGTAATGAGTTTTAGCAGCTTTATCGAAAAAATAAGGAAAGGGTCAGTGGGTTTGGATATGGAATATAGAAGTAGTATATGGTTTAACAAGGAAGGAGTATCAGCAGGTTGTAGAGAAAATCATAGAAGGCGGTAAAGAACTGAGTGCTATGGACGAAAAATGGGAATGTATCAGGAAATGGCTGTCGAAAGCCGCAAAGACACTGTAGGAACCGTTATCGGGAAAAGAATAAGGAAACCATGGGTCACGGAAGATATGATTGCAAAGCTGGATGAGAGAAGAAGATTGAAAGAGAAGAATGAGAAGAATGAAAGCAAAAAGTTAGGAAAAATGAAGTGAAAACAGTTAAACGATAAATTGAAACGGACAGCATAATAAGCAAAATAAGCATAATGGAAAGCAATACGAGGACATGGAGAGTCTACGGAGGAAGGGTGAAATTGCCGCGCTCTACAGCAGGGTTAAATTATTATCGGGAAGTAAAAAGGGAAGATCTGTGCTAAAAGTTAGAGATAAGAGGGGTAATATCATAATTGAGTGAGAAAAAATCCAAGAGAGATGGAAGGAATATGTAGAAGCATTTTATGATAAGGCACTTGGGCCATAAATTTTAGATATTGAAAGTAACATAACGTGGGAACATAGCTTAGGTCCAGGCATACTCGATGATGAGATAGATAGGGCATTAAAGAAGATGAAAGCAAATAAGGCCGTGGGAGTAGACAAGTTTCATGCGGAACTGCTGAAATGTTTAGGAAAAATTGGGAAGAGGATTCTATATGGGTTGATTGGTAAGGTCTATGAGGAAGGAATCTGGCCGGAAGACTTAGTGAGATCAGTTTTATAGGGTTAACCCAAAAGTGGTAAAACTCATTTTCTCTGGCGCGAACGGAGCGGTGGAGGGGGGTATGTCAGGCAGCGTAAGGTGGAGAAGTCTCTTAGCAACAGACCGAAACTAACCTCAGTCGCCTGCGGGCTGTCGTTCAGTGAGGACACCGTTTTTAGTGAAGCAAGTTTTTTGTCCGCGTCGAAAAACAAAATGAATCTGAATTCAGAGCAACGTTATTCCGTGAAGTTTTGTGCAAAACTCGAGAAGATGGCAACTGAGACCCTCGATATGATCAAGCAAGCTTATGGGGACACTGCCTTAAGCCGTTCGACAGTATTTGAGTGACACATGATGTTTAAAGAGGGTAGTGAGCTCGTTGAAGACGACCATCGCTCCGGACGGCCGTCGACGGCAAGAACCGACACGAATGTGGACAGAGAGGACACTGCTGAACACAGACCAACGCTTAACCAGTGAAGAAATTGCAGACCAGTTGGGTCTGTCTGTATCCAACGCCCAACGCATTATTTCACAGGATTTGGCCATGCGCAAGGTGTGCGCCAAGATGGTGCCGAAAATTCGTGCCATGGCGCGCTCGTCGTTAGACATCTCCTGGCCAAATACGGCGTTGCCACGTTGCCGCACCCGCCCTATTTCCTCGATCTAGCACTACCGGTTCTTTCCCCCCTGATGAAAAAACAGCTCAAGGGACGACGGGTTGACTCAATAAAGGCCGTTCAAGGGGCTTCGACGAGGGTCATCAACGGCATCCCCAAAGAAAATTTCCAGCGGGCGTAAGGGGAATGGGAGCAACGTTATACTAAATGTGTACAAGCTCAAGGAGCATACTTTGAAGATTATTATGTCTATTTAAGCATATCATCAATAAAAATCTTGTAAAATAATACGTCTTACCAGTTTTGGGTCCGACCCTGTAGTTCCTATTCCGAAAAGGGTAAAGATTAAATCATGTGAGGACTGGAGAACAATAAGTTTAATATCCCACGTAGCTAAAAGTTATTCTCAGGATCATCAACAAAAGAATAAAAGTTAAACAAATGATTACTTAGAAGATGATCAGTTTTGGTTTAGGTAGGGGAGAGATACGCCCGATTCCATCGCAGTAATGACATCACTAATCGAGAGGAATATAGAATAGAATCAGAACGTATTTGCCCGTTTCTTAGATTTCGAAAAAGCGTTTGATAGAGTGAATTGGGAAAAATTAATGCGTGTATTGCAGAAAATAGGAATGCATTGGAGGGACAGGAAACTGATCCGCAACCTGTACATGTCTCAGACTGCTCAGGTGCGAGTGGGGAATGGAGAGTCCGGATGGGCAGTGTTATGAAGAGGTGTAAGGTAGGGTTGCCCACCGTCACCGGTACTGTTCTACGAATCTGTGGAGGAAATGGTTAAAGAGGCATGGGAAGAATTGGAGGTGGGAATGAAAGTTGGAGGGGAATTCGTAAAATCAGTTAGGTTTGCTGATGACCAAGCTTTAGTTTGTCAGTCAGTAAAGGGGTAGCAAGCATTGCTGATTGAATTGGAAAATCAGGGCGGTAAATATGGGATGAGAATCCATAATAATAAAACACAGGTTATGCGATTTTCCAGAAAGAAAAAGGCTAAGCTAGACATTAAATTAGGAGGGGAAAAAATAGAGCAGGTAGAAAAGTGTATGTATCTCGGAAGTCTTTTGGACCAATACCGTCAAAGTTGTAGGGACGTAAGGAGAAGAATTGCGCTAGGCAAGGAGGCTATTTCAAGGAGGATGGAGTTGATGATGGGGACGTTGAGTAGGTTGGTTAGGAAAAGATTGGTAAAAACTTTGATATTGAGCGTAGCTACGTACGGCGCGGAAACGTGGTCGCGGAAGCATGAGGATAGACGTCGATTGGAGGCTTTTGAAATGTGGGTGTGGAGAAGAATGGAGAAGGTGAAATGGACCGAAAGGAAAACAAATGAGGATATACTAGAGATGGTGGGTGAGGAGAGTGGTTTTGTTTGGAGATATCCTATGGAGGCAGGAAAAATGGATAAAAGGCATATTGAGCGGCAGTGGAATGTAGAAGAAGGTAATACACGGGAGAATGTTGGGCAAACGAGGAAAGGGCAGGAACAGAATAGGAATGTTGGACGGGATGAAGGGAGGAAGGAAGTACACATAGTTGAAGAGGGACCTGATGTAGAGTAGGTTGCTGGATTGGGTTTTGTGTGGAGTTTCAAATTGTTTATATGATAGTTGTGTCCGTCCGAAAACCTAACTTAACCGGTAGATTACCTGATAATACTAATATATATATTACTTGGAGAAATAAAACAATATATTGCTGGAGGGCAGCATTGATTGGAAATTTGCATTATCTGTGTTAGTTCTGATAAGGGTTGATGATTTTCATAGGCTCCTGCCCAATAACTTGAGACTGGGAAAAAATGGAATATTTCATTAAATCCCAAATGCTTAATAGTTGTTTTTTCATATGCCCCGATATTAATGCGCTTGATTTCTTTATTTTCCACATGTTTTCGTTTCGACTCCTAGACATTTTCAACTTACGATCATCAATTAAAAAGAGTGAAAGAAGACGACTGACAGATTCGACGTCAATTTATGTAACATTTTTGGGCGGCGTCTGGACCTTCCCCTGTCGCAAGGCAGGGTACTTCTTTTAAATGCCTCTATCCCTCATTCCGGGTCTCGTTCTTGCACATCGGCGGCACTCAACGTCCCCCCCATTCCCTCCCGTCCTCTTTAAGGAAGAACGCATCTTCCCTCTAGTCTCCCCTCCCCTCTTCCAATCTGCCTCTCCCCCTTAACCGCATTCGCTTCGGGACTTGGGAAATGAACGCCGGATCAAGAGTGGAGTAATTGCGGGGATTGAGCAGCTAATTGCCCCTCCCCACTCTCCCACAAAACCTTCTGCATCTTTCGGGTGCGTGCGTGTGCCGTCATTGTACGTGAGGCCTCGATGATTGGCTTCACGCACGCACATAGACAAACTCACCTTCCCTCTCCATCTCTACCCCCACAATCCCCTTCAACCCCCGTCCCCCTGCGGTGACTGGTGGGGATGCGACCGAGCTCAGGAAGGAATAACTCCCCCACCCCAAACCCACTTCTTCATCGTCGTCTAGGAGGAGGCGCCACCGGTCTCCCTCGGTGCCTCTCTGATCACCTCTCCACCGTGCCCACTCGTGCAAACCTTCCCGCTTTCTGGGTCCCTGCAAAGGGCTAGTGGAGGAGGAGAAGCGCGAGCGCTCGCTCTCCCCTATGATGCCGTAGTGATATTTGGGCGCCTTTCGAAGGGATTTACCAATTCCCTCAGGCAAGGGTGCGGCGGGTCGGGGATTCGTTTTCCAGGGGGAGGAGGGCCCTTAACGTGGCCGGAGGTCGCGGGCATCTTCGTGGGCGCGTTGCCGAAGGGTCGGTGGGGTCGTAGTCCTCCACGGCCCTACGACGTTGTGCGGAAGACTTACTCGTTTGGGGAAAGTGAAACGACATCGTGGCTGCTATGCGAAAGAATAATGACGTCTTTTTGTACTGTTCAGTAATTCCTCTGCATAATTTGTTATCATTTATGGTAACACAGTATGATCATGATTATATTTATAAAAACAACCAGTTATCTTGTGCATTAATATCACAAGTTATCTTTTGCAATTCGAAGAAAGTTTTATGTTTTCCGAAGACGGCAAAACGACGGTTGATAGTTGGATGGATGATTGGCAATGGCGGGACGGAGGTCCTCCCTTGGAGCAGCAGGAGGGTGAAAAGGGGGCGGGACGGTCCAATCCCACGGAAGGGAAAGGACCACATCCCTTATTCCCTAGTGTCTGTCCTGGATCGCCCGATCGAACTCTTCCATACACAACCGAGGGCCTGGAGTTGGAACGCGCAATAGGTCAGCCGCCTTGCAGGTCGCCTTGCCTATGGATAGTTCAACCCGGAAGAAGGGGAATGGGGATGGGGCTTACTCTCCGTCCCCTTCCCTTTTGTGGCTCCTACTGGCTGCATGTAGTTGTACAAACCAACTCACACAAAACGCCTTTGACCTCACTCCGTTTGCTTTCAGAAACAGATCGCCAGTTCAGCAACAAGTAGTGGTGTCCCTCCAGCTAAATCTCGACCAATCACCTTGCGTGGGTGTTTCTGCGATAGTTATCGAGTTATCTTTCCCCTTTGCCATTTTTGCAAGAGAGCATTTTTCGCGACGGGGGCACAAAACCTTGGGAAGATGATGATGTTGCCGGACGAACCGCCCCCACCGAAGGAGCAACCACGCCCTCCCCCTTCCCCCTGGAGGACACTGTGCGTCGACGCTGCAGTCAAGGCAGACCCAGGGGCGACTGCCGCCTCCGACGATGCCCCCTCGTCAAGCTCCTCCCCTGATCCCCTCATATTCCATAGATGTCCAAGTGGCGACAATTAGCAATACCTCTTCCTGAGAGCAACGCATGCCCGTCGGATCAACCATCATCTCTCTTGCTTGACGGTCAATCATATCTCTCGTGGCCTGCAGAGAGACCATCTTCCTTCCTTCTCATTCGCTCATCCACAAAGCATAATTCGCGGAAGTCCCAATGAATCTTGGGGGAAGTTACCTCCTGAAACAACCTTACATTAAAGCAATGCTTTTATGTGCACCTCAGAAGGAGTACGTATGCGTGTCCTCTTTAGCGGCGTATACTCACAATTCTGGCAGAAAGAATATATTACATGGTTTACTCTCGCATAGTTGTAAAGGAGGGTGATGTAATGACTCACTGATATCCGGTTTCCTCTTAATCAATTTGCCCTACCGACCAGATCTCTGAGCACCACCAAAATATCATCTGAGCAGAGGAGCTCAGAAGATATTTTGGTGGCACACGCACATCAAAACCTAAAAGAAATATTATCTAGCGGAAATGAGCTATCATTTTGTCATAATGATCGAATTCCACCTTGTGTGTAACTCCTTATATCATGAGCGATGCTTTATTCACATTCGAGGGTGATGTATATAATCTCGGAAGCCATTCAAAGTTATGAATCTTGGACTTTATTTTTTTAGAATATATATTCAACCGACAAATATATGGTTAGTTTCTCAAATGAATTCATGGATAGGTAATTCTAGACTTATTTATTAATTCTTATTTTGCGTGCTGTGTATTCTTTCGTTTTAATCCTTCCATTCGCCCGCAAAACCACATTACTATGAGTCCATGCTGAATGGACCTTGGAATTTTCAAGATGGGCGGATTTGGATTTCATTTAAAGATATGTAAACCCCCACTTCCCTTCCGCTACCTCTAAGTATGGATTTGATTCTACTCATCTTCTTCTAAGAGGGTGCGTGCTCGCTGCTAGGCAACGCCCGACTCTCCACTCTGCCACCACGGGCGTCGAGTTCGACGGCAACAATCCTTCCAGTCGAATCGGAATATTTTTGTCACGAGCCAACTTATTCTCCTCGGAAGTTGAATGGTTCGGCGGATCAAACACTGTCTCCTTGGGCCAAGAGCGGAGGTCGCGACTTTTTCAGCCCAAGTATTACCAAAATTCAATGCCTGGTGATCGATTGTATCCATAGTTTTGCATTCCACAATTTAAAGAAGAAGTTAATAAATGTTTCATAAATTGTATGTACAATGTGCGTTGAAGTTATCAATGAGAGATCGATTTAAAAAGCCACTCTTGCTGTGATAGCACAGAAGATTACTAATTTGAGATAAAGGACGAAAGTATTTTAGTTGAACACCTGTGGTAGTTTTTATCTATAATCTTGAAACATACTTGTAATAACATATTCCCTTTGTATTTGGTTTGGAGAGAGCTTGTGTTGAAAAGAGGCACTACAAATTGTAATTCTCCCAACGATATCTAATTACCACAGTATGTAGCTTATTTCTCGCCGTCGAGAAAACGAATTTCAAATAAAGATTTCCACAAGAGTCACCTGCGGTGCAGTGCAGTGCACCTGCAGTAGTATTAATTGGTGGTACCTCAAATTTTAATTATTAATGTAAACCATACAAGAAGATAACTTTCTCTAATTATAAGTTTTGTTAGTGTCATGCGTAAAAATGTCGCGAATAGCTTATTTGACATAAAATTTAGGTGTTATTTCCTATTCGTTTGATAGGGTGAATTTTGATCACCAGCACCACAACTTCGGTTTTCACTCCGTCCGCGGCATTTAGCTGTGGGCATACGGCTCCAGCCTCCGGCCGAGTCCAGCCAGATGGATGGACTCGGCCACGGGGTCATTAATCCCCATCGGCCGAGGAGCGCGGGGGAGGGCTGCGCGCGCATCATCCGGGGGAGGAGGGGTCGCTGGGGGCAGATCGCCTGCCCAGCGCTCTCTCGATCCCGAGGATCCACCGAAAGAAAACCGTCCCCCTGCCCCCCTTCTCCGGCAGTCTGTGGCAGCGACAGATGCAATTAATTTGCTGGCCGTTCGACTCATTTTTCGTTTAATTTCTGACTCGCGAAAAATTTTTTCTTTTCCAAAATAATACTGAGCAAATTCGCTTCTGGAATCCGGGTGAGTAGATGGATCGTGGCACCCCCTCCCCTGCGGGCCGCCGTCGGCTGAGCTTTTGAGAGATCGCTTTGAGCAATCGGCTTCCCCCATTGCCTTCCCCCGCGAACCAAAACTCGCTGCCCTGGGAAGGTCACTCAGACTGTGTCCCCTAACCGTGCTTTTCTTCGTTCACAATGATTCACTGGGAGTTTTCCCCTAAGGGCAGGGGGGGAATGGCTGCCCTTATGCCGCCCTCGAATGCTAGACACGCTCACTGCCGCCCCTGCGGCTCAGGAATCTCGAGAGTGCGGGTGGGGATGAAACTAATAGCGCGAGTATAAAGAAGCGCTTCAATTAAAAGGAAAGGAAGCGGAAAAACGGAGCGAGCAGTAGTGGGACAATTAATGCCTTAAAAC
Source organism: Hetaerina titia (assembly GCA_037158775.1). Taxonomy (NCBI): domain Eukaryota; kingdom Metazoa; phylum Arthropoda; class Insecta; order Odonata; family Calopterygidae; genus Hetaerina; species Hetaerina titia. Next base: position 147,954,585 of record CM073769.1, read on the forward strand.
GTTATTATAGCGCTTCCCTCTCTGTTGTTCGCTCTTGCGCACCCCCGGAAAGCGGGGGGGGGGGGGGCGAATGATGCCGAAAGTGAGTCGGTGGGAGGATGGGAACGTCTTTAAAAGAACGGGAAGAGGGAATGAATGCCGTGATGTGAGTCGAGGGATTGCCCTGCCGCTTTTCTTCCTTTTTATGGAAAGGAGGGGGGCGTGGTGGGGGTGGGCGAAGGGTTTGACGGGACGGGTGGCCGGAGGCAGACGAGAGGGCGGGGGCGGAAGAGGAGGATTTTGTGGAACAAATGGAATACGAAATTGTTGTGTGTTTTCTGTGAGGGAGGGGCGGAGAGGCGCGAGAGAGAGGGGGTAGGGGACGAGGGAGGGTTCTCCTCTCGTATTAATTTCCCGGTCTTGAGGGAACAAGTGGCCTGGAAAGGAGGAGTCGGTCTCCGTCCCGAGCTCAGCAAGACGGACTCCTCGGGAGGGGTGCCGCCGATCTCCGCGCGGGGTGTGAGGGGTTGCCCGAATGGGAGAGGGGGTTCCGTTTCGTGGATCCCCTCCCCCCGAGTCGTGCGTGCGGGGGGGAGCGATCGCGTGCATGGATTACGTTCAAGTGTGGAGGGGGTGGAGGCAATATTTCGCCATCTTATTCCGGCCCTCGCCTCCCAAAGCCCTCTTCTTGCGCTCGACCTTATGAAGTGTCGCGCCGAAGAAAACAAATGCTTAGTTATAAAGCGGACGGCATGCTCTGGAGAGGAGAGGGGAGTGTTAGCGTTGGCATCGGTGGGCGGATTACCTCCGGCGTCGCCCGAAGGAGAGGCCGAGGGGGCGGAGAGGGCCTAGGGGGGGGGAGAAGGACGGGGGGGGGGCGTGCGACGTCGCTCGAGACGGATAATTGTCTCCGTTTCCTTGGCACCGCCGTCGTCTGGGTTGGGGGGCCGTCGGGTGGGCCGGCCTCCTCTCGTTTGTATGTATGGGTGCCCTGAGGGGTGACTGCATCGGGTGGTGGTCTTGCACCTCCAACGCAACACCCTCGCCTCCCATTGCCCTCCCCCGTCCAACTCGGGCTTGTCATCCCAATGACAGGAACCTGTATTTTAGATTTTTGAGCATTCAGACATTCGGGCTTTTCTGGTATTTCCAATTATTTAATTCTTTTTATCTAAATCCTGAACCATCTCGGTTGCGGCTACATGATTCTCTTACAAGCAACGTTTACAATATAGATTAAACTTATTTAAAACATTTAAAGATGCCAATTTCCGATTATATCAAGAATATTATACGAACCCCAACGAATTACGGTCGGAGGGATCATGAATGTAAGATTAAAGAGATAGACTGCAAGACTGACAGGTTTAGAATGTCTTTTTTTCCAAGAACGATAAGAGACCAGAATGCTTGTAGTCGAAATCCCCTAGGAGTCAGTTTATTACAATAAGTATGAACGTACAGGTTAGGGACTCTGCGTGGATTTATATATAAATATATATATATATATATATATATATATAAACCATAAACACAGTAATCAACCCGAAGGTCGGTTTAGTAGGTGATGGTAGAGCTCACCCATGTACCAAGCCCGACGGCGTGTGAATATTCACACATCAGGGTAGGGGGGGCAGTTCCTTTCCCTGTGCCGGTTATGGTTTCCCAGGAAGATCTGGTACCGGAAAAATCAACTAGCTTGGGTGGAGCTGCAGGTGCCCGGGCCTTGCCCGGGAATCGAACCCGGGACCCTCCGGTCAGTAGTCCAACGCTCTACCCACTAGACTACCGCGACCCGCAAATATATGTGTGTGTATATATATATATATATGTTCTGTTCCTAATTCCTCTTGAGAAAGGTGATTGGACCACCGAAAATTCGAGAACCAGTGAGTCCCTCTTTTGTGTGTTTTGGTTTCTGTATTTGTTATGACTATCAGTGAATTTACATTACACGTTTGTGGGTTTTCCAAAAAAGTGTATATATATATATATATATATATATATATATATATAAACAGGGAAAGGAACTGGCCCCCCTACCCTGATGTGTGAATATTCACACGCCGTCGGGCTTGGTACATGGGTGAGCTCTACCATCACCTACTAAACCGACCTTCGGGTTGATTACTGTGTTAATGGTTATGTTATATATATATATATATATATATAATTCACTAAGTATTCGTATCAAACACAGAAACTAAAACATATTAAAGAGGGATTCACTAGTTCTCGAATTTTCGGTGGTGCAACCACTTTTCTCAAGAGGAATTAGGGGTTAATATTAGACATTAATTGCCCCCTTTATGCATATAATTTCATCCCCCTCCGCCCCCAACAACTTCCATATCATCCCCACCCTTTTTTTAAAGTTCCCGCGCCATACTGTACCCCTCCAAACCCCTCAGCTCGAATGCCTTTCCTCCCCTTTTTTCCCCCATTTTCCCCCTTCTCCTTCCTACCACTGCTTTCGGGCTCTCCTCTGCCTCAGTTCTGTTCCTAATTTTTCTTGAGAAAGGTGCTTGCACCACCGAAAATTCGAGAACTAGTGAGTCCCTCTTTAATATGTTTTACTTTCTGTGTTTGCTATGACTATTTAGTGAATTTTATTGTGCACGTTCGTGGCTTTTCCAAGAAAGTGAATATATATATATATATATATACATATATTATATATATAAATAATATATATAATATATATATATAAATAATATATATATATATATATATATATATATATATATATATATATATATATATATATATATATATATACATATTCTTACAGGTTCCCCCCGTTCCTCTACCTATTTGAATAAACCCCAATCCTATTTGAATCCCTTACCCTTTCCTCCTGGTGCTACACCCCCTGCCATACAACTTTTTTGGTGGCTCGCAGGGTATTTATATAGATTTAGATGTGCATTAGGTTTTGTGGATTTGGATGTTGTCGGTATTCGTTCTTAAATCCTATTCAGAAAAAGGTTCGGTAAATTTAAAACAGACATTGCAATAAGATCGCTGTGAGGTGCGGGGCGCCACCTACATATTATAATGTGTTGATGAGAACTGATAAATTATAATTGGGGATTTATCTGTTTAATATCACATATTCGGTAGCACTTTTGCATGCCGGCGGTGGTGATTTAACCAATGACTCAAGTAAGATCATGATTGATTGATTATTCTTGATAAGAACACACAAGAAAGATAAATCATAACTGCCTGGTGGTGGGTAATCGCGGAAACCGAATACTGTTCCCAATGACACTCTCGGACGGAAGGGAGGATCCCAAGTGGTCGCGATGG
>CM073769.1:147957975-147986797 GCA_037158775.1 Hetaerina titia
ATAAGTCATGGCAAGGACAAATTGATCTACTTGCACCCTCTTTTTAGGCAAACTATATTAAATAATATTTCCTTAAGCCGTAAAGGGTTTTTTGTAAGGGTAGAATTTGACAACTGGAGAGTGAACTTGGTTCTCTTAATAAGGCTCGCCCAGTCGTTTAAATTAACAAACTTTAATTGTGAAATAAGTTTATTTTAGGGATTCTTTTTAATTTCGAGATATGGCCCGTTATTTGAAAGATCACCGGCGTTTTCAAAGTACTGTACTTTTTCCAGAATCACGCACATATTTTCTTAATCCGTTTTCATGTAAGAGCAGTTTTTGGATTTTAATGATTTTGCATTACTGAAATTATTACAACTTTGTAGGTGACGGTTCTTAGTGAAGCTATGACAATTGTTTTTGATTTGCTTTTAACCGGCGTTACGGACAAAATCTTGACTGCATTAGTCAAAGAATTTAATTGCTCCTTCTAAATTGGAAATAAGATTGGGGGGGCCTTTGGTTGAAGGTTGAAATGTAGGCCAAAGTTAAGTCATTTCAATTTTTCGTTAGAGAATTTTTCATCAGATAAGTTAATCACATTGTCGACATTTCCCTTATCTATTGTAGGGATAGCTGATTCACCAATCCATTTAAGCGCTTAAGGTTGCGATTCTGATAGCGGGACGTATCCTCTCGTTTCTTGAGTAACTAGGGTAAAGATCTTTCCAATTCTTCCGAGGCCTGAGACTCTAAACTGGTTAGTTTTTTTGTCAACTTTAAATGTAGTTTGTACTTCTGGGCGACTTCTTTTCCCATAGAGAGAGTTAATTTCAAATTTGACAGTCTTTCGTCTTATTCTCACGAATTCAACCCTCTACGTCTTAAGGAAATACTATTTAATGTTGTCAGTCTAAGTCATCATAACTCGATTTCCCACCGATGAGCAGAGTAGTCTGAAAGAGTTAACCCACGTAAGTGCGTCCAATAATTAAAAATGAAGGTGGATTAAGGATATTGTTTTTCTTACTTACGTGAACTTTGCTTCTTAGATTTTTTTAAAATTAGTGACTCTCAGAGTACACTTTCCAGATTAGTCAATTTTTCATGAAATAACTCAACTGAAGAAACGTCTCGTGTGATTACTCATATGTCATAAATATTGAAGTGTGGTCTCAAATAACTCCATGAAACTAGATTGTGGCCGGGTTTGTGCTTCAACTGCACGTGACCCGACTTCATGTCGATAGGTTCGCCGCAAATCGGTGCCGTGGATACCGCTGCCATGAACATAAATACTTATAAAGTGACGAGCGGTTTGTCTAAAGTGAAATAAATAATCTCGAACTGTCATCTGCTGAAATTTCAAGCGAGGAAGAAAGGGGGAATAGAAATTGTCAACCGTCCGCTGAGATTGGATGCGGCCCTTGCACATTTTGGTTTTGCCGTGGATCGAGAGATCGCGGATCACCCTCCCCTCTCCAGCGCGGTCGTGGAGGAGTGGGGATGGGGTGGACGCGGGCCCGTCCCTCTTTTGGGGCCTCCGATTACCTCTGATGGATGGAAACCGATATACGAGTATTCGTATATCGTTTTATATATTCGTATTCCACCACTTTCAAAGCACCAACTTCAATGTGACATCCGTGACATGCCCGTAACATTGATTGTTAATTGGCAACGTGACACCGCCCTCCCATATACGCGTGCACCTCAAGCGACAGTTATCTCTGCCTCGTCCACCCTTGGAAGGGTTGCTCTGGGGATGCTCTGCATGATAGTCAGGCTTGTATCGGTGCCGGGTTTTCGAAGGGAGTGCGTGCACCCCCGGTGTCTCATCCCTAAAGATACGGTCGGCCGTCTTCTTCTGGATTTGCTTTGTCTGGGCCCTGATATGGAAGGAATATGGAAAGGGGGCGGAAGGCCTCCTGTTGGGCCGCGCTCCCTCAGTGCGGTCTTCATGAGGGCCCCCAGCCTCACGCGTTCCCGCCAACGATGAAGGTACCTCCCCATCGTGACCTCATGGGACGGGGTCGAAAAAAGGGCGGGGAAGGAGAGAGGGACCGGGGTCGGCAGGGAGGGGACGTGAAGGTAGTAGTGGGCCGCCAACTAGCCTCGCTCGGTTGACGCTGAGGGAATCTCGAGGGGCAGGTCGCGCCCTCCCTCGGTGGAAGATGGCCAGGGTGGGGGACCCCCCCCCCCCACTCCCGCGAGTGAGTGACATGCCGTCCCTGGCAGCCACTACCTCTCGCCCTGCCCCCCTTTCGAAAGTGACACGAGTCTCCGGCAGTTAACTGCTCTTTCGGTCCATTCCACTGAGGGGCTAGGTTAACATTTTAATAGAATTATTGATTGTTTGAATTGACTTCTAACATGAATTTGGATATAATAAGATCCACAACTCAATTTATGCAGACCAACGAAAATTAGATTTAAGTCTGGAGTAGTATCATAACTAATCCTCCGAACTCGGCGCTCTTTTCTTTCACAATAAAACAAGAGAAAGAACTTTAGAAATGTTTGTCGGCAGCCCTTGATCGCCTCTGCAAGTCATCCATGATGAATAATAACCGTCATCGACCAAAAAACAATAAACAATAAAGACAACATTTCCGCCCCGGAAAAGTCGCAACCGCGATATTTTGGGGACGGTGATGAGAGGAAGATTAAGAAATTATTCGAAATGTTAGGTTGATTTTATTTTTTGGATATCCTTACGTTAAAAAAAAGAATTCACTTCAGAATTGTTGACTGGCACTTGGACAGAGGGGCGGCATGCTATTCATTATCTCTTCCTAGATTCAGCTCGTAGTGCGGAGCATTTTGGAAATACCATTGCCATTCATTTCGCTTATTTTCATTTAGCTATTGAACGCATTAACCTCATATCAGCTTCTGTTCATTAAATATTGCTTAATGCATTTTCTTAGACATATCAGTATTTCGGGTAATGCGGTGGCGACTCCCTCATAGTCCAGGTTGCGCGTGGATCAAGTCTTCGCTTTTGTCTTAGGATGAGAGGCCTGTGCGAGGAGAAAGAGGCCGGGACGGAGGTGAGGAAAAGCTCGAGTCGTCGGTTCCTCCTCCGCGATCCCGAGGCGTCCGTGGCTGTCATCCCGAGTGGCCGCCGCATCCCACCTCTACCGCCCTCCCTACAACACACCCCCACCAGAACGACGCGATCCCCACAGATACAGGAGAAGGTGTTCGCAGCGCTGTCTGCAGGCTGGTCGTTTCCATTCCATTGGGAAGCGGTTCTTTATTAGCCGCCTCTGATTTGGCCCACGGAGTGGATCGACGGATTACGTATAACTGCCACGGGCGTTATATTAACAACTCTCTTCGTGCTCCGCAAAACATACCCTGAACGGTAAAACGCGTGAATAGCACCGGTCATAGTATCACCGTCTTCAAGTGACGAGGGGTTTCCCAAGGCTCGTGAGGAGGGCTCTCCGGGGGGCGAGGGAGGGGAGGGTGGTGCACGGAGCCGAGACACCTACTCGCAGCGTCGGGCGTGCGCGAGAAGCTGATGGTCATAAATAAATGAGGTTTATTGTGGTGGAGCAGTTATCTAGTTCGCTTCGAGGGCTCAAGGAGGCGATGACGACCAGGGCGACTTCGTCAGCGATGTAAAACGGAGAGGATAGGTGTATGGAAATCGCCTACGAGTAATAATTGACCATGCGCTCGAATAAGCTTATTAATGGCAGTAACACGAGCACGCAAATGATATCTATCATCGATGGACCAGCCCATCTCATCAATCTGCTCGATTTGTAGATATCCCAGTATCATGTCTATCGGACGATGACATTCTTGCCGCCCCTCGTGTCGCTCATTGGGGGCGCGGCGATCGAAGGCGGAACGGGATTCCAAATGTCTCCCTTCCCTCGCCACGCCGCGCCGTCCCCGGGTGCCCTCAGCCGCGCTCCTCCCACCAATGACGCTGCTATGCGCCCACACCCCGAGATTTGTTTTAATGACGAAAGTGCCACCCCCGGGTACCCGCTCACTTTCGTCTCTGGGGTCCCAAGGGCCAAAGAACCCGTCCAACCTGCCCTCGCCATCCAACATTCCCCGAAAAAGAAATGAGAGAGAGAGCGCTTGAATTATTTTTCGTATCCTTTCCACACTATCACTATCCATTCTCCTGGTAGTTCTTTTTCGGCAGGACAATTAATAGATTATATTTTTAATTTATCGAGGAATTAGTTGCAAGGAAGTCACAACTCCGAGAGTAGGAACACCGCTTTTCCTCTCCAAATGCACGCAGGGCACGAGTTTTATGGAGAATTTTTAAAGTTTCGTTGCAAGAAATATTTTATACCCCATTTATATGTATGCTTTGCATTGGAAAATTGCCAATCCCACCATCAGTAGGGCAGCAAGTTGAGCTAGAGACGGGAGTGTGCATTAAACACCATCTGCCTTGATGGGGCGGGCCTCACAAGTGGTGGACGAATCGCTAAAATTGAATTTACATCCACTCGGAGCGAAAATGCAACAGCCTTTCCTGGTGAAAGTCGTAAATTCGGGGGTTTTTCTTGGATTGAGCACATCTAGTAGGACTCAGTTCGGGATGTACAAGCTCATAAATTTGACACTTGCCATTGGAGGATGCCCGCTTTAAATTTTATTTCTTATCCACAGCGGTAGTTTTCCTGCTTTCTGCAATAAAATCGACTTGAAGGAGTGCGTCTCATGAATGCTTTTTTGTCTCTTTCCAGGTAAATGGAATCAGCATGCGGCCTTTGTCTTCTATTTCCCGGCCCTCTCCCCTCCGTGCACCCGCGCCAAAGTGCCTCCTCGACGGGGAACACCTCATTACGCCGAGGTAGAATCGGGATACGAACTCGAAGCGGTCTTTTAGTTATCCGCAAGAGTACGTACACGGTTGAAAATAGCTTTGACCAAGTCCTCCGAATGGCTCAGGGGACAACTTCTGTTCCTTGGAATGCAACCCGGGCCGAGATGCAAGTTCATGCCTCCCCTCGGTTATGTGTCAAATTCACAATCGTCCTCGTCAAACGTGCTTCTCAATTGTTTTTCTTCCGCTTCGGTCTCACGGCGATGGCCTTCCGTTGAGTGCGCTCGGCAAGGCGACTCAATGCGGTCAGCCCTCACGTGTTCATTCTCCGCTCCATAGGCATCGAGGCGCGCTAAAAATAATGCTCACCGCTTCTTGACCTTTTCAGTCGAACTCACAATAAATATCTACACGCATTTTCTCTGCTCTTTTGATAGATTCCCTCTTTCATCTGGAGTCGGGATTTCAGCTTCTTAAGACTTATCCCTTTCCATCATTTCACGTTGATCTTTGTCATGTTCTAAGGAAATATTTTTGGGTCGGAGGATACCAAATCTTATCTTTTTCGAAAGACGTTTCACACACACACATACATTGAATGAAATCTAGCTTTATTAAGGATAAAATTTCTCCCGATGAGTGTTCCCATGAAATGTTTGACGTGAGTGTCAAATCAAATCATTTGATCTGTTCTGCTTCACTCGATCACATCTTTTTTAAAGATCAAATTTTATATATTTTTCTTCGTTTATTTCAAACTCCATAGCTGCACATTTCATGATATACAATCCCAATCCCCTTACACATCACTCCGCCCTATGGTCTATGGTGAGTACCACACTATCTGCCAGTGTCCTAAATTATATGTGAATGTCCATGTTAGGATTTTGTAATTTTCCATAAAATTTATTTTAAGATACAACGCGTAACCAAGTCAACACCGCCTTTTCCCTTCCCTTACCCAAATACAAGGCGACCCCCACCTTCAGGTTTCCACCCTCCCTCACCCCCAAACAAAGCCACCCCCTCTCCTCTCCTCCGTCCTAAGAGCACATATTCAACTGCTGCACGTGAACGAAATGTGTATTGGATGATGCCACAAGCCGGTCAAATGCGATGTAGGTTAAAATAAAACGTGTGGATAATTACAAAACCCTTTAATATGGGCATCACAAAATGCCACGAAGTGTAGCCTGGAAGTGTAATGTACTTCATCTGTGAATCACTGTATCGTCTGCTAGTACTCTAACACTGCTGCCTAAGTGGGAGATTAGGTCGTGAATGAATAAGAGAAGGAGCCCTATAACACTTCCCTGCAGCACTCCTAAAATTATGTCTGACCCTAATGGACTCAACCCTTCTACGACTAGTTCTAATTTGCGGTTAGGTAAGAATTCCCTTGCCCAGGTAGTCGACTTTCTCATTGAAAACAGTATTTTCTTTTATGTATCAATTTCACGTGATGGATGTTGTCGGAGACGAATCTAGTCGATTGCGAGAACCCCTCGCGTGAGATCTCCCGAGGGAAGAGCCTCTCCCCTAGCCTCAACCCCCGCTTGCCCCTCATTTACCCCGCCCACCCCACCCTCCCCGCTACCTCTTTCCGCTGTAAGTCTTCATGAGACGGCCAGGGCCGGCGGGGCGTTCGCCCCTTAATTTCAATCCATTTCGGTCCGCCCTGTTTTTTTTTGCCTCACGTAAATGTTGGAGCGCAAGGTTGCTGGGGTGGTGGTGTTGTGGGCGAGAGGGACGGCCGCTCTCGCTCCTCGTCTCCGACCGTCTCTCGATCCGAGGGGGGTCGCCTACCCCGGGTGGGACTCTAGCAAGAGCCCTGTTCCCCCGCAACTCTCTCACTTTTTTAAGTTATGCACCCGGCCGAGGGCCATAAATATGGAAGCCGGGTGCGACGAGTGCGGGGAAGTGTGGGGCGCGGATCCCTTTCCACAACCGAGAGGTCGTCCAAGGGAAAGGGCGACTACCCCCTGTCCACATACAACGCGCCTACACGTGAAGGGTGCTGTGGTGCGAGGGTGAACCAGCCCATTTGTCGGCGGAGGGGCGGAGAATATTTTTCGGTTTTGCGAACTTTCGATTCATATAGGGTGAGCCGCGAAAAATGTTTGGTTCTCTCAGTGGTTGTAGCAACCAGTCAGTGAGGTCATTCTCCGGAGTCAGCGAAAAGGCAATTCCATCGCCGCACTATTTGGAGGAGAGCAAAGGAGGTTTCGTTCGTGCCACGAAGTCTTAGAGTAATGCGTTTGCCGCGAAGTATAACAGTCCTCCACTCTGTTGCCCCTACTCGCGGCACCCCACCCCCTGTCATTTAGCGAGGAAAGGTTTCAGTATAGCCAAGCGACTCGCCCCAGTGCAAACCCGTCCTTCCGCGCAGGCATGCACCGGGGGGTCCCCCGCCTCTCACCCCCTGCGGTAACTGCCTCCGATGGCGTAATCTTTAATTTACTCCCGCCCCGTGTTGGTGTTCCCCGCAATAGAAGTATTGTCTAATGCACCGTCTTCCTCTCATGCATTGATGGCCTCTGTCCGTCTTTCGACACCCCGCTCCACTCTCGCCGGCCCTGATTAGTCGCCGCTGCTCGACATTCCGACCGGCGCGGCGGGGGGGGGGGGGCACGAGTCGCTGCTCCATTGGGGCGAGGGGAGGTTCGTCGACGCGACACACGCACGCTTCATCATCAGGAAAGTACGCTGCCCAAAGAGCGGATTTTAAGCTTGGTGTTCAGGCAGAGGTTTATTTGGTTGGCGGGAGTGCCCTCCCGGAAAGCCGCGTCACGGCATCCCATCGGTGCCGGTGCAAAAGAATGTTAACGAAAATCATCGTTCCGAAAATTTGCTCTAAAATTAGTGAATACATCATGTTATATATTTGCTATTAATCCTGTGCTCCAGTGCAAAAATCTCCACAAAGGCAAGTGGAACTTAAAAAATGTTTCCGCTAATGTATTTATTATTTATTGGTCAATTGATGTATATTTAACAAAAATTGTAGTGAATAAGAAAATTGACGAGATCAAAACACAAGGAATTATGCCTTCAAGAAATTATGTTTTCTCACAGGTAACCCTTATTTCAAGCGAATTTAATGACCAACGAATTCTTTAAATAGAGACAAATAAATCCAAAATTTGGTGAGGAATTTCCGATGCAGCTTCTATGTTGTCCATTTATAAATGTTGATAACCTTTTTTGAGTTAAACTTACCGTTCTATATTGTACACCAACCTATTGTTAATGCAGTCCATGGTATTGTCAAAGTATTCCAGGCCAATGAATTAAAAGGACACAATTCTATTTGGGTCAGCTTTTTCGATTTAGGAGCAGTGTGCGCCGTTGACGGGGATTGCGGACCAAAGGCCTATCTTTCCATTGGAGTTCTCCCATCATCAACAACAGGAATGGAGCAGGAGTCGTCGTCCTCTCGGAATTGCGATTCCATTACCACTTGCTTTCTTCCTTAAATTCTATTCCTCGCGAATGCTGATTTTATATTTAAAATTAGATGGATCAAATCAATTAAATACCGTAGATATTCTCCGTACCAACTACTTCTAGGTCAACTCCAGCTAGTTTGCAAACAAATACGATTGTCTTTAAAAGAAATTTACCACCGAACATTTATTGAGGTTTACTGGCAATCCACTTTTTGTGCACCGTTTAGTAATGCAATCTAGATCCCTTGCTAATGTTAATTGATCCTTATCACCAGACATCTCCCGATAAATCCCCATGTCACCCCCGAACATCCTATTCTTACTTTTAACTTCTCGGTTAAATTGTTAATAAAAACCGAGAAAAGCAACGGCCCGATTACACTTCCCTAGGGTACCCCAGAGGTCACTCGTATGCTGTCGGAACTAGCACCGTCAAGGACTACCGTCTGTGCCCTTTCCGACAAAAAATCTTCAACCTCATTTAATACGCTCTTGTTTATACCTGCGAACTTCAATTCATGATTTAGTTTACCATGGGGAGTCTTATCCAAAGACTTTTGAAAATCCAAAAATATAGCATCCACTTGCCTACCAATTTCATCCATTAAAATAAAGTTATTTGTGAACAATCCTGATTGGGTCTCGCATTAGCGGGTTTTCATGAATCCCTGCTGATTGTTGCTTAGACGTCCGTGCTATCGAAGTATCTCACTATGGAACTCATAATAATGTGTTCCCAAATATTACAACATATAGAACCGAGAGAAATGGACCCGTCCCTCCACTACACCCCTGAATCGTCGGTTTGGGTGGCTCACAGAATCTTCGGGCACTGCAGATATGTTTTAGGCAAATGCGTAGGATAGGAAGTAGAGTAAAGGTAAAGATAAATTTCCCTGATAACGATATTATAAAGTGTCGGTCACGCTACACTAGGTTGCCGAAAGAGATTTTTACAAGTACTAATACTAAATCTACTGCTAATGATAGAAAAGAAAGAATTATTTATCAAAATATAGACCGATTGAGTATTAAGATACCCAAAAGACTAAATAGCATCCCCAGAAAGCTGACCGCGACACACGTAAAGAAGGTTTTAGAACAGGGCATAATTTCTGTCGTAGTAGTTAACTGTCGAAGTTTAAAAAATAATATACCGGAATTTCACCATTTCCTTCACAGCACAGAGTCCGATACGAGACGTATTCTTAAAGTAAGTACCGTTTGCTTATATTTAAATATTGGCGCTTCAGAACACAGTTTTGCTCCTGCAGCGCCATCTACTGATTCATTGAGAAGCTATAGCAGCATTATTTTTGTTTCAGAACGCGTTTGCTTGTCCGTGCATGCAAACAACAATGTCCGCGACAATCGTTGATCCCGCCAGCTGTGAAGTGCGTTCTGTCATACGATTCTTGTATGCAAAAGGATTGTCGGCTGCTGCAATTCATCGGGAAATATTCCTACTTTATAAACCTACAGTTATGAGTTAAGAAAAGGTTAGACAATGGTGCTGTGATTTTAAAAATGGACGAACAAATGTCCATGACGAAGAGCGAAGTGGTAGGCCCAGTATTCTGACCGATGAAATTGTTTCGCAAGTGGAACAAAAACTGCGATGTGATCGTCGATTGACAATTAATGGCCTGTCTGGACAATTTCTTCAACTTGGACGCACTACTGTCTACAATATTGTTACGGAAAACCTCGGATACCACACATTGCGTTCAAGGTGGTTACCGAAAATGCTGACCGACCACCACAAAGAGCAAAGAATGTCCAGTGGACGAGAGTTTTTGGGTCTTTGGGAACTCTTTAAACCACCCACCGTACAGTCCTGACCTTACACCCAGCGACTACTTCCTCTTCTTGCACTTGAAACAGTGGTTTGGTGGACAACGTTTCGAAACCGAAGAGGAACTCAAGAATGGCGTGGTCTATTGGTTCAACCCTCAGGCGGCGAGTTTCTATGCAGAGGGGTTAAAGAAGCTGGTGCAGCGGTACGAAAAATGCTTAGAAGTGAACGGCGATTATGTAGATAAGTGAAGTAGGTTTGTAGCTAACTAAAAATGCCAATAAAATGTGTTTCATATGAGTATATTTTTTCCTGTGACCAAACGGGTTACTTTATGAGCACGCCTCGTGTCATTAGAGGAACTGAAAGTCGTTTAACAGATGACATTCAACGGCGAAATAGTTCCCAAGTCCTTCAAACTTTATAGAAACGACAGACAGAATAGGAGGATGTTTATTACGATTTAAAACTCTAGCGTCAGTAGAGGCGAGTTTTTTCCTAATAGCTGCATAGAAAGGTATTGGTGCTCAGTAAAACACCCAGAGCAAAAAGAGTATATATGTTCGTAGTATAGACCAACCCACGATGGCGTTAACTCAATACCAGATCTAAAAGGGAAGATACAAAGCTTTGAATTCCATAACACTGAGCATAGCCTAATTATCGGTGGCTATTTTAATGTTCTCACAATGGATTGGGATTCGTACAGTTTTATAAATGGAGGTAAAGGCAAGAATTAATATGAGTCCTTATTTAAGTTCATCTGGAATTCCCTACATTAATTAGTCACTGCACCAACAACACGGAAGAACATTCTTGATCTGTAAGCCACAAATATACCCAAAACGCCTTATATGTAGAACTTATTGACATAATCAGTGATCACAGGGCTGTCTCAGACTGCTCAGGTACAAGTGGGGAACGGAGAATCCAGATGGGCAGTGTTAGGAAGAAGTGGAAGACAGGTTTGCACATTATCACCGGTGCTGTTAAACGTGTTTAGGGAGGAAAAGATTAAAGAGGCATGGAAAGAACTGGAGTTAGCCATGAAGGTCAGAGTGGAATTCGTAAAATCGGTTAGATTTGCTGATGACCAAGCTTTGGTTTGTAAGTCAGCCAAGGGGTTAATTGATTTAATTGATGAGCTAATTAAAAATTCAGTGCAAGAGGTATGTGATGAGAATTAATATTAATAAAACAAGCTTATGCGATTTTCCAGGAAGAAAAAGGCTAAGCTAAATATTAAAAAAGGCGGGGAAAAAATAGAGCAGGTGGAGCAGTTTACATGTCTCGGAAGTGTTTGGACCAATACGGTCAAAGTGGTAGGGACATAAGGAGAAGAATTGCGCTAGGCAAAGACACTTTAAAAGGAGGAGGGAGTTAATGACGGATACGATGAGTAGGGAGGTTAAGACAAGACTCGTAAAAACTCTGATATGGAGCGTCGCTTTGTACGGAGCGGAAACGTGGTCGCTGAAGCAGGCGGAGAGACGTAGATTGGAGGCTTTAGAAATGTGGGTATGGAGAAGAATGGAGAAGGTGAAATTGACCGAAAGGAAAACAAATGAGGAAGAACTAAAGATGGTGGGTGAGGAGATGGGCTTGTTGACAGAAGCCCTATGGAGGCAGGAAAAATGGATGAAAGGCGTATTGATCGACAGTGGGATGTTGAAGACTGTGATAGAGGGGAGAATGTTGGGCAAGCGAGGAATGGGCAGGAACAGGATAGGGATGTTGGACGGGATGTAGAGAGGAAAGAAGTACACAGGGAGGAACAGGGATCTGATGTAGAAGAGAATGTATCTTGATTGGAGTCACTAAATATTATTTGGTAATTGTTTCCATCCACAAACCTACATTAACTGGTAGATTACCTTAAAAATAATAGAAAGCAGGTTATGATGGCTTAAAATGTGAGTCAAAACCTCTCTTTCCTAGATTTGCCGAATTAAGCTAAGCTAGTAGTGTCGAGGATGCTTGGAATAATTTTCTTGCGATAACACGTACAGAAATACAGAAGTTTATACCTAATAAATATATAAAAGACAATACGGAACCCAATTGGTGCAACTCTGAGGTATGGAAATATCTCAGGCGGCAAAGGGTGTGCCATGCCAGAATGAAAAACGCAGTTAAAGATTCCTCCCTAGATAAAATCAACGAAGCCATACAGATCTACAAAGCATCTAGGTCCACTGCCAAGAAGACCTTCCGGAAGGCGCAATCGGAATTAAAAAGGAAACAATTAGGCGAACATTTAAACGAAAGCCAACATATTAAACTCATGTACGTAAATTCTTCTCGGGTCCTCCACCGGGTTATATCGTCCATCTCGGCCGACGTTTCGATGTCCGACTCTGTCATCGTCATCAGGGCTTCTGAATGCCGTGCCAGTTTCAGTTTCAAAGGTTTTATTCCGTCAAGGTATACATTACATATTATGAAATATACAATTTGGCAATGATACAAGATAATTACATTACATGGTTAATGAAGATACAATTTTTTGATTATGACGAAATCCCGTTATAGGCCGTAGCCTCTTCGGGTAAGAAAAGTGAACAGCATGGTAAAAGTACAAAATGTGCGGTTGCATGAAAACTTAGAAGTAATATTTATAGAATCAACAGTCAGATTGTTCGTTCTTCCGGGGTGGCATATGGCCTGGCATTCACCCGAGGTGGATCCGCTTGTTCGTAGAATTTCGTAGAATGGAAAATTTTGAAGAACGGGCACTAGAATCACCCCCCCTCCAGCCGAAGTGTTTTTAGGTGGGACTTCAGGTGTTTCCCAGGGAAGTGTTATCGGATCTATTTTATTCCAACTTTACCTCAATCCAACTTTATCTTCAATTAGTCACTTCACTAACAAGGGGATAGAACATTCTTGATCTGTTAGCCACAAATATACCCGAAAATGTCTTAGATATAGAAGTTGAAGGAATCAGTGATCACAGGGCGGTAAACCCTAAATTTTCTCTAAGCGTAGGTAATGTTAGCAAACCTAATAGAAAGGTTTATTTCTCCAATAAAGATGACTATGATGGCTTAAAATTTGAGTTAAAACGTTCTTTTTTCATATTTGACGAATTAAGCTAAGCTAGTAGTGTCGAAGATGCTTGGAATAATTTTCTTGCGATAACACGTACAGAAATACAGAAGTTTATACGTAGTAAATATATAAAAGACAATACGGAACCCCATTGGCGCAACTCTGAGGTACGGAAATCTCTCAGGCGGCAAAGGGTGTGCCATGCCGGATTGAAAAACGCGGTTGAATATTCTTCCCCTGATAAAATCAACGAAACGATACAGAACTACAAAGCATCTAGGTCCACTGCCAAGAAGACCTTTCGGAAGGCGCTATCGGAATTAAAAAGGAAACAATCAGGCGAACATTTAAACGAAAGCCAACATATTAAACTCATACTTCCAGAATGATTTCAACGTATGCTCAGAGAATATATCCGATAACCTTCCGAAAACATTTCAGCACCCAATACAAGCTATCGATTTTTCCCCCTGCGGGATAGAGTTACTCCTTGAAAATATCGACCCCAAGAAATCTCTGGGACCTGATGAGATACCGGCGCGCGTGTATAAAGAACTGTCATCTGAAATTGCCCCTTATCTTGATATAATATTTAAGTAATCATGAGCAGAAGAAAGCGTGCCAAACGGCTGGAAGGTAGCTTCTGTAACGCCCATATTTAAAAACGGAGACATGGAGGACCCCAGTAATTATAGGCCAATATCCCTCACCTCCATCTCCTGTAAGATTCTTGGACACATCATTGTTAGTTCCATAATGATGTACCTCGATATCCAAGATTTATTGGTTAATAACCAACAAGGCTTTCGTAAGGGTGCATCCTGCGAAAATCAACTCGCACTTTTTGCACATGATATATTGAGCTCCGGTGAAAGTAATATTCTAGTTGATGCGATATTCCTAGATTTTAAGAAAGTTTTCCATAAAGTCCCTCTTTGCAAATTACTTGCAAAATTAGAAATTTATGGAATACCCGGGAGTGTTATTAACTGGATTAAACAAATTGCTAAGTGTTCGTGTCCAAACAGTCGTTCTGGACGGTGTATCATACCGACGCATTTTACCGACGTGACCTTAACGGTGTCCGATACCGTTTATGTGTGTGTTCTTTTTATGTGTTCTAGTGCTGTGTGTTACCGTCTAAGTTTTATATATATACTATACATACATATATATCTTACAGGTTTCCCCCCTTCTCCTACCTATTTGAATAAACCCCAACCCTCTCATCCCTTACCCTCTCCTCCTGGTGCTACACCTCGTGCCACACACATTTTTATTGCCTCGCAGGGTACTTATGTAGATGTACTTTAACGAAATTGACTCCAAAGGCACTTGTAAGATCCGTTTATTTGCCGACTATGCAGTTTTTTACCGTTATATCCGTCATCCTGAGGACACAGCAGCTATATCAGATGACCTTAATGCTATACAACGATGATGTGGCAATTAGAATTAAACTTTAAAAAGTGCGTCTTACGCGGACACAAGGGACGCGCTGTAATTGATTCCCCGGCTGACTGAACTGAAGCCTCATCATGCGAAAATCTTTCTTTGCAGCCATTTAACTGAGAAATATGATGTCAGTGGTGCGAGATGGCGAAATTCCGCCGCGGCTGAATCTTTCGCGAGTCCACGTCCCAGTTTCTTCTCTAAATCGACATACTATAAAGTGATGTGAAATGCTTACTCCTGCTGGAAACTACAGCAGGAGGCTAATAATGATCATCCGAAAGAAGTAAAATCATCGCCTAATATATAGATTCTCAAGGTTAATACAAATTTTTCACGTGTTTTCATTAGCTGCCGAAGCATACGGAAGAATCCGTAAATCTCTGGCTCAGTCGTCATGGTCGACTTGGTCCCCGCGCGGAATGGGGACTCGGAGAAAGTTATCGTAAAACGGTCGGTGAAATATCGGACGAGAGTCGAGATATGCCTTCCGAGATGGTTGTCATTGAAAGGGTTAATCACTCCCACTACCCCTCCGGAGGCAATTAATGGCCAATAGGGATCGTCCGTGATACTCGTCCGGGGGCATCGTTCATTCATCTCTCTCTGACACACCGGGGGGGGGGGAGGCGAGCCCTGGAGGATGGTGGAGTGGGTCCCGATAAGCAAGGACGGGTAGGCCGTGCGTCCGCGCGACCCCCTTGCCCCCTCACCCTTCTGGTGACGTCGCCCAGCGTGCACGGATGGAAAAGGGAAAAGGAAAATAAAAAAATCGAAGTCGAATAGGTGGCTTTGCATCCGAGTAAGACCGAGTCACAACTTCCGCCATCTGTCGCTGTCGTCCTGAGTGCAAGCGTCTGCAAAATCTGATATGGAGCGTTGCTATGTACGGCGAGGAAACGTGGTCTCTGAAGCAGGAGGATAGACGTAGATTGGAGGCTTTTGAAATGTGGGTGTGGAGAAGAATGGAGAAGGTGAAATGGACCGAAAGGAAAACAAATGAGGAAGTACTGGAGATGGTGGGTGAGGAGAGGGGTTTGTTGAGAGAAATCCTATAGAGGCAGGAAAAATGGATGAAAGGCGTATTGAGCGGTAGTGGAATGTTGAAGAAGTTAATAGAGGGGAGAATGTTGGCCAAGCGAGGAAAGGGTAGGAACAGGATAGGGATGTTGGATGGGATGACGGGAGGAAAGAAGTACACAGAGATGAAGAGGGACCTGATGTAGTTTAGGTTGCTGGATTGGGTTTTGTTCGGAGTTACAAAATATTTATTTGATAGTTGTGTCCGTCCAAAAACCTACCTTAACCGGTAGATTCCCTAATGATATATATATATATATATATATATATATATATATATATATATATATATATATATATATATATATACAAACACACAAGCACGCAGGTACAAAATATTCAAAACACAGAGACCCTGAGAAAGGACACTTACAGTATGTGGTCGGCGGTTCGACCGGCGTTATAAGAGTGCTGGTTTTGATGACGACGGTCGTGTACTGGAAACGTAAACTACACTCTGAGTGTCCTTTCTTTGGTTCTCTGTGTTTTGAATATTTTGCCCCTGTGTGTTTGTGCATCGCCGGAGCGTCCATTTCATGTACGTTCCATGCAAGTGGAATTAGCACTATTAGATAAAGACAAAAACACGGAAACATATAAAAGAGAAACTGCCTGGGTCTCGAATCTTCAGTGGTCTAACCACCTTTCTCAAGAGGAGGAAGGAATGGAAATCAGTGAGTTGCATGAAGCACTCTTGCATGCGTTTTTGTGGAATTTTTAGACAAAACTTTGATTGTGAGCCTTAATCACGTAACCGAAATTCAGGCACTGGAAAATATTTTCCTTCTCAAAGGTATATTTTTTCGAATTTGTGAATGTAAAACAATAACCTGCACTGCGTTGAGTCTACTCGTATGTAATTTGTTTTTATGTTTCCTCATGCTAGTCATATCAAGTTTTTCTGGCAACTTTCTCTACAACTGTTTTATTCATTATACTGCTATCATCATCAGGTTGAGTTTCACCCCCCCCCCTTGGACCAACACAATACGACCACAAAGAGGTTTGGGATGGAGTTTTCCGCCCGCGATCCCAGGTGGCTCTACGGACGACACCGTGAGGCCAAACAAAAAGCATCGAAAATGATCGCTTCAAAATTTGAAAGCCAGCTAGCGTCCAAGGCTTGGCAGTGGTGGTCGTCAGTTAGCCATTATGTAGATACTAATCCGTATAATTCACAGACATTCGCGATTTCATCTAATGCCTCGAAAAATACATAAGTTTTAGCGATGGTATAAAGTTTTAAGTCGTCATAAATTGTATCAATTGTGATCAATATGGTAAAGGGAAACTAATCAGCTCACAGGAAAGGCAAATCCTACGGGCATCCGCCCTTAGAGATGGCCAAGCGTCTAACAAAAGAAACATTATAAAGGTAACGTAATCTAGCCATACAATTTTTAATTCTGTTTTCAATAATTTTAGCGGGATCTTTTGTTCTTAAATATTTGTTGCCGATTGGAATCAAATATTTCAATCGTTGCGGCAAATGCAATTATCATGACTCAGTAATCATACAGTGAATTTGTGAGGAATCAAATATTTGTTCATGGAAGTACCTTATTGATGATATCGCAAGGGGCGTTTGCGACACGGGGCATTGGGGAAGCCCACATTAAATGCGCCGAGTCTTACCAAAAAAATCGTTTATTATACCACATCAGATACGTTACACCATTTACATAAGTATCAGCAATTGAGTTTTATGGACGGCTAGACCCTTGGTAACCTAACGCGAGAACGGACAACATTAGTATTGGGGAACAGAACCTGAGACGTGGTAAAAGCAGGATATATTCGGTCACGAGACTCGTAACCCAGGCAGAGCCCTCGTCCGAAGGTAAGGTCTGATGCGGGAGCGGCGGACGCTGTCGCAGACACTGTAACACAGGCAAGGCCCTCGTCCGTCTGGAAGTCAGCAATAGGACACGCTGTCACGACAAGCGCAGCACAGCCGAAGCCTCGCGTCCTACCGATCACCGCCAGATAACCAACTGACCACTTATCGTCGCATGCCTTTCCGCCTGGGGCGCCTTCTTATATCAGAGGCCGCTTTGGGCTTATGCTCTGTGTCTGTTTGTTTTTATCCTTTTACTTGCTGGTAGTCCAGTCCAGGATCGTTTTATTTGCCTTTTCCTATTATTTTAGTTGGTTTAGTACATTATTTGGTCTTTTATATTTGTCATTAGGACCTATTTTATTAATTTTTGCGTTTGCCATAGCGCTATTGTTGTCATCTGCCAGGTTGTCAAAGTATTTTTTACTCTTTCTCACTAAGAATGTAAATATTTTTTCTATAAGGACCACCTATCGCCCCACGACCAATGTTTTAATTCCCAACCTCAGGAGCCAGAGAAGAAAGACTATGTTGCATGCTAGCAACATATTATTGTCTTTGGTCACTCGGGGGAGCCAGGGAAGGAATACAATGTCACTTTACCAGCGACATTGTGTCTTTGATTACTTAGGAGAGTCCTAGGAGCTAGGGAAGGAATTCTACGCCGCGCGTACTTGCGACAATGAAATCATAACTTTTTTGACCCATTTGAAAATAATTTTTGCAAACCAATTTCTACCATTTATTTGTGCATACATTCGTGAACGTGTTTAAATAATCGCAGTGAAACGTTGAAACCTGTTGGCTACAATGTTTTACGAAGGTCACTGTGGGTGGTTCCTGAAAGTGGTTGATTCTTCCGATTTTATCTAATAGTAAGGGAAGCTCACGATTATATATGGCTACAGTTTATTATTTTTATTTATTTTGCTTGGCGACCATTGACATACTATGATGCTAACTAACAATTTCTTAAAGTGAGACAAATAAAGACGCGAGTGAGTGAGTGTTAGGACGAAGGGGCGATTGAGTGAGAAAGGTGGGTGAGGACACAGCATGAAACATTCTTGCATGCGTTCCTGTCCTTTTCAGAGACTTTCAGGGACTGTAAGCTCCCCTCGCCTCCTCTCCCCGTCCCCTGTGGGATTTCGGTCGGGTGCACCTGCCTGATATCTTGCAATCCACCACTCAGGTGTTTGGCATGGGATGATCCCATATCACGGATACTCTGAATTTAATACGACTTACCAAAGGGGAAGTTAAAAAATTTTAAATTTCGAAATAAATTTTAACAAATACTTTGTTGCCATTGCATGCATCCAGTTTTTGCGTCAAACACCATTTGTTTATGTTTGATCAAATGAATTAAAAGTCAGAGAACAAGCCTTTTCGCATTTCATATATAAAATTGGGGGAAAATATTTATATAATATTTGAATTACCTGGAAATGATTAACTAAGGGTTAAAGGTAAGAAGCTTTTATTCTCCGACGACGCAGTGGTTTACTTTGATATCCTAACGGCACAACAGCTTTATCAGATGATCTTAATGCTATGCAAAACTGGTGTGGCACTTGGCAATTAGAGTTAAACTAAAAAGGAAGGGTCGTGATCAATTTTAGGAAAAAGATCAATTCCCAGCCTAACGCCTTCTGCATTTGGAACACCGAAATGAAATAGGTAGACTCGAATAGGTACCCTCACTCACGAGCTCTCTTGGATGAAACATACGATACGGGGAATATGTGGACTTAGATTAGGATTTATTAGAAGAGTACTGAGTAAACGTGATGAAAAGATCAAAGAGAAATGTTATATTTCGCTGGTTAGGTCACATTTAAAATATTCTTTAAATATATGTAATCCTCACGATGTTGGATTGATTGTCGAATAGGATCGCGTGCAGTGTAGAGAAGCGATATTTGTGAAACTTTGTTGTGATAAATTTAGTAACATATCCAAAATATTAGAGGAGCTTTGCTGGGGATCACTCACAGAGCAAAGGTTAAATTACAGATTAAATCTCTTCCGTAAATTGGGAGGATGTCTCTTTAGCAGTGATGTTGGCAATGTATTATTAGCCCCATCGTACTAAGGTAGGAGAGATCATGTCGATAAAATTAGAGATATTAATTGCAGAAAAGATAGATTTAAGACGTTATATTTTCCGAGGACGATAAGGGATCGGAAAAAATAACATATGCCCGACCAAGCTAGGAGGGAAATGTATTTGGGGTCAAAAATAGTCTGGTGTGTAATCACCCCCTGCCACATACCCTGGTGGTGGCTTGTTGGGCCCCATTTAATTCGAATAGTTTGTGTGAAGGGGGGAAATAAATACTGTTGGTACATACGTATCTGTATTTCCTCTTATTTATATGATTTTATGTCTGTATAATTTGAAATGTCCTACGCCTTATCTTACAACACAGCCTACTTATTGTTTTCGGAAAGTTCAAGTAATAATAAGAAATGCTTCTTCGAGTGCTGTAACGAATTGCGGCAAAACGATCCTTTAAAAACACCTCTGTACCGACCGGTTCAGCTCTCGGTTTCCAGTAATTTCTCATTCTATGACCTTGCTTACCATGTCATTCAGCGAGTTCATTTATTTTGTTTATCCTCTCTGTGTTAGCGTTAAAGAGATTTGAAGTAAATTGAACTCGGCCTCCTATAGTCGCTTAGCGAGACCACTGCCTTAATGAAGGCCCTCTAATTTTATTTGCAATCGCAGAAGGGAAATTTGTGATTGCCAGTCGTGCCATTGAAGTATCCAAAATAGAGTCGATGGAATGAGAATAATTTGCGAAAGCACTCATCAACTTTAATACTCGTCCTATCTTCGCGGTTGTTGCCAATCATGGCAAAACCAAAAGCAAACTCCAGCCGTGCGTACTTGTGTCGAATTAAAGGGCAAGGTGTGCTGGATAGTTCTGCGTCACAGGAAAAGATGATGCGCTGCGTTTATAATCCTCGTGAGAGGGGCGCCGAGCCGGCGGGCCTCGCGGGGTGACGGCGAGGAAGTAAGAAACGTCTGATTTTCCGCCGAGTCACTTTCTCCGAAAGCAGGACCTTTCCGATTTCCTAGAAGTTCGTCCGCTACACCCAAACGATAGACGTGCAAAGCGAAGTGCGTCCCGCGTGCGGGATTGACGATTCGATTACTTTCCCGAGTGATCGAGGTGCCCCGAGATTGCAATCGCAGGGCACTGCACGCCCAATCTCAGAGCACCGAATGCACGCTTCGGATGTGGATGCCGAGATGGTGCATGGAAAACGCAAGCCGCCACCCCAACTCCCGCCCTAACCCCCGCCCCTGCATACGCGTGTGCCTCTGCGCGAAGAGGCGGGGAGAGCGTGGTGCGGGCGCGGAAGTAGTGACGTGTTTTGCGTGCATTTACGCTGCGAAAGGCTCTCAGACTAATATCCTAATTTGGTAAACAAATGACCCTCTGCGCCCGCGAAATGAATCGGCAAAAATATTGTCGGAAGCGGCGCGGGGGTAAGCAGCGGCAGGACAAATGATCGAAATGACCCAGCGGACTTCCAACCCCCAATACCTCCCTCTCTCCCCCCGCCCCCTTTTGCCGCCGCCGCGGTCACACACGGGCGGGCGGGCGCGCGCGCGCTCCCTGCAGTGCCCCCACTCACTCACGCCTCCCCCCGCCCCTCTCGTTCGTCTCGCGGTCGTCGTCCTGCCCCCAACCCCACCTTCCTCCGCTCCAGCGCCCTTTGGCGCCCCTCCCTCCTTACAACCAGCACCCCCGTGTGGCGACCCGAACCCCCTCTTTCAAGGCTGGTTGAACAGCCCCATCCCCACCCTTCCTTCTCGCCACCTCCCCTTTTAACCCCTCCCCCTCGTCTCCCACTGAAACACGCTATCCTGTGGCTCCTCGTCGTGTTTTACTGCATTTAATAATCTTAGCTCCCTCCCCCACCCCACGCCGGACCTTATTTATCGAAATTATAAAATTCTTCCCGATTCACGGAGGCGAGGTTGTGGCCTCGTCGGCAAAATAATTAAAAGTACATAGAGAACACACGATGCTTAAATGCGCGAAAACGGCCAAACCTCGCGGGGTTTCATCCCCCCCTCATCGGCCCCAGAAGATCACCCCGCCCCCTGCATCCGGTGCACGTCCAAGAGAATAAGCGGAAACAAATGACGACGCTCCTCCCTCCTATCCGTATTCATTGCCGTTATTACTTTTCTGTTTGTGGGGTGAGGTGGTGGGGAGGCTTGCCAATGGCAGGCGTGCGGGGGGCGCCGGAAGAGAGGGGGCTGCCCCTAATCGGGGGCCTCTCCCCCCCTTACGCCGCCGCTCAAGTCACGGGGCTTCTGCGCCGTCCCACGCAACGCAACCCTCCCCACCCTCGGTCTCCACGCCGCACACCTGCCCCCCCCCCCCCCTGAGGCCCTTGTGGGCGGGCCCAAGAACGTTGCCGGCGACAAGGAAGAAACGAGATCAGTTGTGGTCCGGTTTCCAGAAATGTTTATAACATATTCATATCATAATCCACTACTAATTACTTGGATGGGAACTGCAATAATTTCTATGACATGGACAATAGGCGCAATCACTTCAGTTGAACTGCAACCTTAAATTTATGGTACTAGGTCGACTACAATGTTGTGTACAATTGTTGAATTTATGATATAATTGTTATGCTGAGCAATGAACTTGTTGTTAAACTGTTCACAGTTAGTGAGTTTCTTAGTTGACCCAATGGCGATGATATCAGAAATATACAATATGATCGGTTTTCTTATACATATGCGCCATAGTTCGGTATTAGTTCTATGAGTTAAGCCATTTGGTGCGAAATTTTAATTAAAAACTATCTTTGTCCATACAAATGTTTTCGTACCATTGTGTGCACTCGTGAAAATCGAAAGCACCAAGGGACAATGCCGCGGTCCTCAGTCCTCCCTGGAACGAGAAATAAGGCGCTCAATGTCTATTTGGGAGTGAGCGTGTACGTTGTTAGGGAAGTACCTTGTAAGTACTTTGAATGTAAATGCACTTGCTGTGAATAAAAATTTTATTCTTGCAGTTATCATACTTTTTCAATTCAATGTGTAATTATATTTGGTTAAGTCTATCGTAAGTTTGATTTGCAATTTGTGATATTTTTTCGGTTAATGGTGTGGAAACCCCTGATAATACATTTGATGTCGCCGCTGAAAGTGGAATGAGGACGAACAGAGCTCGGATCACTCGGTGAGATGCAGTTTTTGTAAAATATCGTCCATAAGCATTTTCCTTGTCAAAATGCAATCCGTCCGCTACAATTATCAGTGGAAAGAAAGAGGAAAAACCAGATTCGACGACAACTGCGGACTATAAAAGCGACGGCAATAATAATAAACAGCCCGTGGATTTAATATTGTGATTTGTTTCCACCGTCTTTGGATCCGTGATTCTACATTCACTTCATTCTCGGATTTTAAATTTTCGTACAATTAACCACAAGCTTGTCAATTTAAGCTGAATAAAAATTGAACTGTTAAATAATAGTTCAGACGAACGACGAAATGAAATTTAACAATAATTTTTTGTTTTTTTTTTAATATTAGTACCCTGCAAGCAACCGCTATGGTGTGTGGCAGGAAGTGAATATACACCAGACTAATTTTGACTCGAATATTTTTACACCTACCGCGGTCCGAAAATCTTATTCTGATCCCCTATCGTTCATGTGAAGAATGACATCTTAAATCTATCTTTTCTACGCTTGATATCTCGTAATTTTTACGGACATGATCTCTCCTATCGTAGTGCGATGGGGGTAATAATGCATTTTCAACATCACTGCTAAAGGGACATCCTTTCGATTCATGCAACAGCTTCAATCTGTAATTTAACCTACGCTCCATGACTGATTTCCAGCCTAGCTGCTCTAATATTTTGGATATACTACTAAGTTCATCGTAACAACGTTTTGAAAGTATGATCTGGTACTTTCCCGGCGAATAATGTTTTCCAAGATTATTCGGGTCTCCCACCGGGTCCACGTTCGTAGGTTTGCCGACGTTTCGATGGCCGAGTCGTCCGTCGTCCTCAGGGCATGTCGTTATTCAGTTTTTGGCCGTCTTATATAGTTTGGCCAAGACGTCAGGTCACATCTGATTGGTCAGACGCTTTTCGCCTCTTGTTTTCCGTAATATTCCTCAAAATGGGTTTCCAAGCGTTACTGAGGGAGTACCCGCTGTCTCGGTTGATGGATTTATTTTCGAGCCGGATCGCTATTGCTTCCTTTGTCAATCTTTCCCGATTATACACCGAGCCAGAGCAATATCTGACGCAGAAAGTCTTCACAAGGAACTGCTGCACCAACATTCCAAAATAAACCACTTCGCTACCTCACAAACCAGCGCAAACTCGTTCCGATACAAGATATAAGAAACGCACACAAAATTCCAAAAGTACGCGACTTCATTCGAGAGCAAGACGAGCGTCTCGAAAGGTCCCTTCCCCGAAACACGCTTACAGAAAACATTTGGGATTATTCCCTGCATAGAAAACGCCTACCGAGCTGCAGACTTCCAAAAGATATTATATTTCGGTAACAAAACCGAATTCTTTCCTATGACTTTATTTTCTGCGTACATAAATTAGTAAGGTTCTTTACCATATAGTCAAATTTATAGATTTCATGTATGGCAAGGCTTAACTGTTGCCGACCCATACATAACATTAGGACCTTCTGGCCCAGACAAGAGCTGATGTGGTACGGACTTGTCGAGCAACCAGGAGTTTCAAAGAAAAAAAATATATGTAAAAATAAATATAAGGATAACAAAAATATTACAAAAAAAAAATTAAAAAATAATTTAAAAACAAAAAATAATACAAAACATAATAAATAAATATAAAAAAATAATAAAAATCATTAACTTAGATAAGTAGTCCAAAATATATCCGTCATGTTGACGATGAACAGGGTACTATGTACTCGCCCAAAATAATAATAGTTAGCGTGTAGTTAGTTATAACTTTCAAAATTTTCCGACATGTCGTCGATGCTCAGGGCACCATGTATACGCCCAAATTAATGTTAATTAATTAAATTCAGTTTAATACAATTATAAATTACGGTCAATTGCCAACTCGCTAAGAGTCTTTCTTCATCTTCTCCTTCACTTACACTGGAAAGGTACACGTTCGCCATTACACTTTCGCCCGCCATTGTTTCCGTAACGTGCAGAGAGCACAACCACTTACGCTGAAGGGGGTGGACAGAGTCGCACCGAAGCAGCGATTTAGAGAACGGGGTAACACCCAAACAAATAGAGGGCTGGCTGGCTGGCGAATAACGACATGCCCTGAGGACGATGGACGACTCGGCCATCGAAACGTCGGCAAACCTACGAACGTGGACCCGGTGGGAGACCCGAATAATCTTGGAAAACGTTTTGAAAATATAGCTCCTCTACGCTACATGTGATCCAATTCGACAATTAATCCAACTTCGTGAGGTTCCAATTTATACTTGCAGTATTTTCTAAATTAGGTCTAAGCAGCAAAAGGTAGTATTTCTCATTTTGGCCTTTTCATCATATTTACCCAGTTGGCGCAAAATATGTGTGGAAACAATAGCCTCGCAGTCATTGTCGTCCAAACCGCTCCCCACAGTGCTGAACCCGAATTATAAAGATGCCTGAAAGGTGGGATATGATCTTTGGGAATTGTAATGTCTACTCCTGCCCAGGCTTGAACCCAGGTTTTCATATTTTTGGTTTTCTTCTCGTCGACAGGCAATCATAGGTCTCGCGATTGACTATCGTGACTTACCAATTTTCCCTATGCGCTGCAAAAATGACTGATCTCTATTCCCCTCGCCCTCACATGGACGTGGAAATACTAGTTTTGCTGAGCAGACTAGACTGCATTTATGGTCAAAAGTCTTCACCTCTCGCATGAAATAAAAATTAAATTATCCAACAGTTACGGAAGTTGTACTTGAATAACTTTGAGAACATAAAGTTACTGACATTTGACTATTAAATTTTAGTGATTCTTACCGTTTGGAAGTACCTCCATATTTCAGATCATTTCGCGGGGCCTCAGGTGGGATTAAATGCCGACGCGTATTAAAAAGTGGAGTGCCTTCGAGCAATTGCCTGCGGGGCACGAAACGTTATCGTCGTTTAAAAATTCAATCAGCACAGGTGAGTGCCTAAAATGAGATGCAAGCACGGTACCACTAGGTGTATATAATGTGCCTCGGGTAACTCGTACAAAAATGACAATTTCCTCAATCACTCAACATATTAATTCACTTTTACGCTTCCTGGCTTGGAGTCCGCTGCCTTCGTCACAAGTGAATCAGGCTGACCACCTGCGGGCATTCAATACGGATTCAATGCGCCACTACTTATACAGATGCGAGTTGCATTTCGAATCCATCGGGAACGCTAGTATAGCGGCTCATGCCGACCGATGCCAGGATAGAAATATCCTGGGCTGTATTGAAGACTTTTTGAATGGTCGGGTACTAAGAGTAGTCTTAGAAGAAGTTAGATAAAAAGAAGTAGAAGTTACTTCGGGAGTTCCCCAGGGAAATGGGGATCGAGATGGTGCGGTAGCTATCGTGCTGGTGCGGTGGCTATTGTGCTGGCTTCCCACCCGGAGGGTCCGGGTTCGAATGCATCGAATATTTTTCAGTGGTATCGTGATCCCTACTTGAGGTGCTTTATGGAGGGCACTTTGAGTGAGTTCGCCATCCGTCGGATGGGACGTTAAACTGCGGACCCCTTGGCGCCTTTCGTTTAGAGCAGGCA
This sequence comes from Hetaerina titia, assembly GCA_037158775.1. Classification (NCBI taxonomy): domain Eukaryota; kingdom Metazoa; phylum Arthropoda; class Insecta; order Odonata; family Calopterygidae; genus Hetaerina; species Hetaerina titia. The sequence goes on from CM073769.1 coordinate 147,984,214, forward strand.
AATGCCGACTTCGGGTTTCTCTCAGTAGACAAGCTAACCAAAAATTAGGACTCATTAGAAGAGTACTGGGTAAATGCGATGAAAAGGTTAAAGACAAATTTTATCCTTCGCTGGTTAAGCATCATTTAGAATACGCCTATAATGTGAAAACTAAAGAAACCGTCCTCTCGCAGTCATTCCGAGGACACTGACGATGTCTGTCGTTCGCAGTGGAGGCGGTGGGACTCGCCCGGACACCCGATTGTCTTCGCCCAGCCACCGCCGTTGCCCCCAGGACACCAACGCTTCGAGGACGCGACCGCTGGGTTGGGTGCCATTCAGATGACGAAGGAGGAGGGTCGTTATTTTTTCTATGGGGTGCGTATTCCCCGGCGCAACCCCTGTTTCAGTCCCCACGCCCCCCAGCCCAGCCCTCGTAGTTCATTAAGGAAACAAAATCACTCGCCGTTAATTTCTCAGAAAGGGCGGGCGGCGTGCGATTTTTTCTTTCCTCCGGGAGGGGGCAGTCGGTTCGCCTAACTGTGGGGGCCATGAGGGGGAATTTGCAGAGGGGCAGGGGTGGCGTCTCTGTCTCGGGAAGGTGTGCGGGGAGGTGGGGGGGGGGGGCTGGTTCGAGCTGGAATTCCGCCGATCCGTTCCATAGGGGGGGCGGGTCCTGGGTGTGTGCGGTGAAGGAAAGGTGAGATCCCGCGGCGCCCCGCTCCCCCCCCGCGCTTCGGTGAGCGGGGCTAATGAGAAAGCGTTCGCTCGGCGGGGTTGGATTGTGTTCCGAGGGAAGGGGGAGTTGATGTACTTTTCCGTACCCTTAAACCGAGGGAATAATAGGGTATCGGATTTTATTTAGGCCCTGGCGTGGTCGTTTATCAGTTTGAGATCCGCCATCCATTACGTAAATCTCGTATATTACGGGGTTCTGAGCGCGAAGAGTAATACGCGGGATTTTCATCACTCCTTCCCCCCAACCCCCTTTCCGCCCTTCATCGAAACGCCAAAATGGCGCCCGTTTTTCCATCTGTCTCTCTTCCTCTCGCCGAGGGCGCCACTGCCTCGCCCTATCCCCGATCCAGCGACGTCACCGACGCCAGTAGCGCGTGCTTGTTGTCACCCGGAAGAGGACCAGCGGAAGAAAGGCCCTGGAGGCCTTTCTTCCGGGGGGGCGGAGGTTGGGCAGGGAATTGCTCTGGTTGAGGGTCGGACGTGGGCCGCGCGATTTGAAATGTGATTGTTTACGCTTTGACATTGGGGCTCTCGATTCTAAAGAGGCGTCGCCCGGAGTGGTTGATGGTGGCTCTCCGTCTTTCGTTTCGCCTTCTCCTGTCCGAGGGGCATCCTTCTCCGGCAGGTCCCTGGTGGTCGGTCGGTTGATGTCCATTGCGCCAGCGACCTAATATATCGATTCATGTAATATGGAGATATTTGGGCCATCTATCATCCGGGAAGCGGCGGCTGCAGCGGTCTCGGCCGTCGGTCATCGAAGAGTGGCGTTGGAGGGGAGTCGAGAGGATTTGGTCAGATTCCGTTCTCGAGTAGGGGCCTTCTTAAGGTTTGAAGCCTTATTATGACCATATCAGACTTTCCTTGCCGTAAATTAAAAATATTAGTAGAATGAGACGATGTATAGGAATTGAAGCAATCGTAATAGATTTTCATTTTGTCTTCCTCTCTTAGATGGTACATTGCATTTTTGTTTCATCCTTGACGAATCCTGCCGTTATCCTTTCGTCTTCCTGGCTTTAGGAAAGGCGCCCTAAATTTTGGCCACGGGATTGAGGGCGAGAGTTCGGGCTTGTGGGCAGGGTCATCTGGCGACCCTTGGCCCCCATAACCGGGGGGGGGGGGGTGAGCGTGCACCGGGGACATTCAAGGGCAGGTTTTGACCACCAGAAGTTAACGTGGCAAATGCGCGCCCCGCGGGAGTCATGAGAACCTGAGTGATTATGGTAATGGCGGTCGTTACGCTGGGACGGATTTCAGTCATGAAACCGACAATCTTCATTCATTGTGTTTCTGCGGGGCTTTGTTTGTGCTAGGAGGGAGGAGCGCACAGATGGCAAGCTGTGTGCTCCTTTGATTTCCTCATTCGAAAATGATTTTGAAATATCAGTGGCTAATGTACAATGGATTTGAAATTGCTCTTTAATTACGAAATGTATACAGTGTGTTAAAGCTCACATAAAGTCGTTTTTGGGTAGCGCTGCGAGTTGTAGGAAGAGACTAATGGCAACATGAGATATTTGTATGATAAAATTAACTCGAAGAGAGGATAAGTTTTAAATGTGATCCTTGCTATAATTGACCTCACTTGGACCTCGCGAAAAGACATGAGGGTGGCAGTAATGATTGGCAGTTGGCTAGATTGCCGAATTCATCACCGAATCACATTGTGGAAGTTTCAGGGTGCGCAGTACGTATTCCAATTTCTGGACGACTCGGAGGAGCCTCGATAATCGGTTTTGGATTCTCCCCGAGGTGATTTGTTTGCGAGGATTAATTGAAAGTACGCAGCTAAGAATCCAGCGATCATGAGCAAACAGTTGTTTGATTTAATTTTATTCCAAAAAAATCGCGTTTTCAACGAAAATAT